>CM026388.1:38756133-38770228 GCA_014843695.1 Archivesica marissinica
ACCTGGGGGTAGTTCAGATTACTGTATACAGTAATCTCCATATCCCTCAGAAATAAATGTCGAAATTCGACCTTGATAAAAGGCACCTGGAGCCCTAAATAGGGAAAGTGACACCAGAACAGAAGTTTATTTTGGCAGACTTGTACATACATACATACATCGTCTTGACAAAACTAGTAATAATATATATATATTTAATGATCACGTGACAAATAAATATACGTGAGAGTGATAAATAAAATTTGGCACCAGTGACTTTGCATAGACATGGACCACAACCAATACACAAATAACACATACAAGGATATGTTTGTACCTTGCGGATGGATACCCAAAATATGGGCTTCTCTAATGCCACTAATTGCATTAAAATATGTATACATGTATATGAAACAAATAGCCGATATTTATTCAACGGCCCACTGAGCCTTACATAAGGAATGTGACAACACTGATTATGTATGAGTATGAGCCCGGATCCAATAGGCACACACTACATATAAGCCAAACTTTCTACCTTGGGGTTTGATACCCAATGTATGGGCTCTTCCATATCACTATGTAATTTCAGAAATTAACGTCGAAATTCGACCGTAATGAACTGCCACTGGGTATAGAAATTGGGTAATCAACCCCAAGGTATACAGTTAGGCGTATGTGTAGTATGTGTCTGTTGGATGCGGGCTCATATTCATTCATAGTCAGTGGAGTCATATGCCTTATTTAATTTAATGCCCAGTGGACCGGTGGATAACTGTCTGCTATTTGTTTCATATATATATATATATATACTGCCGATAGTGGCATTAGAGAAGCCCATATTTTGGGTATCCATCCCCAAGGTAGAAACCTATTGGTGTATCTATTATGTGTGTATTGCTTGTGGGCCCTCGTCCATGCATATTCAGCGGTGTGACATTCCTTATTTAAGGTCCCAGGTGTCGCTCATCAATATCGAATTTCTGTTATATTTCTGAAATAAGATAGTGATATGGAAGAGACCTTAAATTGGGTATCCAACCCCAGGGTAGAAAGTTGGGCTTATGAGTAGTATGTGCATATTGACTCACACCCAGTCATAATCAGTGATGTCACATTCCTTATTAATAGCTCAAAACACTGTTAACCTGTATTGCGGTGTTCTCAATTTATTTCGTCGTATTGCTTGCTAAGAGGGTACGCATTCACAAACGGATAACCGTATTTTACTCTATATGCATTTCCTATTGAATGATTGGGTAAACTGATCAGTGGGTACTTATTGTTATTTTGTTATTGCAGTTTTAAAGTAAGGAATTCAATCTTTGCATCTGTATGGCTATGATGTTGAACATAGTTTGTTAGTAATCAATTGTTTAGGTGCCAGACACGTCATTTGCAATCAGCCATGTTAACTTATTGATAAGGTGGGTGGGTGGGATAGGGTTGTTTTCTAATGACAGTAATCATGTAATGTGTGTGTGTTTTACGTTTATTTATCGTCGATACCGGTTGCCCATATGAGCGACGCCTCCTGAAGATATTAGTCATTTTAGATTTTGGAGGATAGTTCAACGATACAGAGAGAGACCCATTCCAGTTGTGTTCTTAACTGCTGAACATCATTAACATGTGAAACTCAAGAGTCTTGATAAGGTTTTTTTATTTTATCATTCTTTACACTATATGAATACGATATCAGGCCACGTATGTAGTGTCATTGAGCAAGGTACATCACACACATTGCTTAGTACTGGTTAACCACTTAGGTCGGCTAAGCCTGCCCAGGAAAACATGTCTAGGTCCCTGCAAGGGGTTTGACATTAATGGAACATACATACGAATTCATAAAGCTTGGCAGAGTCGCTATGTAGTGTCATTGCCATTCCTTAAGCTATAGGTTAATTACAGCAACTACAGACTACTACAAGTTTTCCTTTTTTCCAAGAACAATCTACCATTGGAACCATCTCCCTCCTGACATTGTCCATCTCCCTACCATAGAGCAATTCAATACGGAAGTTTGCCATATTGATCATGCCAGTCCCTAGTTGTTCTGCGCAGCTGCTTTTAAACTTTTACCACAACTTATTTTCATTACTTTCTTAAATTATGCTTTTAACTACTCATATTTTTAACTTCTTTGCGGTTTTTGACGCGCAACATGTCTACATCCCCGCGAGGGTTCGACATTAAAGGAAGATAGATAGATAGTTAATTTTTATAAATAAACAAATGCATCAACTGACATTATGACGCCTAGTTACACAACTAAAATAATACCTGATATAGAGTGGTGGTCGGCGTAAATCCCACATTAAAATGTTAATTGTACTTGCCGTATATTAAGGCGTGAAAACAACTTGCAAAAAACTGTTGTTGGCATGTTTAGCTTCATCACGTGACCTTGCTGCTCAATTCAGCTATCTCAACGGCACATGTTTATATGAGGAACTCAATACTCCAGGGCACCTATGCACGGCTTACCAGTTATGGGAGGGTATGGGAGGGGGGTATCCCCCTATTGTTGTTGGGGATCAGGAACTATTTTGAAGTTTAAGTATCAAATGACTACTTCTGGTGTATTCTGAGGTTGTATGGGCCCAGTGAGGGTGCATTGTTTGATAGCAAACACAACATTTATTTACCAACAAACGAACTCTGGCGATTTTAGGGAGGGGTACGCTGGGTCCCCCCTGGATCCGCCTATGATAACAATGTATTTAAATGACAACATGAACATTGAACACTTTTATCACATAGGAACAATAGTTATACATATGAATAGGTGAGTATTGTACTACCTGGTGCATTTCAATTTGATTATCACTGAAATGACGAAGCATACAGCTACAAACCACTATTCCTCTCTGCATCTGAGACATAGCCATTGTGTGTGGACAAGGATGCTGAGATCAACACCTGACTTTTCACAGTTGGGCAGGAATTTCTAATGGAACAAAGCATCACAGTGATCACACCCCACCCAGAAAATGTCTCTAGATGTCATACAAACTTCACATATTATAGGCTATTAGCCTCAGTTAAATATTCAGGAACTGGAGATGACTGGACATGTAGGGTTGTTACAGTTGGAAGTTGTGGATGCATACGAGGAGAACTGAGTGACAACGCCTTGATAACACGAGCATCGTGATACGTTTTCTCTTAGACTGCTTGCTGGGTAAGTTCTTCGAAAATATAACGAAGATATAATGAACGGTGGTACAGTTTGCCCAGCAGCAGATATTGCAATAATTACTGTAACACGACCATTTAGCGCCAACTGAACACGGAATGTTCGGCGGACACCTTATTATATCTTTGTCACATGTCAAGGTTTCCACTAAGTTTCCAGTCTCGTCACAATTGTAAATACTTGTTGGGTCGTCCATTATTCCAAGCCTCTCTAGAGTCTCATTCAACAGTTTAAAGTAGGGATGGGTCCGCCTACGTGGTCGAGTGGTTAAGGTCACTGACTTGTATGCCACTGTAACCTATCATCACTGATGGGCACGGGTTCGAGCCCCGCTCAGGCCGTGTCTCATTTATATGAAAAAGTTGGCAGTTTCTTACGGAGGTTGGTGAACCCAAGTACTGGTTAACCGCTGGAGCCTGCCCAGGAAAGGTGTTGTTAGGTAAACTGCCCGCCGGCGATATAGCCCAAAATGGTGCTGATGTAGGCGTAAAACACGAAATATAACATTAAAGTAGGGATGGCAACGAATAGCGATTATACTATCCGAATATTCGGCCAAGAAGGTATTCAAATATTCGAATACTTTTGTGCTATTAGGACATTAGGACGTTCGATCGAATATTCGAATAATTGAATATTCGTTGCCATCCCTAGTTTAAAGTAATTATCTATCTGGTCTTGCTGTAAGGATGCTGGACCTTTATCCAGAGCATGGGACTTCCTTACTGAGAGTTGTTTGTGTCGATGAAAGAAGTTTCTCAAGCATTTTTTTGGATGCCCACTGTAACCCGTACCTTCTTTGGATGGCCTCGCAATAAGAATAACCTCTCGTGCGATGTTACTAATAACCTTTCTTGTCAGAGGGTACCACCCCTAAGCCATATGTAGAGCATGGAGGGACCATCGCCCCTTCTTCTGGGGGCATTCAGAAGTGTATTGGGTCCAAACTGTGTGTTACAACCCCGATATGACCCACGGGTATGCTCCTTCAATGTAGTTTGGGGAATAGTATATTTTTGGCAGTGGAATATGCAAATCTTCCTCTGTCTATTTCTGAAATGGCCTTTTTCAAAACCTCAAGGTCATGGATTCTTTGTGTTCTTGGCATTCTACAAAGAAGGTAAACACCATTTTTTTAAATAGGCATAGTTTATTAAATTCCAGTAGGCTTTAAAGCCCATGAGGACATACATACATATTATAAAATTATACAGTTAGCGAACAGTGCAAACATAATGCATACATTATAGGCAAATCAATGTGAGCTCCCACAATCATAGCCATGTATATTTATTTCTATGTGTAAATACATGTAATATTTATCTGTGTCTTATAATTAAAGCAAAACAGTTCTTTATTTCTAACACGGAGAAGGTCAAAAGACGCAACAAAACAAAACACCAAACATATACAATTGAAGTTGTAGCATAAATATATATTAATATCAAAACATGTAACCGTTAACTTGTGTAGATGTTGCAAAGTTGTATAACATGGCCGATCAGTAAACCCTTCGTAACCATATTCATTGCTAAATGTTAAGTATTATAAATTTAATTTTAAATGTTGTCATATTTGTAAAACATAGAACGCATCCGTTTACTTTAAATTCCATTCAGCTTTCCAATCCCACAAGAACATACATAATATAACATATAATTTTGATAATATGTGCACCCACTGGTGGTCTAAATATGTAAGTAGTGATAGTCTCTAATTAATAACATCATACGTGTCAATAGTAAACACATATTCGTAGCATTTCAGTTCATTGTGCAATAATAAATATATACAATGACATGTGTATAATCAAATACTATGCCCCAACATATATTAAATTACTAAGTATACAATATATTCAGCGAAACCATAGTTGCGAGAAACAGGGTAGGTACGGAAACGGACTGGCTTTGTCCTATACCTAATAAACATTCGGCGATGCAGTGCCTTTACAAGTTAACAGTTATCATAATCGTTAACCTGATTTGTCATACAACACAAATGAACACAATTAAAGTTCAAACTTACACCGTGGGGCCACATCTTGTATCTTGTGTGTAGATTCCTCCACTGTCTGGAGAACCGTTCACCGACAGCAAACGTAGTAGTGGTTCCTAGAAGAATCGTCGCGCACACGTATTATGTTCTATTTCGCTTGATATAGGCTTGAAAAAAATGTGGGTGAATGGGGTTATAGATTTAGACCCTACTGACCTAACAGCGAATGACTTAACGTTGAGGACTATACCTACTTAGTTTTGGAGAACGCTGTTCTCGCCATACAAATGGCGTATATCTGACGAGGGAACTAACTCTGTGTAAAACATGATATGATAAGACCAACATTTTTAATGCAAAGACTCCTATGCAGCAAATAAGACAGTTATACAATCTCCAGTGAAATCTTGAAACATACTATACCCCAACGATAACGTGATTCCCGCGAAAAAGATAACACGGGCTAATATTATTATAACGGGTAAAAAGAAGTTTATTATCATTTATGTATGCATTACTTGGCACACAGGATTATTTATTACACCCTACGTATTGATTTGGCTTATTCCAAACCTATTTATAGTAATGCTTGTAAATAACACGTTATCGTTGGGCCATAGTATTCCAAACCTATTTATAGAAATGCTTGTAAATAACACGTTATCGTTGGGCCATAGTATATTAAATTACTAAGTATACAATGTATTTATGTTGTACATCTATTTCTTTTATAAATTTCCATTTCCTAAGAATATGTTATGCTGTTACATTGGGTTCGATATTATTGTTTTCATAAATGACAGTTGACAGTCGCCAGATAAACAGTAACATATTTCTTTCATTGAATAAAAACGCTTATTGGTGTTAATCAGAAATGTAGATTGGACCTTATGTATGCATCCCCACACGCATTGTCACCAACACTGTGTGTTACCGGTCTTTGGGACCGTATGTCTCCATCCCCACACGCATTGTAACCACACTGTGTGTTACCGGTCTTTGGGACCGTATGTCTCCATCCCCACACGCATTGTAACCACACTGTGTGTTACCGGTCTTTGGGACCGTATGTCTCCATCCCCACACGCATTGTAACCACACTGTGTGTTACCGGTCTATGGGACCGTATGTCTCCATCCCCACACGCATTGTCATCCACACTGTGTGTTACCGGTCTATGTGACATTGTGTCTCCATCCCCACATGCATTGTCACTCACACTGTGTGTTACCGGTCTATGTGACATTGTGTCTCCATCCCCACATGCATTGTCACTCACACTGTGTGTTACCGGTCCATGGGACCTTATGACTCCATCCCCACACGCATTGTCACTCACACTGTGTGTTACCGGTCTATGTGACATTACGTCTCCATCCCCACACGCATTGTCATCCACACTATGTGTTACCGGTCTATGTGACATTACGTCTCCATCCCCACACGCATTGTCATCCACACTGTGTGTTACCGGTCTATGTGACATTACGTCTCCATCCCCACACGCATTGTAACCACACTGTGTTACCGGTCTATGGGACATTATGTCTCCATCCTCCATGGAGGATAGTGCAATGATACAGATAGAGACCCATGCCAAGAGTCTCCTCTGGTTCTTTTACGTGCACGGTGTAAAGCACCGACACGAGACCTTGGTTTAAAGTACCATCTGAATGACTTAATTTTATTAGGGTCAGACGGGAGATCGAACCTGCGACCACTGGATTCCCAGTCCAGCGAAAAGTGTAGGGGCGCCATTAAGAGATATTAAAACATGATCTGATTGGCTGACCAGGTATTGTCACCAATAGTGAAATCTAACTATTAAAATATAATATATGAGCTGCATGTTGGGATACATAATAATATTTGCAACATATTTGTTAAAAAAATAAACAGCATAGTATAAATACAGGTGTCAGTGCAACTTTCACCTCCAAATAACTGTCAGAATAGAGGGTAGGTGTCTTTAGGGCGAAATAAAACAAACCCCATTGAAATTTTTCATTTTCTTCTTGCTCAAAGATAGGGCTATTGATAACCACAGTCGTTTATGCCAAACTATATTTGGGGAACATACAATGGGACTGTATGTTATACTGTAGGCCTATGGAGATTTCAATAGCGGTGTCTGACCTAAAATCATTCTAATATTTTCTTCCTTGTCACGTGATATTTTACAAATCTACCGACACTACAAATAATGAACGGAAAGTTTAAGATTGAAAACAACTAAATTTCTAGAACGAAATCAACCTGGCTATACCTGCCTTATGTGTATCTCAATTCTGCAATGTAAAATCCAGTTATTTCATAGTGTAGGTATTTTCTAATTTCAGACCTTGTTCATTGTGGAAATAATAAAGATAACTAAAAAACCAAGTTCTTATATATATGTGAACAATGTCTATAATTCCACACTACGTGTGGAAGTCGTGATAGCGCCGTGGATGCGCGTTCGCTTCAGGTGCGAAATATCCGGAGTTCGAGCCCCGCTGGAGCCGTTACGGTTATGTCCTTAGGCAAGGCATTTAAATTCCACATTGCCTCTTCTCTCTCCCTCGTGGCGATGGATTCCATCAGGAATGAGGTCTCGAGAGTGATTAATATAAGTTGTAAGAACTTGTTTCACAATCGAGCTAAAATAAATTTGTATAAACTAAACAATGTCTATAATTAAATGTTTGCGGTTGCTCTATTGCTGCATTTTGAACGTCACATAACTGCTTCCAACAATCGAAGATTCTCTTCTGATCTTAGCAGTGACTTCATTTGACTCCCTAGACATAATATCCTGGGATAGGGTTACGACAACGACAGCTAGTGATGCTACTTTGCAAACACGTGTACACCTGATTGGGTCCTGTCTTCCCAGATACACTACAAGAGTACTACCAGTTCAGAGATGACCCCTATACCAGTACCGTGTTATGGTTCCATAAACACTCGGATCAGAAGATATAGCTTCACTCCATTCGGTACACCAAGGCGTCACAGCGATGACCACTCGTGCTGAATTTTCAGTCTTCTGGCCACAAATAAACCCCGCTATCTTATCCATTGGCACCTAGTGTCAGCATTGTAATTGTATAGCCCCGTCAAATCCAAAACCACCATCCACACCTCTATTCTCCCCCGACTTCACAATCCAATGCGTATTTGCCGAATACTTCTGTTACAAAGGTTATTACTATTTGGCTGTCGTCGACCGTTGTATGACTGTACATAGTTAAACTAAGTCTTTATGAAACCGGTACCGACATACTTAGGGGGGGGGGTATAGGGTTATGCTATACGTTCTATTCTGTCCTGTCATACTTGGTACCTAGTGAAGTAAGAGTTAGCTTCCTTTGTATATTGACGCCATTTGTGACCTTCAAAATGCAGCAATAGAGCAGCTCGTTAAACATTTAATTATAGGTAAATACATAGGGTTTAAAGTGTTATATTGTATTAGTCCAGTTTGTGTCATGCCTGTGTACCAGCCCTCTCCCTTAGTGTTCACAGTAATTGCTCTTCTTTTGTCACGCCTGCCTTAGTGTATTTCCGGTCACTCGGTTCTGCAATGTAAATAAAATCCAGTTCTTTCATGGCGTAGTTATTTTCTGATTTCAGACCGTGTTCATTGTTTCAATAAAGATTGGACAAGTAGACCATTGCATATTGTTTAAGCTAAGACCATTGCTCACGGTATGCTCACGGTATTTTGCATGCTTATATGAACCCCTCTTGTTTATGTACCTCTAGTTTATATCTGTCTTCCTGTAATGTCAAATCCCTCGCGGGGATATAGACATGTTAAACATTTCTCCATTAATATAGAGGTCAAGAAGGCATATTGTTATACACAGACGGATCTGTAGTCCAGTGGTAACACGCTGGACTGGTATACCAGGGATCGCAGGTTCGATCCCCCGTCTGACCATAATAACATTAACAGTCTTTCAGATGGGACGTAAAACCGAGGTCTCGTGTCGGTGCTGTACACCGTGTACGTAAAAGAACCAGAGGAGATTCTGGAATGGGTCTCTGTCTGTATCATTGCACTATCCTCCAAAATTCTAAAACGACTAATCTCTTCAGGAGGCGTCGCTCATATGAGCAACCGGTAGCGAGGATAAATAAACGTAAAACACACAATTATTAACCGCCTACGTGGTCGAGTGGTTACGGTCGCTGACTTGTATACAACTGTAACCTATTATCTCTGATGGTCACGGGTTCAAGCCCCACTCAGACTGTGTCTCATTTATATGAAAAAGTTGGCAGTTTCTTACGGAGGTTGGTGCACCAAGTACTGGTTAACCGCTGGAGCCTGCCCAGGAAAGGTGTTGTTAGCTAAACTGCTCGTCACTCAAATGCGAAACCGGTAGCGACGTTAAATAAACTTAAATAAAAAAGAAAATAATATTATCGGTCGTCTCCGTTTTAGGCAAGGGAAGTCGGGTATCTGCATAAGTACTGTTATATAAGGCGTGTTCGTGACATACCGGACATACCGCGAGCATTGGGATACCATGTATATAAAAGTTATAAATTGTAAAGTCCTAAATTGTTATTTTGAAGCATAATATATGCTAGTTTTGTTTTAATAATATTTTATCGCATCACATCTATCGCGTGTGCTTGCACTTTCTGATGAAGTAATGCCTTTTTTTTAAATTTAAGTTTATTTAACCTCACTGACAGCTTGATGACCGAAAACGTTCGCGTTTACAACATTTCAACATGGAGCGGTAGTTTGAGACCGAAAACGTTCTCGTTAACAACATTTCAACATGGAGCGGTAGTTTGAGACCGAAAACGTTCTCGTTAACAACATTTCAACATTTAACCCTAACCCTGGCACCCACACATGCAAAGCAGTGAGAAATAAAATATTTCAACCAGTGGAATAACACATGGTTTTATTTCACGGATGCACATCTATATTTAAAAAAGCATACAATACATTATTAGAACGTGCATGACTGTCTCCTTTTATGTATTGTTAATTCCTGCTTTTTTATTTATAGTTAGATTTAAGCTTTTAATTTATAATCATATATAATTATTTGTTTTAATTTTGAAATTTAGATGTATCGTATGTCCGCCTCCGTGGTCGAGTGGTTAAGGTCGCTGACTTATATACCACTGTAACCTATCATCACTGATGATCATGGGTTCGAGGCCCACTCAGGCCGTGTCTCATTTATATGAAAAAGTTGGCAGTTTCTTACGGAGGTTGGTGCACCCAAGTACTGGTTAACCGCTGGAGCCTGCACAGGAAATGTGTTGTTAGGTAAACTGCCCGCCGGCGATATAGCCCAAAATGGTGCTGATGCAGGCGTAAAACCCGAAATATAAAATAAAATATAAATAAATAAATATTTGTTTTAATTTTGAAACTTAGATGTATGGTCGAGTGGTTAAGGTCGATGACTTATGCAGGCTGGTGTATTTACTGTATGATCTAGATTATTGACTACATAATGAATGTATTGTACTGGCAGTGTGGTCAAACAACATATTTAGTATCGTAAC
Source organism: Archivesica marissinica (assembly GCA_014843695.1). Classification (NCBI taxonomy): domain Eukaryota; kingdom Metazoa; phylum Mollusca; class Bivalvia; order Venerida; family Vesicomyidae; genus Archivesica; species Archivesica marissinica. Next base: position 38,766,833 of record CM026388.1, read on the forward strand.
TAGGCTAAACAAAGTTAATGTTTTCACAGGCCCCGCCGGTGGGCTCCGTAGTTGGGATCCGTATTAAATCACGAATTATCCCCAACGTGAGATCTGAGCATAGTTTTATAACCTAGGGAACTGTTTCATTACAAAAATGAACTTTTCATCTTTCTTCTCCTAAATATTAACGAAAGTGACCTGGATCCGAGGTTATAACACGTTTCTACAATTTCAAACTCAGTCTCAAGCTTCTGATTGGTTCTGCTAAGTGTAAAACTCAGACTCAACCAATCAAATAGCTTGGGATCTGAGACTGGAGACTCGCGTGAACTTGAAACATGAAATAATTTTTTTTAACGAAATAACTCATTTTAACAGTTAAGCCAATCTAGCACGAGGTCCCCAACACATTAAACATGATATAAACAACTTTAACGAAATAACTCATTTTAACAGTTAAGTCAATCTAGCACGAGGTCCCCAACACATTAAACATGATATAAAACAACTTTAACGAAATAACTCATTTTAACAGTTAAGCCAATCTAGCACGAGGTCCCCAACACATTAAACATGATATAAAACAACTTTAACGAAATAACTCATGTTAACAATTAAGCCAATCTACAACAAGGTCAGTCCGCCTCCGTGGTCGAGTGGTTAAGCTCGCTGACTTGTATACCACTGTAACCTATCATCACTGATGGTCCGCCTACGTGGTCGAGTGGTTAAGGTTGCTGACTTGTATACCACTGTAACCTATAATCACTGATGGTCACGGGTTCGAGCCCCGCTCAGGCCGTGTCTCATTTATATGAAAAAGTTGGCAGTTTCTTACGGAGGTTGGTGTACCCAAGTACTGCTTAACCGCTGGAGCCTGCCCAGGAAAGGTGATGTTAGGTAAACTGCCCGCCGGCGATATAGCCCAAAATGGTGCTGATGCAGACGTAAAACCCGAAATATAACATAACATAACTACAACAAGGTCCCCAACACATTAAACATGATATAAACAACTTTAACGAAATAACTCATTTTAACAATTAAGCCAATAAAAACTATGATAGATGTAACACCCATGCTATTGTCTCTTGTTATATTTTAATCAATATCCTTTTTGTCATAACACAAAGTCACTGTCAATAATAACTTCTGTCAACAACATAAATCGTGTCCACATTACCGTGTCTGACATTGATGAGTCATAGCATGATACAGTATGTTACAAACAACACATACACTAATATATCATTATAACCGCAGAGCCGAGTCTATTTGGGGGGGGGGGTCGTTTAAATGTTCACCCACTTCGGTTGTCAATTTATATTTTTTTCCCATTCAAAAAGAACGTTTTTTCACTATAACATCCCCCGCCCCTCCCCCCGCCACATTCAGACCAAAACATGTGCACTACCCCCTCGACAAATCCTAGATCTGCCCCTGTACCGTACTATATATTATTCACCCAAGCCATGTGAATTTCGTTATACGTAAATAACAGTCCGCCTCCGTGGTCGAGTGGTTAAGGGCGCTGACTTGTATGCCACTGTAACCTATCATCACTGATGGTCACGGGTTCGAGCCCCGCTCAGGCCGTGTCTCATTTATATGAAAAAGTTGGCAGTTTCTTACGGAGGTTGGTGCACCCAAGTACTGGTTAACCGCTGGAGCCTGCCCAGGAAAGGTGTTGTTAAGTAAACTGCCCGCCGGCGATATAGCCCAAAATGGTGCTGATGCAGGCTTAAAAACCGAAATATAACATAACAATGTCTAATTGTGGTCTCATGCTATTCCTTTCAATTGACTCTCTTGTATAGAGGATATTTATTTATTTGTGTACGTGTATGATCGAATTTTAAAACTGTCGTGCCGTCATACCTTTGTATTTGCAGTACATTATTAATATTGGATTGCTGTCAAAAAGCCAGCGTATTAAATCCTACGCGTAAATGTACGAAATTAACACTTTTAATTAGTGGGATATTGGTGTGTAAGTGAGTGTTTTAAGAAAGATATAGGCCTCAAACGGATCCAATATGTAAAATAGTTGTACTGTCTTCGGCGATACGCGCCTCACACAGTCCAATATTTTATATATTGTATCGTTTTCGGCTTATATCCTACACATATTTCACCGAATGAACATTGAACGCATCACGGGCAGGGGAGTAGCTTGGCTGGAATCGATGTGTAAGCCATTAAGACGGGAGGGGGGTCCAGGGGTCACCCCCAGGAAAACTATTTATAGCGTATATAATTTAATCCTGTCCTCCCGATTTTTGTTGCAGATTTGGCATTTTTATTTTTTCGATTTTTCGGGGGAAAGTGTAGGCCACGGCCTATTGGAAGCTACGCGAATGACGAGTGGTGCTAGTCGAAACTATGTGTATATCTTGCTTCATTTCCATAATATATAATTTTATGTTCACGAGTAAAATATAATTCCAGGGGTGAAAGTGTTCCGGTTTATACCGGAATTCCGGTTTTTGAAAGTCCTCAGGGGTCATTTTTCCAAATCGTGTAAATCCGTTGAGAAAATGTGAGGGGGGGGGGGCGGCAGGGGGTACCCTCTATCGGTCATCGTAGACATATTCAAAACGTAGATGCAAGACATGTTACTTAAAATACAACTGGTTTCGTGCATTTCCGCCCTTTTCCGTTAGTCAATTGAACTACACGCTCCGAAAAGTCCCGAAAGTTACCTCGTTTACTGAGTGCGCCCGCAGGATGACGAAAAGTTGTCGTTATTTCAAAGGAAAATAGACTGACAAGGGAAACAACTCATTTTGCGACATTCACCTTAGACCACTTTACGCTAAGTTTTCTATTTGGTGAATTTGAAAAAAAACGATCCGAAAATGAAATTTTTGGACAAGGGTACCAACGTTAAAGTGCTAGAAAAAGATGTAAAGAACAAGTGGAGGTGGGAATTGTTCGACCATTCACTCCAACAAACAAATTTATGCTGAAATATATTTTTATGATAGATTATAAACATAGCAGTGCAGTCGTGCTCTAAATGGGGATAGAACATCGGTTTGAATCCGAAAACATTCGTTTGCATGGAAAACACAGCTGCTAGGAGCCCTAAGCGCGAAGCAGTTAGGAATAAGGAATATATGGGGGGATGAGACGTTAGCTAGTTAGGAATAAGGAATATATGGGGGGATGAGGCGTTAGCTAGTTAGGAATAAGGCATATATGGGGGATGAGACGTTAGCTAGTTAGGAATAAGGAACATAATTATGGGGGATGAGGCGTTAGCTAGTTAGGAATAAGGAATATATGGGGGATGAGGCGTTAGCTAGTTAGGAATATATGGGGGATGAGGGTTAGATAGTTAGGAATAAGGAATATATGGGGGATGAGGCGTTAGTAGTTAGGAATGGATATATGGGGGATGAGACGTTAGCT
>CM026388.1:38776228-38778728 GCA_014843695.1 Archivesica marissinica
CAGCAAGCCAGCTGGATAGCTTCCGCATTAGAAATAGTTAGACAACCCAGTGGGATTCGAACCTACAGCGGAGAGGAGCAGCAAGTCAACGACTTTAACCACTCGGCCACGGAGGCCACTATTGCAAAATAATTAAATAATATTGATATGAGTGGAAATAATGCTAAATGAGCTGAACTCATCCAAAAATATAAAACACTTTTAATTTACAAAGATATGTGCTTACTTTTCATGTTGCAGCAATCGGAGTCAAAAGCCAACAGACGAATTAAAATGATTTGGCGCCATTTCGGATTGATTCTGCTTTTTCTGGCACTGACACGTGCACTTGGTAAGTTTTGCTTTAAAGTTTAAACTTTATTTATTTTACATCGATTGCGAAGCAAGTTCTAACAACTTATATCAATCACTCTCGTTGGCGCGGATGAAAGCGTAAACTGCGGTTAAGTGTGTTCGCACTGCGATTGACACCTAAGTGTGCTCGCTTAATATAATACGAACACACTAATAAGAAATGGTACTCTGTTGATTCCACTTGATGTGGGATTAGAACCGCTAGAAGGAGAGTGGTCAACGACCGTAACCAATAGCCCACATAATAATGTACGTGCGCAGTTCTAGCAACTTATATTAAACACTCTCGTTGGCGTGGATGAAAGCGTAAATGTGGTCATTTGTGTGGGAGGAAACCGGAGTACCTGGAGAAAACACACCTGTCCGATCTGGCGACCACCGTAGCATCTCACAAATTCATACTCCCCGGTCCGAGGATCGAACCCGGGTTGCATTGGTGAATGCAATTGCTTTGCTTTGGGGGTTTGAAGTAGCACCAACAGCTTAGGTCATTCCCTCGACTCTTCAGCTATTGTTGTTGGAGGAAGACCCTGGATGGCCCTCTGAGAAGTATTTCCGACACTAACTGTCACCCGGGTAGAACCACCGACCTTCCTCCGCATGTGGGATTCGAACCAATAACGGTGAGGGGCAACCAATTTGAAAACAATGAAAGTAACAACTCAGTATCGCCATACAAAGCCTTGTCAGGAGCACAGGGATTCGGCACGTTTGGGGGTACTAGTATATATATTTAAGTACAGGGATTCTACTCTGTGGGATGTCAGATTTCGCATCGATCAGTAAAAGGGCCCTATCTGAAACAATTTTGTACAAATATGTCCAAATATAACGCCTATCCCGAGTCTTTATATTGTTCTTCAAATAAAACACAACTTTAAGCTGAATGTATGTATACTTTGCAAACAATTGCCACATACATTGGCCATAGCAGGTCACATTTCCGTACTAGGACACGGGTTCTGTCAGCAACAAAAAAAAATCTTCGACAGGAGAGTTTTAACTGTGAATAACATTATCAATAAAATGTGTTTCCACTAACGTGTAGGTTTATTCGGCAAAAATGTATGTCAAAAAGAGATGTCGTAGTATTTTCAATTTGTTTTGAAAATTTCTAAAGCAGCGCAATTCTCGTTGAAACGAGCGTTGAAACGAGCGTTCTGATTGGATTATTAGAATTGTAACAAGATGTTTTTTTTATATAAAGAATAATTTTTGTTTGGGTCTATGGTTCATATTGCCACTTTTAACGTTAATCCAATCACTCACTTATATACTGTAATGGTGTAGATATTATGATAAAATATGTTCTTATCCAATTAATAGAATCCTAGTTATATCTATATATGTATACATTCAAAGTTTATTTATATTTCCATATATTATTGTCATGGGTAAATGTTTAAAATTGCATCTGTAATTGTGAAGCGCAATAGAATAATATTTAATTTTTGCGCTGTATAAATGCTATGTATTTGTATTTTGATAAAATGATGGGGAGGGCAGGGCGGCTGTAAATAATGTTGTCATAACTTGTAGCCCAACCCATTTTCTTTCTACCCAGATTAAATCGTATACAGCAATACTAACTATTCATAAATTCATTTCTAATTGTAACCCCACGTAGTTCATTGTATGCATAATTGTAATGTAATATATGAAAAACAAGTACAATCAAATATTATTAAGATTACTAAATTAACTCTTTCAGCGCCGAATAAATTCAGAGCATGTGCAAACAACATAGATCCAGATCAGCCGCGGCGTAACGCCGCGTCTGATCAGGATCTATGTTGTTTGCTATTCGGACAGGTGCTTCAGCTCCACTGTCTGAGGAGCAATCAGCATATAGCCTGATCAGACGGCATGTTCTGTTCTGTCAGATCGGGTTCTCTACTTTTTTTTACAAAGTCGCTTTTATGCGACATTGGCGGTGAAAGAGTTAAACTCTAAAAATCAAAAGGAATAGTATACATTCCCATGCAGCCCATATCATGGCGGATCGCGAAGTTTGATCGGAGAGGACCTTTGTGAGCGTAACACAGCTGTACATGGAACATAAACAATACAATATATGTTATATATTAGCACGCAAGCAGTTGTCGTGCAGGTTTAATAATTTTATTCCCGCTTGCTGTTGTCCAGT
>CM026388.1:38783728-38846228 GCA_014843695.1 Archivesica marissinica
CAGCGGGGCTCGAACTCCGGACCTTTCGCACCTGAAGCGAACGCGCATCCACTGCGCTTTCACGACTTCCACTTGTGTAGAGTTATTCAAATGAAAATGAAAAATAGCAAATATCTTACAAATGTATTGATGAACATTTACCTGTGAATGACGTCACTGTGTTACCAATATTACAATATACACGACCTTGAGAATACAAATGTCTGACTTCTTATATCACATAATTATTTTCTACACATCAACTAGTCTGAGGTATTCTTGTATCACATAATTTCTCAAAACACAAACACTATACATTGCCTGTCATGAAAATGCATTTTTTACCAAAAAGAAAATCGAACTATATTAGTTATTGGGACTACATTCGAGTGGACATCGGATGCACTTCCACCTAATTATGTATATGCAACCTAATAACGCACTTCATTGATTGACGCTTGCTATACATGTATTAATACATTGGTAAGTACTATATAATAGAATAGAGCAATAACGGTTACAAATTAGTCGCCCAAATGCATTTATGCGGTGGCGACTTTAAATAAACTTATATAGCAAGCAACGGTTACAAACACAAACACACAGACGGATATGTAGTCCAGTGGTAACACGCTGGACTGGTAATCCAGGGATTGCAGGTTCGATCACCTGTCTGACCCTAATAAAAATAAAAATAAACAGTCTTTCAGATGTGGCGTTAAACTGAGGTCTTGTGTCGGTGCTTTACACCGTGTACGTAAAAGAACCAGAGGAGACTCTGGAATGGGTCACTGTCAGTATCATGCACTATCCTCCAAAAATCTAAAATGACTAATCTCTTCAGGAGGCGTCACTCATATGGGTAACCGGTAGCGACGATAAATAAACGTAAAATACACACAGGTTACAAACAAACATTCGATACAAAATTCGCATTACAGGTAAGTCAGGTTGTTAGCATTAAACAATACATCACATTACATGCACGCTGTCGTATATTGCCTTACCTATACAGTAGTATAGGTTGGTATCGTGATCACGGATGGTATACAATATTAGTACGTGTTTATATGTCATCAAGAACGGCGGCGTTTAATCTTACATAACTGACCAGCTGCCTTCGGCTGTCAGAATATAATTTGTTCCCGCGCAAACAGAGAACTGATAATTTAGGCGCGAAAATAATAGCAGACGAATATACATAATACATAACAATCATAATAGTACATGGTTAACAATGGGTCATATATATAAATAAATAAATGTATTTATATAATACATTTCTATTTATATATGACAATAATTTATTCGTGCAAATATATTGTTTGTTTGTTCTATCTTTTGCACAACAGTAATGTAATATTCCAATACATTACAGGTCGTGACGCCGTCACGAAGGTTGGAATCGTGATCACGGATGGTAAATCGGTGAACCTAAATGCCACCGCGGAACAAGCGCAAGCGGCCAGAGAAGAAGCCATTAACATCATAGCGATCGGAGTAGGCGATAATATCTTCAGGTTTGTGTCTGCAGTAAAACCTGCCTTAAGCATCCAGCCAAGGGAATCACGGAACGTGGCTGCTTAACACACGTGCCTGCTTATTATTGGGGCACATGTATTATAAAGCAACATATTTGTGTCTGCAGTCAAACCTGCCTTAAGCACCCAGCCAAGGGAATCACAGAACGTGGCTGCTTAACACACGTGCCTGCTTATTAATGGGCCACGTGTATTATAATGCAACATATTTGTGTCTGCAGTCAAACCTGCCTTAAGCATCCAGCCAAGGGAATCACAGAACGTGGCTGCTTAACACACGTGCCTGCTTATTAATGGGCCACGTGTATTATAATGCAACATATTTGTGTCTGCAGTCAAACCTGCCTTAAGCATCCAGCCAAGGGAATCACAGAACGTGGCTGCTAAGCACAGGTGGCTTATTATGGGGGCACATGTATAATAAAGCAACACATTGGTCTCTTTAAACTGGCTGCTTAATACAGGTTAACTGCTTAATGAAGGCGACCTCTAACACAGATTTGACTGTAGATGTTCTTTGGGGGTGTCTTGTCTATGTATGTTGATATGTTAGACCGAACTTACCGATAGCTAAATACCGGAATGTGTGTTTTACGTTTTCGTCGCTACCGGTTGCCCATATGAGCGACGCCTCGTGAAGAGATTAGTCATTTAGATTTTTGAGGATAGTGCGATGATACAGACAGAGACCCATTCCAGAATCTCCTCTGGTTCTTTTACGTGCATGGTGTACAGCACCGACACGAGACCTCGGTTTAAAGTCCCATCTGAAAGACTGTTAATTTTATTAGGGTCAGACGGGGGATAGAACTTGCGATCCCGGATTACCAGTCCAACGTGTTACCACTGGACTACAGATCCGTCTGTGGAAAATATTTTCAAAACAAATTTTATTTTAAGTGAAGTGGCACCCGGCCCCCCCCCCCCACCCACAGGGGCATAGTCAAGCTTCCTAAGGTGACTATTTCCATGTCGCCCTCTAGAATGAGTCCTGCGTTCGAGGTTATAACACTTCTCAGATCTCAAACTCAAGCTCAAATGATTTGATTGGATGATTCTAAAGTTTTTACAGCCAGCTGAACCAATCAGATCCGTCTGTAATACCGGAATATTGTTGTAATGGTATAGTAATGACTAATGAATGATTCATTTTACAAACAATCTGTCAAAATGATCTACCTTGGGCAACAATAATTAAAAAATGCCAGAAAGGTTATTTAACCCTCCAAGTGGAAGAGTTGACATACTGTTGCCCAGAATCAATGGATTCCATCAGGAATGAGGACTCGAGAGTGATTAATATAAGTTGAAATAACTTGTTTCGCAATCGAGCTTAAACTAAATTTGTATAAACTAATCATTATAAATGTAATGTTCAGAAAGAAGGTATCGTCTGTTAAACATACTTCTCTTGGTCGGGCTTCACATGCGCATGCGCACACATACAGGAAGCGGTGCAGAAATGTAAATGAATTGAGTGAAAGGTCATCATATTCGTATTTATGTTCATGGCAACACGCGCCTGTATGTGTCGATACATACACATGTGGGAATGGTTGCTCACCACAGTGACTGTAGTTTATCCTTCGTACTATAGTAAATCGACCAACTGTCACAGTCAAATTCTCAGTGCCAAACAGGAATCCACTTATAACACACGCAGCTCTATAAACTCCATGGCTTCTGCGTGAAGATCGACACCAGTAAGTCATGGCATTATCACGAAAGATTGTTCTCAATGTGTGTGCTTTACGTTTATTTATCGTCGCTACCGGTTGCCCATATGAGCGACGCCTCCTGAAGATATTAGTAATTTTAGATTGTTGGAGGATAGTGCAATGATACAGACAGAGACCCAGTACATAGTCTCCTCTGGTTCTTTTACGTGCACGGTGTACAGCACCGCACACGAGACCTCGGTTTAACGTCCCATCTGAAAGACTGTTAATTTGATTAGGGTCAGACGGTGGATCGAACCTGCGATCCCTGGATTACCAGTCCAGCGTTTTACCACTGGGCTACAGATCCGTCTCAATGTTAACAAACACCGGTTTAAAAATGGAACGCGTAGACATCCTAGCTGTCATATAGCTATGGGCTGTTTACTCATCAATGCGCTGGAGCAAGTAGTACTGAAATAAATTCACAAAAACGTCTTCTTCAAATGAACACAAATGTCACAGAAGCACCACTTTCACAATAAGAAATGCAAACAGTCTTTGTTTCTACAGTAAAACATCATCAACGTATGGTCTGCTTGTCTGCAAAACTACTTACTAGGTTAGAATGACCCGGAACCGGAAATGACGAAAATACGCGAACATGAAGCTGATAAAAACTATGGAGACTGTTCTTGTGCCATTGCTAGCATACCAGTATAATTATATTATGAAGAAACTTTGTTTACATCTATATTTAATGCCAACTCTTTGAATACTTCAGCCATAGCATGAATAATTCTGTTTTACATCTATATTTAATGCCAACTCTCTGAATACGTCAGCCATAGCATAAATAATTCTGTTTCAGACCGGAACTGGCTAATATTGCGAGCTCGAATGCGTCTGTGTATGAGACAGACGATATTCGTGACGTTGTAACAACAATACAAGCCGCAATCAAAGACTTTGTATGTATTGGTACGGACACTATTTCATTTACCTACTTTTTTTTCAATCTTCTAATTATGCATTTGTATTTTGAGTGTAATGTGTGTGTTTTATGTTTATTTATCGTCGCTACCGGTTACCCATATGAGCGACGCCTCCTGAAGAGAATAGTCATTTTAGATTTTGGAGGATAGTGCATGATACAGAGAGACACATTCCAGAATCTCCTCTGGTTCTTTTACGTGCACGGTGTAAAGCACCGACACGAGACCTCGGTTTAATGTCCCATCTGAAAGACTGTTAATTTTATTAGGGTCAGACGGGGGATCGAACCTGCGATCCCTGGATTACCAGTCCAGCGTGTTACCACTGGACTACAGATCCGTCTGTGGCGTTCTAGAGCTAGCAGAAACCAGACATACACCTACATTATATGATTATTAACTGAAATAAAAATACGTACATCCACTATGAAGTTCTTACTGGCCGGGTCAGACGGGGGATCGAACCTGCGATCCCTGGATTACCAGTCCAGCGTGTTACCACTGGACTACAGATCCGTCTGTAATGTGAGTGTACTTGTTGCATACATGTATATATAGCAATAATTTGTTGTCAAATCAAAATTGTTACATACCTGAATATATCAATAATTTATTATCAAAACAAATTTTCATTTCTATTCATCCAAATATACAATTACCACGCATACTACATGTGATACCAATGCACATATGACTAAGTACACATAGTTTATGTGTTTTCAAACAATGTGTACAGTATGTCCGCCTCTGTGTTCGAGTGGTTACGGTCGCTGACTTGTATACCACTGTAACCTATCATCATTGATGGTCACGGGTTCGAGCCCAGCTCGGACCGTGTCTCTTTATATGAAAAAAATGACAGTTTCTTACGGAGGTTAGTGCACCAAAGTACTAGTTAACTGCTGGAGCCTGCCCAGGAGAAGTGTTATTAGGTAAACTACCCGTCGCCGATATAGCCCAACATGGTGCTGGTGAAGGCACTAAATCCGAACAAACAAACAGTTACTACCCAATGAACACACTTTAAGGAGACTCGGTCTGTTTAATTGGTTTCCTCTGTTTTTATCGTTGTTTCCTTTGCACCACATACTAATAATTTTCATCCGTTTTCGTATCTTATACTTATTGTTTAGTTTAATCCTATTTTATAGCAAATCAATAGTAAATATGTCATGCACATAAAGATCAATACATATCATGTAAATGCAAATGGTTTGAGCCACAGGTTTTAACAACATTATCCAAATTATTAAACTAACTCACTGAGTTCCCTTCTTGAACAGAGTATGCAAAATAGAATGGAAATAAAAACCCCTCGCGGGGACCTAGACATGTTTTCCTGGGCAGGCTTTTCGACCTAAGCGATTAACCAGTACTAAGCAATGTATGTGAGATGCCTTGCTCAATGGCACTACATACGTGGCCTGACCGAGTATCGAACCCGGGACCGTTCGATTCCAAATCCGACGCTCTACCACTGGATCACGGACGCCACACAAGTTTGCACTTCCAAAGATAAAGTTTTATTTTCCTCATCTGCTAACGACTCAATACCGTACAGTAATTTAATGGAACTTAATGGATGGAATCTACGAGTATTTACGAAAAAGTGAAATACGTTCAATACACTATTACATTTGAAGAAGAAATGTTCTACATGCTCAATGCCTTGATTGCATAAACATATTGGAGAGTCACGCAAATGGTTAAAGAAAAGATCATTGTTTAATTTTCTGCATCGATTTCTGATACGAGATTGCATTACAGTATAGTATCGTTCCCCAGTTAGATAATAAGATGGAACCCCGGAAACTGAACATTCGTTTCAATGTGTTCTTAAATGATTGGAGTGTGTTAGCATTACGTATCGAAGTTTATAGGTCATTCCGTAGTGTTATTGAGTCGGGTATGACATATCTTGAGTATGCATCTATGCGTCTTAGCAAAGAAACACAATTTGTGCCAGCCCGTAAAGGATATTGAGAAGGATCTCCAATAGTAGGAAGGAAAAGATGGGATGCAAATATCTAGGGAGAAGTGAGTTCTTCTCTTTGTAGACCAATATTAAATTTTGAATGGATCTGAAATCTGAATTGAAACCCAACCGATTTCTTTGAGACTAGTGTGAATAGAGACAGAGCGCGTCAAGCATGTGACCAGTCGAGCAGCTTCGTATTGAATTTATCTATGATATTCTTTTCATATTGGGTACAGCTGCCCCATACTATTGATGTATGGTCTTAAATACGATATGTATATAGTATTGAGAATAGAACGTTCAAGTTTGTATTTTAAGCTCTCATTGAACCAAGAACTGTAGAAGCAGAGGCAGCAATATTGTTAATATGAGTATGACATGATCCACCATTACTATTCGGCTACGTCATTAACATAAACAAGAAATAAAAGTGGTCCAAGAACCGACCCTTGAGGTACTCCAGCTCTAATTGTTTTGGAATTAGAGAAGTATTGTCCTACAAATATAAATATATGTATAAATAAATATTTGTTCTCGATTATGAAGACAGTCTGCGATCCAGTTAGGCAAAGTTCCAGAAACTTCGTTTTGCTTTAATTTGAATAAAAGACCTTTGTGCCAGACTCGGTCAAATATGCTTTAGATATACCGCAAAGTACCATACACGTTGATCATACCCCAACATCTGATTAGAGAAAACAAATACTATCAAAGGATTCCAACTATAAATACCAACGTGCATTTCGGAATAAATCGGACTTTATCTGCCAAGGGAGGTAATAGAAAATACCAGCAATATCGCTCATTGTCTATGTGTATGTTTCAGACATAACGACCACATCAACAGTTGCTCCAACAGCGCCTGACAACAGCCGTCTTAATGGTGAGTATTATGCTACGCATCCACCAACGCCTGACAACAGCGCCTGACAACAGCCGTCTTAATGGTGAGTATTATGCTACGCATCCACCAACGGCTGACAACAGCGCCTGACAACAGCCGTCTTAATGATGAGTATTATGCTAAGCATCCACCAATGCCTGACAACAGCGCCTGACAACAGCCGTCTTAATGATGAGTATTATGCTAAGCATCCACCAACGCCTGACAACAGCGCCTGACAACAGCCGTCTTAATGGTGAGTATTATGCTATGCATCCACCAACGCCTGACAACAGCGCCTGACAACAGCCGTCTTAATGGTGAGTATTATGCTATGCATCCACCAACGCCTGACAACAGCGCCTGACAACAGCCGTCTTAATGGTGAGTATTATGCTATGCATCCACCAGCGCCTGACAACAGCGCCTGACAACAGCCATCTTAATGGTGAGTATTATGCTATGCATCCACCAACGCCTGACAACAGCGCCTGACAACAGCCGTCTTAATGGTGAGTATTATGCTACGCATCCACCAACGCCTGACAACAGCGCTTGACAACAGCCGTCTTAATGGTGAGTATTATGCTACGCATCCAGCAACGCCTGACACCAACGCCTGACAACAGCCGTCTTAATGGTGAGTATTATTTTATGCATCCATCAATGCCTGATAACAACGCCTGACAACAGCCGTCTTAATGATGAGTAGAATGTTGTTCATCCAACATCTCCGGATAATAACGCCTGGCAACCACTGACAACAAAGTCTGACAGCAAGGTCTGGCTACAACTCTCTGTAACAACGCCTCTAACAGCTGACAATAGTCGCCTTAACGACGAGTACTATGTTTTGTTTTATATTTCAGATTTCGAGTGTCCAGATTGTATGATCGATGCAACGCACGGGTTTATGCGCCACCCACACAGCTGTGAGAAATACATAGAAATTATCGCCGACGAGAATGGCAACAGCAGGTTCCTTCATATGAAATGTGCAGGGGGTCTATTCTGGGATCAGTACATGTCCACTTGTCGCAGACCGGAACACGTCCTGTGTGATATTGGTGAGTGTGTTTGATCATTTGAAAAAGAGGGGCCGAGTTCGGGGAAAATAGATGTTGAGAAAGCGGTGAGTACATTTTTTACTGTGTCTGATAAATGCTGCAAAGCATAAACGTTAATGTTCTTTCTGGTGTCAAAATTGACGTTTTGATTGAATATGACGTTTTGATTGAATTGACGTTTTGATTGAATTGACGTTTTGACATTCAAATCATGTCCAGTGGATTTCTATCTAGCTAAAAACTTTCTGATATATAATTGAAATGTTCACAAAGTAGCTACATTTTTTCCAGGAATAAAACATGGTTTTTCTATAGGAAACACTTGGAAATCACTACCCGTTTCTCGACGTCAAATCGCATTATACCGAGCCTCGTCAAAGCCTGTAACGTATCACTAAACGTTCTACAATTATTCCATTTATGAAAAATCCAATAATAAGAAATACACACAAGTTAGTGTTTTCTGCACGAAAAAGACTAATACAATACTTATAAACTAGATATTTAAATCACGCATATCATGAAAAACCCGTGCACTAACTAAGCAGTACAACCACTGGGCGGAATATGTTTCGGAAAGGCAAGTATGCTATGCTTCGTAACGTGTAAAATGTATAGACATCTTTTTCAGATCCATGTCTGACTTTTGGAGTGGCTTCGTACGATATTGAGGAAATATGCAGCGGATATATACTGTGCGTAAATAGACGGAGCATGCGCGCTTGCTGTCCAACAAGTTACGCCTACGAAGGAGGGAATGGGTGTGTGGTAAATCCGGGGTGTACGGACACGTGTGATGGGGACGGTAATAATAACCTCATCCGTCCTCAAGGTAACCTTATCTCTTTGTCTTAGAATATACAGTCTACACCCGTTATGCCAAAGTCGGTTATGTCGAATTATCCGGTTATCTCGAAGTCGGATCAAAGTCCCGTTTCAGACACTATCATTTTTACATATAACTCGATCTGTTTATATGGAATTCCGTTAAGTCAAACTTCGGTTATGTCGAAGTATTTTGTTCGGTCCGACGGAATTCGACATAACGGATGTAGACGTAATTCTATACAATTATGAACATAGAGTGTTAGATTAGTTTGACATTGTACAATTTTATTTTAGCTCGATTGAAATTACAATTTATATTAATCACTCTCGAGACCTCGTTCCACATGGAATCCATCGCCACGAGGGAGAGAGAAGAGGCAATGTGGAATTTAAATGCATTGCCTTAAAGCAGCATTACATCTTATGAAATAAAAGATATTTGAAAAATTCAAAGTTTACGTATGGGTAGCAATGCTGCTACACATTCTAACATTATACTTTGTATGCTTATGTTCATTTGGTAAACAGTGTTTTTTTGCGATAAAACAAACTCGAAACCGAAAGTAGGACTTTCCCGAGTCGATCGGTCACGCACTTGTTTACAACCGGAACGCATCGTCCGCACTTGGTTACATTCGGAATGCATCATCCCCATATGTCCCACGTTGTCTTTTTTAATTAAATTACTTGATATGTTGATTCATACCTCTGTTAGCTAAGTCTTTTAGGGACATTTTTACATCCCCGCGAGGGGCTCGACATTAGAGGAAGATAGATAGATAGTATTTCATGTTCAAAATATATACGTTGTTTTCTACATCCTCTGTTGTTTCACGCATGCGCGCTGTGCCTGTTTACATTTCATGTGTTGATAAACAAATTCGCGTATACGACGGTTTAAATTTATTAGAATTTTATCGTTTCTGAGCGACTATTTCGAATTTTGTAAACACACACACATTAGTATTTATATTTTACCCAACACGATGTAATGCTGCTTTAAGAGTACACTTGTAACGGCTACAGCTGCGCACATCACTTGGTCTTTCTCACCTGAAGCGAATGATCTATCACAGCGCTCGATCACATATACTGACACAATAAAGAAACTGTGCATTTTTATATGGAGAGTTATTTTTTTAATTTAAGTTTATTTAACGTCGCTACCGGTTCCCATTTGAGCGACGGGCAGTTTACCTAACAACACCTTTCCTGGACAGGCTCCAGCGGTTAACCAGTACTTGGTGGACCAACCTCCGTAAGAAACTGCCAAATTGTTCATATAAATGAGACACGGTCTGAGCGGGGCTCGAACCCGTGACCATCAGTGATAGGTTACAGTGGCATACAAGTCAGCGAGCGTTATATGCACAATATTTTAGCATTATGGATTTTACTTTCATGGGTGAAGAAAATAATCCTTCACACATTGCACTAATTTACGCAATATTTCGCACATTTTGATACCAACATTTAATATGCTTATATTTTTTTCACAAATATGCTTATATTTTTTTCAAAAAGGATATAAATGTTACCTCTAACTTATTTTATTTTTATTTTATACAAATTTATTTTAGCTCGATTGCGAAACAAGTTCTTTCAACTTATATTAATCACTCTCGAGACCTCATTCCTGATGGAATCCATCGCCATGAAGGAGAGAGAAGAGGCAATGTGGAATTTAAATGCCTTGCCTAAGGACACAATCGTAACGGCTCCAGCGGGGCTCGAACTCCGGACCTTTCGCACCTGAAGCGAACGCGCATCCACTGCGCTATCACGACTACCTCTAAATTAAAGCGACACTACACCAGTGAAAACATAAATGTCTACAGAATGTACTTTCCTATTATATGGTATAATTTTTTTCCAAATATTTGCCTTAAATACAGAGTATTTCAACGAATAAACAAACGTAGTATGCGCGGTTTGTTGACATAGCAATATAATGTAATCATACACGCATAATACAACTAGTGTATCCCGAATAACACGATTTATGATACAGATTTACCGTTATATCTCACATTTGTGCCTATTTATTTGTAGACTATTCTTAGTTAAATTATCTCTAAACGATATTATCTCGCGTTTAGCATTGACTCCGATGACAAACAAACGTCAATTCAGGAGCGTGGATGATCATTATATGAAATCATACTTTCAATCCACAAAAACACTGTTTATTGATTCAATGTTAGTGTTCGAATGTATTCGGAAATATTTGTAGTAGCAATGTATTTATACGTGAAAAAAATGCATTTTATATGCTTTTTGCGATGTAATGTCGCTTTAAACACTCAGTTTCTTTTTGGTGTCAGTATATATACGTCTGTAATTCCATGTCGGTCTCTTCTTGTACATGTATTACAAATGTATATACATGTAGCCTGATATTATTTAACCCTTTCCTTCATAGAGATTTAGGTTAATATGCTATTATATCTCCATACAAACGACAGCCATTTAGCTATCATGCAGTGAGTAAGTAATCGCCATATCTATCCCACCTCCATAGATATTACTGGGACTGCATGAGATTCTGGCCTTAATTATGAACATTGGTTTGGCTACTACATTGTCAATGTATGTTGTATTGGTAATGGCATCAAGAGGTGCTTCTATGAGGGAAAGGGTTTATGAACATTGGTTTGGCTACTACATTGTCAATGTATGTCGTATTGGTAATGGCATCAAGAGGTGCTTCTATGAGGGAAAGGGTTTATGAACATTGGATTGGCTACTACATTGTCAATGTATGTCGTATTGGTAATGGCGTCAAGAGGTGCTTCTATGAGGGAAAGGGTTAAATGACTTGGTGAAATTGACCAATTGGCGGAACCTAAATATACATGACTATATAATGACTTGTCATGGGTATTTATAATTCAGTTTAATACGCCGATCAGCTAAATGTTTCAGTCTTTGACCTATGTGTTCATTAGACGTGTTTCAACCACTTGTTGACGTCGGTTAACGTCAGTAGATATATAGAGAGATGTCTTTATTTATAGAGGTTGAGCTAATTAGTTAAAGGGACACTACATCGTTGAAAACGCAAATGTCCGCAGAATGTAATTTCCTATTATATGGTATTTGTTCCAAATATTTGCCTCAAAAATTAAGTATTTCAACTAATAAACAAACGTCGTATACGATTTTATTGTACAGATTTACCGTTATATCTCATCTTTTGTGTCTATGTATATATAGATATATATATAATTCTGTAGACTCATCTTAGTTAAATTATCTCTAAACGAAAGTATCGCGTTTAGTATTGACTCCAATGACAAACACACGTCATTTCCGGAGCGTGGATGACCGCTATATGAAATCATACTTTCACGTTTGAAAGTGTGTAGACCACAAAAGCACTGTTTATTGGTTCAATGTTTGTGTTCGAATGTATTCAGAAGAATTTGTAGTAGCAATGTATTAATACGTGAACATTGCATTTTATTTGCTTTTTGCGATGTAGTGTCGCTTTAAGGTTTTGCGATGTAATGTCGCTTTAATCTTCCTTAGGGCCATCAACATGTTTCCGGTCTCTTATCTATGTTGTCCTTAAACATGTATTAACCATTGTTAACACACTGTCGTGCCGTCATACCTGTGTACTTGCAGTCCATTATTATTAATATTGGACTGGTGTCAAAAGACCAGAGTATTATATTAATATACTAGGCATAAATGTACGAACATTAACAAATTTAGTTAGTAGGATCTTGTTATATAAGTGTGTGTTTTAAGCTAGATATCGGCCTCAAACGGATCCAATATGTATAATATTAGTAGTTTTCGGCACTACGCGCCTCACACATTTTACATATTGGATCGTTTTCGGCTTATATCCTATAAACATACAACTGAAAGACAAATATTATTTTCTATCTCGGATTTCACCTACTTGTGGTGCAGCTCTATAAAGCACTCTCCGATACCATCCCCCATAAATGCTATGAACCGATATTAAAAGCTTAATGACTGTAAATATCTTTAAGCCTTCTGTTATTATTGCACCGGGAGTTAGCCGCATACATGAATGCAAATCTCGAGTTGTGGGAATCAATGGAAGATGTCTATTGTAATAAGGAAGGCCTTGTTGCTTAACTTTAGCACAACCATGCTGCTTAACATTAGCACAACCAAGCTGCTTAACTTTAGCACAACCATGCTGCTTAACATTAGCACAACCAAGCTGCTTAACTTTAGCACAACCATTCTGCTTAACTTTAGCACGACCATGCTGCTTAATTTTAGCACAACCATGCTGCTTAACTTTTGCACAACCAAGCTGCTTAACTTTAGCACAACCATACTGCTTAACTTTAGCACAACCGTGCTGCTTAACTTTAGCACAACCATGCTGCTTAACATTAGCACAACCATGCTGTTTGACTTTAGCACAACCATGCTGCTTAACATTAGCAGAACCATGCTGCTTAACTTTAGCACAACCGTGCTGCTTAACCTTAGCACAACCATGCTGCTTAACTTTAGCACAACCATGCTGCTTAACTTTAGCACAACCATGCTGCTTAACTTTAGCACAACCATGCTGCTTAACTTTAGCACAACCATGCTGCTTAACATTAGCACAATCATGCCACTTAACTTTAGCACGACCATGCTACTTAACATTAGCACAACCAAGCTGCTTAACTTTAGCACAACCATGCTGCTTAACATTAGCACAACCAAGCTGCTTAACTTTAGCACAACCATTCTGCTTAACTTTAGCACGACCATGCTGCTTAATTTTAGCACAACCATACTGCTTAACTTTTGCACAACCAAGCTGCTTAACTTTAGCACAACCATACTGCTTAACTTTAGCACAACCGTGCTGCTTAACTTTAGCACAACCATGCTGCTTAACATTAGCACAACCATGCTGCTTAACTTTAGCACGACCATGCTGCTTAACTTTAGCACAACCATGCTGCTTAACATTAGCACAACCATGCTGTTTGACTTTAGCACAACCATGCTGCTTAACATTAGCAGAACCATGCTGCTTAACTTTAGCACAACCATGCTGATTAACCTTAGCACAACCATGCTGCTTAACTTTAGCACAACCATGCTGCTTAACTTTAGCACAACCATGCTGCTTAACTTTAGCACAACCATGCTGCTTAACTTGAGCACAACCATGCTGCTTAACATTAGCACAATCATGCCACTTAACTTTAGCACGACCATGCTGCTTAACATTAGCACAACCAAGCTGCTTAACTTTAGCACAACCATTCTGCTTAACTTTAGCACGACCATGCTGCTTAATTTTAGCACAACCATGCTGCTTAACTTTTGCACAACCAAGCTGCTTAACTTTAGCACAACCATACTGCTTAACTTTAGCACAACCGTGCTGCTTAACTTTAGCACAACCATGCTGCTTAGCATTAGCACAACCATGCTGCTTAACTTTAGCACAACCATGCTGCTTAACTTTAGCACAACCATGCTGCTTAACTTTAGCACAACCAAGCTGCTTAACTTTAGCACAACCATGCTGCTTAACTTTAGCACAACCAAGCTGCTTAACTTTAGCACAACCAAGCTGCTTAACTTTAGCACAACCATGCTGCTTAACTTTAGCACAACCAAGCTGCTTAACTTTAGCACAACCATGTATTATATCAAATCACATGCATACAAACTTGACGTCATACATTTGTACTTGCAGTCCATTATTATTAATATTGGACTGGTGTTAAAAGACCAGAGTATTATATTAATATACTACGCGTACATGTAGTAGGATATTGTTATATACGTGTGTACTTTAACTAAGATATAAGCCGCACACGGATCCAATATGTAGAATATTGGCACTGTGTTCGGTGCTACGCGCCTCACACAGTCCAATATGTTTCATATTGAATCGTGTTAGGCTTATATCATATATACTAGAGGGCATAGAAAACGCACACTTCGGATATGTGTGTTTTTACATGAAAAACAATAAGTAACTAAATACATAGTTTTAAACATTTTGGAATATTTTTAGTTGTTCAGTTTGTGTTTTTGTAATAAAGATGTGATTTGATGGAATCCTTCGTACTTCATTTTCATGTAATAATAATCATATAATGTAGGTGTGCGTTTTCTATGTCCTCTAGTATATAATGTAGGTGTGCGTTTTCTATGTCCTCTAGTATATAATGTAGGTGTGCGTTTTCTATGTACTCTAGTATATAATGTAGGTGTGCGTTTTCTATGTCGTCTAGTATATAATGTAGGTGTGCGTTTTCTATGTCCTCTAGTATATAATGTAGGTGTGCGTTTTCTATGTCCTCTAGTATATACTGTATGTGTGCGTTTTCTATGTCCTCTAGTATATAATGTATGTGTGCGTTTTCTATGTCCTCTAGTATATAATGTAGATGTGCATTTTCTATGTCCTCTAGTATATAATGTAGGTGTGCGTTTTCTATGTCCTCTAGTATATAATGTATGTGTGCGTTTTCTATGTACTCTAGTATATAATGTATGTGTGCGTTTTCTATGTCCTCTAGTATATAATGTAGGTGTGCGTTTTCTATGTCCTCTAGTATATAATGTAGGTGTGTGTTTTCTATGTCCTCCAGTATATAATGTAGGTGTGCGTTTTGTAAGTCCTCTAGTATATAATGTAGGTGTGCGTTTTCTATGTCCTCTAGTATATAATGTAGGTGTGCGTTTTCTATGTCCTTTAGTATATAATGTAGGTGTGCGTTTTCTATGTCCTCTAGTATATAATGTGTTTAGAGGTATCAACTACATTGAGCGTGCTTAAACTGAGTGGTAGCCGAAGCCATCACGCTAACATAATAAGTATCAACCGTGGTGTATCGCAGAATAACCCTCGTTTATTTCGATTCTAACACGACTTACTTCTAATAATTTTAAAGGAGTATTTTCTTCAAACGCCGTGCATTTGGCTTTCGAAATTTCCTCCCGCGTATGGGGTGATGACGTTTTTTTTATGGAAAATATCAATCTAGTGCATAAATGAACACAAGTTGTAATGATCAATAATTTTATTTATTTTGTCAAATAACAGAAAAACAAGACGGACAAGAGATTATCTGATTCTAAAAATAGCTCACTTCCGCGAATTCCCACTGTTGTATTTACAAACATCACGTGACTTTCATTCATAAAACTTTACACACATTGTATAAATGGAATAGTCAAAACACGGTGCGCGCGCAGCATTGTTCAAGGTAGGTATCTCGCAGAATAACCCGAGGTAGATTTTACTCTATAAGTATGTATGTTATTAGCTGGGTCGTGTTAGAATACATAATAGTGTAGGCCTACTGACACCTTAAAAAAAACGGTGCACTTTTATATCGAGCGCTACTTTTTGGGTTACAAATTTTAGAATTATGGATTTTACTAGAAAATAATCATTCACACACTGTACTTAGTACACTTTACCCAATATTTAAGCGTGTATCCGTCCACATTTGCCTATATCTTTTCTAAAAGGATATATATATATTTACCTCTAAGGCAGGTGCACAGTTTCCTTTTGGTGTCAGTATATATGAATACCCCCATGGAAACCATTAATTGGCGATTCAGAACTGATATTGATATTACTTATTCAAAGAATACCATCGCAGCTGACATCACTGCGAATATACATAACCTTACCTTCGAGTGCGCATCGCAGCTGACATCACTGCAACTATACATAACCTTACGTTCGAATGCGCATCGCAGCTGACATCACTGCGAATATACCTCACCTTACCTTCGAGTGCGCATCGCAGCTGACATCACTGCGAATATACCTCACCTTACATTCGAATGTGCATTGCAGCTGACATCACTGCGAATATATCTCACCTTATCTTCGTATGCGCATCGCAGCTGACATCACTGCGAATATACCTCACCTTACCTTCGAGTGCGCATCGCAGCTGACATCACTGCGAATATACCTTACCTTACATTCGAGTGTGCATCGCAGCTGACATCACTGCGAATATACACCACTTTACCTTCGAGTGCGCATCGCAGCTGACATCACTGCGAATATACCTCACCTTACCTTCGAGTGCGCATCGCAGCTGACATCACTGTGAATATACCTTACCTTACATTCGAGTGTGCATCGCAGCTGACATCACTGCGAATATACACCACCTTACCTTCGAGTGCGCATCGCAGCTGACATCACTGCGAATATACCTCACTTTACCTTCGAGTGCGCATCGCAGCTGACATCACTGCGAATATACACCACCTTACCTTCGAGTGCGCATCGCAGCTGACATCACTGCGAATATACCTCACCTTACCTTCGAGTGCGCATCGCAGCTGACATCACTGCGAATATACACCACCTTACCTTCGAGTGCGCATCGCAGCTGACATCACTGCGAATATACCTCACCTTACATTCGAGTGCGCATCGCAGCTGACATCACTGCGAATATACATAACCTTACCTTCGAGTGCGCATTGCAGCTGACATCACTGGGAATATACATAACTTTACCTTCGAGTGCGCATTGCAGCTGACATCACTGGGAATATACACCACCTTACCTTCATCACTGGGAATATACACCACCTTACCTTCGAGTGCGCATTGCAGCTGACATCACTGGGAATATACACCACCTTACCTTCATCACTGGGAATATACACCACCTTACCTTCGAGTGTGCATTGCAGCTGACATCACTGGGAATATACACCACCTTACCTTCGAGTGCGCATTGCAGCTGACATCACTGGGAATATACACCACCTTACCTTCGAGTGCGCATGTCAGCTGCATATCATTAGTGAGGAAATTTACACGAATATAGATACAAACAGGGAATAATTTTTCAGTGTGCGACAAAATACCCCACCCCACCGACAATCGTTCATACATCCACATTGAAGGTGAAGGTCACAGTAACAAAACAATGCCATGTGCTACCGGGACTGTATTCAACACGGATACATGTATGTGTGATTTGTTTGATCCTCAACCACAGACGGGAGGACTAACTGGTAAGAGCATAAACGTTATTTATGTTACAATGATTGTGCGACATACTTTAAATTTACTTAATACATTCTTAATAATTGCATGAAAAAAGAAGAAGAAAGATGTTTGGTGTGTTATTAATAAAAAAAATTAAAGCATTTAAAGTAAGTTAACATGGCATGCATATGTTATTAAAGCATTCTTCTTCTATATTATTACATATTATCACATATTATCACATATAAATATTTGCTTTAATATTACATAATTAATTAGATATATTGACAGAGTGAATGTATGCCACATTGGTCTGAGACCATCTGGATTTAAACAAATATAACTTTGAAACTGTATAATATGTATATGTTACTATATACATATTGGTGGTTAATTAAGAAATAATAAGTATCAACCGTGGTATATCGCAGAATAACCCGAGTTTGAAGTTCTTATGCGTAGAAATATATCACGAAGGCCGAAGGCTAGGTGATATATTTATAAGCATAAGAACGACAAACGACTTACTACTAATAATTGTAAAGGAGTATTTTCTTCAAACGCCGCTGCATTTGGCTTTCGAAATTTCCTCCCGCGTAAGGGGTGATGACGTTATTTTTTATGGAAAATATCAATCTAGTGCATAAATGAACAAAATTTGTAACTGATCAATAATTATATTTATTTTGTCAAATAAAACTGTACAGAATAGTAACTGAAACGTTACTTAACAGAAAAACAAGACGGACAAGAGATTATCTGATTCTAAAAATAGCTCACTTCCGCGAATTCCCACGGTTGTATTTACAAACATCACGTGACTTTCATTCATAACACTTTACACGCATTGCATAAATGGAATAGCCAAAACACGGTGCGCGCGCAGCTTAGTTCAAGGTAGGTATATCGCAGAATAACCCGAGGTAGATTTTACTCTACAAATATGTATGTTATTAGCTGGGTCGTGTTAAAATGCGATTTAATGTGATATCTAAATGTTCAATCTGTATACATAGTGTGTATGCAGGTATACATTATATGCTAAACAGTGCTTACCCAAGGAAGAATGTCACATGTGTAGTGGGGGGTAGTGATACGCCCAATGGACCTGTTGTACTCTGTGATATTCTCAATGGAAGTAAATGCATGTATGATATACTGAGTCAAAAAAGAAACGATACCAAACCAATTTGACGAAAACGATGCAAACTTATAAATGCCTGTGATAAGCTACCACTTTTCAGTTCGGAATGACGTATGACTATGATATTCATCCATATACACAGGTAAATAATGCATCCATATTTTCCTAACGATGATTTTCCATTTTGCACGTGATCCGCGAGGAAGACGATTTGCTATACATGGATATATCCACAAACTAGTTTTTTGTACTCATATTGTAATTACTTCGAGCAAAAACACCAACACGATCTGCATTTTCCTCAAAAGAAATGCCCAGACTCGACCAAATTTCGAGAAAGCGAGCAATTGGGATGATTGAAGCTGGTTTACGTCATAACGACGTCGCTAATCGTTTCGGTGTGTTCCGGATCACTAGCACACGTCTACTTGGACGGTACCGAACACGTGAATCAACTGACGACCGCCCACGTACTGGTCGACCACGCGTGACGACGCCAGAACAGGACCGTCATATTCGGACGTCACATTTACGTGACCGCTTCCTGCCCGCTACTCATACCGCCATTGTTACTCCTTGGAGGATCAACAATACAATCAGTGCTCAAACAGTTCGGAACAGGCTCGCTGAACGTGGAATCCGTCCTTACAGACCGTACACCGGGTCCATGTTGACGCGACGTCACAGGAACGAATGTCGTGAGTGGACGGGTGAACATGCACGTTGGACTCGCTTACAGTGGAATTCCGTTATGTTTAGTGACGAATCGCGTTTCCGTTTACGGCGTGCGGATGGCAGGGCTCGAGTTTACCGTCGACTGGGAGAACGTTACGTCGATGCGTGTGTACGTGAGGTGGATCGGTTTGGAGGCGGTAGCGTTATGGTATGGGGCGGTATCACATTCGACGGCCGCACACAACTGATTATTGTTGACGGAAACTTAACCGCATAGCGGTACTGTGACGAAATTATTACGCCCGTTGTTTTGCCATTCTTTAACGTCAATCGACGCGTCACACTGTTCCAACAGGACAACGCCAGATGTGATACTGCACACATTACCACTCAATTATTGGAGCAGGGGAGTATTGAACGTTTACCGTGGCCAGCATTGTCACCAGACTTGTCTCCGATAGAACATTTATGGGATACCTTAGACCGTCGTGTAAGACTCCGTCAGCCGGCGACGTTACACCAACTGAGTGATATTCTGCGTCAGGAGTGGAACAACATTGGCCAATATGAGATTCTGACACTTATTCGTTCCATGCGACGGCGCTACATTGTAGTGAGAGATGCCAATGGAGGTCATACACGGTATTGACTATTGTGTGAATATTCTACTTGACCCCTTAGTCACAAATGACGCCACAGCGTAACAGATAATGATGGTATGATCGAATTTTAAACTTGTAGCATTGTCTCATATGTTTCAATCTCGACACACGAAATTTCAGATGAATTGCTTATTTAGTAATTAAAATACATATGTGTTAATACCATGCATCGTTTCTTATTTGACTCAGTGTATATAAATTATGAACATTGGTATGCTAGTATATTCTTGTGATTAATTTTAAAATTGAATAATAGCATCGTTACAATGCATACTATGCCTTCTCCGCAAGATTTGTCACCACTATTTGTTTAGTTTAATCATATGTCATTGCTTATTTATATACAATACAATTACAAATATAAACATGGTAAATATATAAGCAAACTGATACAACTGCAATGCTATGCTTATACTTGCACAGTGCACGAATAAAATCTAGAAGCAAATGGGTTGGGCAACAAGTTTTACCAACATTAGCGAGTGCCCTCCACTATTTGCTATGTTCGTGTTTGTAAATTGCTGTACCTCGTGGGTATGAAATAAAGTTGATCACATATATATATAACAATGAAAATAAGTTAAATCTATTCTAGGTATATGCTAAAGTATGTCAATTATTGTTATTGTATTAGTGAGTCAATAGTCTTTTAACATCCAAAACCATTGACTCACTAATACTCGGAAATGTGAGTATGACATTGAAACAACTATGAATAGCGTACTTCAAATAAAAGAGTTGAATCATTGCTTAAAATGGCCACCATTTTTGAATATTTGTGTGTAATTATGACGTCATAGCTAAAAAAATGCTTCGTGTCAACCAAGAATAAATAAACCTATTAAATAATATATACATTCAAGTATATATCAATTCAGATTTTGATTTATCCATTTCAGACTGCAGTCCGTCTGCAAACTTCACCTTTGACAACGATGTAAGCGACATGTCCGGAAATAATGTGTATGCCGGTACAGAACTTGTTGACGTCATATCCGGTATTGCATATTTCCATGGTAACAGCATGGTGAACATTTATAGATTTTCGATGGACTCCTTTGCGGAGACACTCGTCCTTCGGATACGCTTCAAATCGTCCGAGTCAGGTAATGTGAATTGAGAAAGCCAAACTTTACAATTTGTTCCTGCACTCTTTCAAAGAAGTAGGTCAAACTAAACAAACAATGAGAGACGCCAGTCAGTTACTGCCCCTGATAAAATATGAATTTGCGAGATCAAACTTCATCATTTGCTCAAATTGCTGCACTCTTTCAAAGAAGTAGGTCAAACTAAACAAACACTGAGAGATGCCAGTCAGTTACTGCCACTGATAAAATATGAATTTGCGAGATCAAACTTCATCATTTGCTCAAATTGCTGCACTCTTTCAAAGAAGTAGGTCAAACTAAACAAACACTGAGAGATGCCAGTCAGTTACTGCCACTGATAAAATATGAATTTGCGAGATCAAACTTCATCATTTGCTCAAATTGCTGCACTCTTTCAAAGAAGTAGGTCAAACTAAACAAACACTGAGAGATGCCAGTCAGTTACTGCCACTGATAAAATATGAATTTGCGAGCTCAAACTTCAGCATTTGCTCAAATTGCTGCACTCTTTCAAAGAAGTCGGCCAAACTAAACAAACGGTGAGAGACATCAGTCAGTTACTGCCCCTGAATACTCACTACGCGTATTATAGGTTTCCTCTGTTTTTATCGTTGTTTCCTTTGCACAACATGCTATCAATTTTCATAAAATATTAAGACAAATTTTATTTTGAGTCGGCAAGATAGCAACAGTACAACACAAGCTCTGAGTGAGCTTTTGAACCGACTATATAACATACAATAATGGTAACAGCTATAAAATTAGAATCACTGATAATAGTATGCATATGTATTTAAATTTGTTTCTAAGATAAATGCAGAATTTATTTTTAAAAACATAACTAAGTTATGTAGGTAAGACAAATAACTTGTTAGCCATAACGAATATCAACCTAGCAAATCAATAACTTAATTGGTAAAACTAATATACATATATATGGATTAAAGAAACGTCTTTTACAGGAACATCACTTATAAAAGATATTCGAAGTTTTAGATAATCAGATTTATTCATCCCATATGAGCGACGCCTCCTGAAGAGATGAGTTATTTTAGATTTTGGAGGATAGTGCATGATACAGACAGATACCCATTCCAGAGTCTCCTCTGGTTCTTTTACGTGCACGATGTAAAGCACCGACACGAGACCTCGGTTTAACGTCCCATCTGAAAGACCGTTCATTTTATTAGGGTGAGACGGGGGATCGAACGTGCGATCCCTGGATTACAAGTCCAGCGTGTTACCACTGGACTACATGTCCGTCTGTATCCTCGATATGCATTTAGCGATATATATATATAGAATATCCAGCGATGTCGCTGATTGGCTGAAATTAATTGTGAAAATGTGCTAAATCGAAAACCATTCTGGTATTCCCTCTTGCAAAATATGTCAAATTAGACCAATTCATTAACGAACGAATGAACAAACAACAAAACCAAGTCGTGATAGCTCAGGAAGTCGTGATAGCTCAGTGGATGCGCGGTCGCTTCAGGTGCGAAAGGTCCGGAGTTCGAGCCCCGCTGAAGCCGTTACGATTGTGCCCTTAGGCAAGGCTTTCAAATTCCACGTTGCCTCTTCTCTCTCCCTCGTGGCGATGGATTCCATCAGGAATGAGGTCTCGAGAGTGATTTATATAAGTTGAAATAACTTGTTTCGCAATCGAGCTACAATAAATGTGTATAAACTATGCTTTGTTACATGCTTCCCAATGAACAATAGAAAATTAGCAGTGAAATAATATATATTAAATAAAATAAAGTTTAAACTTTTATCAATTAAATATAAGTTGTAAAGAATTTGTTTCACAATCGAGCTAAAATAAATTTGTATATACTAAAACCATGTTGTATTTCTAGGTCAAAGTAACGAAGCGTTGCTAACGAACTGCATATACAGCACAGAGCAAAGTTTCAGTATATCTGTTGTAATTGTGAGATCACCGACAGTCACTGCCATAGTGTTCTCAGCGGTCACTACCCTGGGTACTCAACAGCTGTCCATTGCCTTCAATCCGGTGAGTTATCGTGTGTGTGTTTTACGTTTATTTATCGTAGCTACCGGTTGCCCATATGAGCGACGCCTCCTGGAGAGATTAGTCATTTTAGATGTTTGGAGGATAGTGCAATGATACAGATACTCATTCTAGAGTCTCCTCTGGTTCTTTTACGTGCACGGTGTAAAGCACCGACACGAGACTTCGGTTTAAAGTCCCATCTGAAAGACTGTTAATTTTATTAGGGTCAGACGGGGGGATCGAACCTGCGATCCCTGGATTACCAGTCCAGCGTGTTAACACTGGACTACAGATCTGTCTGTATGAGTGCCGGTGAGTCATCTTTGATATGCTGTACATTTTATTCCCGCGAGTTTTATTTTTTAGATACCATGGTGATTTAATATGTTGTTGTTAGTACGCTCGCATATTACAAATCCAACCGGGTTCGATCCTAGGACATGGAGGTATCTGAGATGGTACCCACTGTGTTAATCCGACAGCCATATCATGTTTTGCTTCATTATATCTGTCGGTCTAAAAAGAATTTTTAAACATTTATTTTAAATATGTACACATTTATTTTAGCTCCATTGGGAATATTTTTTCTTTCAAAAATTAGATTAAAAGCTTTACATTTCTGTTGGAATCCATCGTCATGATGTAGCTGTATTGGGCAATGTGGACTGTAGTGGTAATTTTAAAGATGGCGGCCGTCCATCTGAAATGTTATTATTACCATTGGCTTCGTTAACCTCAAATATGTGAGTTAGGACACTATTAGTGTACTGATATCTTGATTAATAAAGGATATATACGGCAAAATAGGTCCAAAATGGTGGCCATCTTGAAATCCAAGATGGCCGCCATGAAGATATCGTGAACATTTGGCAACAGCAATTTTTTAAATTTTATATGCTATTTAAAGTGATTTAAGCCTGGTTACAAAGAATCTAGAAAAGTAGTCCACAAATAAACATACGCCCAAGTAAAGAATCTAGAAAAGTAGTCCACAAATATACATACGCCCAAGTAAAGAATCTAGAAAAGTAGTCCACAAATATACATACGCCCAAGTAAAGAATCTAGAAAAGTAGTCCACAAATATACATACGCCCAAGTACTAGAAGGAAGTATCCACGGTGTTTCTGACCTGGCTCGAACACACATCCTCTCGGATACAAGACGGACACCGCATCCATTACACCACAGAGGTGTTCAGTTTCGTTCATTGTACAATCCAGCAATGAGCTCCTTTAAGACCTATTACGCAAACCCGTTACACACGCCAATATAATTCGATCTACAGCATACAGAAATATTGCAAATTGCGGAAGTCGTAATAGCGCAATGGTAGAGCGTTCGCTTCAGGCGCGAAAGGTCCGGAGTTCGAGCCCCGCTGGAGCCATTACGATTGTGCCCTTAGGCAATGCATTTAAATTCCACATTGCATTTTCTCTCACCCATCATGGCGATGGATTCCATCAGGAATGAGGTCTCGAGAGTGATTTATATAAGTTGTAAGAACTTCGAGTTAAAATAATTGTGCATGATTAAATCTTGCAAATTGTTTGTGAAGAAGAAAAAAAACTAACCATGGCTTCACACACTTTTAGAATATATGGAACGAAGCGACGTACATGTATGACGGTAGCAGGCTGTATGGTATAGTTGAAGATGGTACGAACCCCGCCATAGTAATGTCAGCTCCACTAAATGGTAAGTCGATTAATGCATGTGGTCGTTGACTTCAAATCATTTGCACATCATCACAACAAGTTCGTATCTCATTTGTGGTGTGGGTGTTCTTTCAAGCAAGAAAGCCATCCAGCTGGCCTGCTGATGGCCGTAGGTGCTACTTGTGTGCTAGTTCGTGCATGAAATACTGCTTGCAATGGCACGCGGGATACTGCTCCACGAATAATAGCGGGAGAATCAGTCGCCATATTACCTAAGCTGTTTGTTGGTACGAGTTTTAACCCCAACACAAACATTAAAAAACAATTCAACTGTAATGTTATTCTAGCAGAAATACAATTGTTTGTTTGTTTTATGTTTATTTATCGTCGCTACCGGTTGCCCATGTGAGCGACGCCTCCTGAAGATATTAGTCATGTTAGATTTTGGAGGATAGTGCAATGATATAGACATAGACCCATTCCAGAGTCTCCTCTGGTTCATTTACGTGCACGGTGTAAAGCACCGACACGAGACCTCGGTTTAACGTCCCATCTGAAAGACTGTTAATTTTATTAGGGTCAGACGGGGGATCGAACCTGCGATCCCTAGATTACCAGTCCTGCGTGTTACCACTGAACTACAGATCCGTCTGTTAAATACAATTGTTCAAATCGATTACTTTATGTATGGTGTACATTGAGCGGCATTGTGTAATTTGATTGGTTGATTCTGTGATTTTAGCTCCCCTGAATCAATCGGAACCTTGAGACTGAGTTTGAGCTTGGAGAACAGTGTTATAACCCCCAGGCCAGTGGATGTAATATAAAAACCAGCAGTCTCAAGCTTCTGATTGATTCAGGGGAGCTAATATCACAGAATCAACCAATCAAATTACTGGAGCTTGAAGTCTGAACAAAGTGTTATAGTTTTATAATCCTGGGCCCTGTTCCATGTAGATGAAGTCCGATTTATCCCGAAATGCATATTGGTCCTTAGTTGGAATCCATTGTTTTAACTGTTGTTCCCTAACCAGAATAACCCTTATCAACACCATAGGCCCCCTAATCAGAATAACCCTTATCAACACCATAGGCCCCCTAGCCAGAATAACCCTTAGCAACACCATACGCCCCCTAACCAGAATAACCCTTATCAACACCATACGCCCCCTAACCAGAATAACCCTTACAACCCAACCCCCACCAAAAACACACCCAACCCCCAACCAAAACCCACACCACCCCCCACAAACCCACAACCCAACCCCCACCAAAACCACAACCCAACCCCCAACCAAACCCACAAACCCCCCCAACAAAACCCCACACAACCCCCCAACCAACCCAACACCAACCCCCACCAAAAACCACCCCCTAACCAGAATAACCCTTATCAACACCATAGGCCCCCTAATCAGAATAACCCTTATCAACACCATAGGCCCCCTAGCCAGAATAACCCTTAGCAACACCATACGCCCCCTAACCAGAATAACCCTTAGCAACACCATAAGCCCGTTGACAGACATTTCTCTTAAAGTTCTTTTGTTTTGTGATGATAATCTAAGTGAGGAGATAAACAAGGTGATATGTGATGCAGTTCATCAGTTTATTACAGCAACAAAGAGATTTGATAACGACTAGTGTATTTGTGTATCTTCCTCTTCCAATCTCGTATAAACGATTCCCACCTCGTGCTCTCTCTCTCTCTCTCTCTCTCGTCCCCTCCCCTCTCTCACCTCAACATTTCCTAAATCGACTGCACGTAATCCGACTGGTAAGCCAGTCTGATTGATTACTTCATCATCATCGCCATGTGTTTTACGTTTACTTATCGTCGCTACCGGTTGCCCATATGAGCGACGCCTCCTGAAGAGATTAGTCATTTTAGATTTTGGAGGATAGTGCAATGATACAGACAGAGACCCGTTACAGAGTCTCCTCTGGTTCTTTTACGTGCACAGTGTAAATCACCGACACGAGACCTCGGTTTAATGTCCCATCTGAAAGACTGTTAATTTTATTAGGGTCAGACGGGGGATCGAACCTGCGATCCCTGGATTACCAGTTCAGCGTTTTACCACTGGGCTACAGATCCGTCTATCATCTCCATATTATTTTTACTTACACTTATATCATTACAGTTGAATAAAACTTGTCACGTTCATAAATGTATATACACTCTGCCATAGCTTATGAAAATTATGATTGTCATGGAGAACATCTAAATAAGCTACTAGCTTCCGATTTAATCCAATTGTTCTTGTATATTAATGTTACAACATAATGTAAATATTGATAAAATAAAATATGTTTAAACCAGAAGTTGCCATATACTAAAAGATGTTATAACATAGTCACATACGTGATAGACGTAGGCACTGGCAGCTCTGAAATACGACTGAACATTAGTTGAATATACAAACCATAGATTATATGGGATATTAGCTCACTATAAATGTTTTGTAAACATTAATTCCTAAGCAACAGTGAGCTTTATTACGTTACAGGAGACATTCTGTTAAGACGAAGTGGAATAATAATTGGTGCTGGGAGCTATCTGAATTCATTTACAGGTGAAGTCGATGAGGTAAACATTTAAAATCTCGTTTAACCCATTCAACACCAAGTAACTCACGTGGACTGGTCCATGATATTCATAAACCAATAAATGAATCAGAAAATCACATTTGGACAAGTTCATTTATCAAAATGGGTAATTATGTCTAAAAATAGTCATATCACTGGCAAAAAGTGCAGATCCTGATGAGACGGCTCGTCACGAGCCGGCTCATCTGGATCTACACTTTTTGTAAGCCTATTTAGAGATCTGTGGTGTTGAAAGGGTTAAGAAGTTACATTTTTTTAAAAATTGTGTGGCGCTGTGCGATTACGGACTTCTCAACACTGAAGCAGATACGCAACATAATGTCGGAGTCAGTGTACAGTCAAACGTTCTCGATAAAACAAGGCGAAGCAAGTTTTAACAACTTATATTAATCACTCTAGTAGTTGGCGCGGATGAAAAACGTCATTCGTGTGGGAGGAAACCGGAGAAAACCCACATGTCCGATCTGGCGACCATCTCACATACCTCCCGGTCCGAGGATCGGTGCATCGCTCACATACTTCCCGGTCCGAGGATCGAACCCGGTTTGCATTGGTGAGAAATGAGCGCGCTAACCACTGCCACTGACCTTGCCAAATAAGTTTCATCGTTAAATAAAGTATTTATTATTATTATTATTATTATTATTATACGATGCAATTTTACAGGAATATGGACTTAACACGTGCATGTGTATTGACTTGTCATTTTAATCGTATTATCCTGTTTTCCAGTTTCAACTGTACAAGTGTTTCCCGTTGTTTGTAGAACAATACAGGACATGATTGAAACGATGGTGCTGTCTTCAAACATTCATATGTACATATTGATTTCTGCGTGATTTCCATCTGTTATAACAAAATAAAGCATTTATGTCTGTGTGTGTTTTACGTTTATTTATCGTCGCTACCGGTTGCCCATATGAGCGACGCCTCCTGAAGAGATTAGTTATTTTAGATTTTTGGAGGATAGTGCAATGATACAGACAGAGACCCATTACAGAGTCTCCTCTGGTTCTTTTACGTGCACGGTGTAAAGCACCGACACGAGACCTCGGTTTAACGTCCCATCTGAAAGACTGTTAATTTTATTAGGGTCAGACGAAGGATCCCTGGATTACCAGTCCACTGGACTACAAATCCGTCATTTATGTCTATATTCGGATCTTAATGTTAGAGATATGGCGACCCAGAAGCCACCAGCATTTGTATGATTGTTTTGTTGTGTGGGTCTAAGTCGCACCCAATCTTAGGTCATGGGTGGAAGAGGACCCATCGGGTGCCCTCTAAGCAGTAGATAAATTACGGACTGGTACCCTGGTAGAACAACAGACACTCCGTAAGTCATTATCTGTCAAGGGAAGTATTATTCTTGTATGGTACGAGTTGGACGTGTCTGTACTTACACCGGATTAACCACCGTACACCGGAACATGCAATCGAGCATGCGCACTACAGTTATTATACAGAGCCGCAACGAACGCTGAGAAAACTGAATTTATTTTCGAAATAATTTGCCAACTATAGTGGGCTATTGGTTACGGTCGTTGACCACTCTCCTTCTAAGCGGTTCGAATCCCACATCAAGTGGAATCACACAGTATCATTTCTTATTAGTGTGTTCGTATTATATTATGCGAGCACACTTAGGTGTCAATCGCAGTGCGAACACACATAACCGCAGTTTACGCTTTCATCCGTGTCAACGAGAGTGATTAATGTAAGTTGTTAGAACTTGATTCGCAATCGTTGTAAAATAAATAAAGCTTAAACGTAAACACATTTAACTAAGTGTCTGAGTGTAGGTGCCATCCTCTCATTCATTATATTATATGTTATATTTCGGGTTTTACGCCTGCATCAGCACCATTTTGGGCTATATCGCCGGTGGGCAGTTTACCTAAAAGCACCTTTCCTAGGCAGGCTCCAGCGGTTAACCAGTACTTGGGTGCACCAACCTCCGTAAGAAACGGCCAACATTTTCATATAAATGAGACACGGCCTGAGCGGGGCTCGAACCCGTGACCATCAGTGATGATAGGTTACAAGTTACAAGTCAGCGACCTTAACCACTCGACCACGGAGGCGGACCTCCTCTCATTCGTTAACTAAGTGTCTGAGTGTAGGTGCGATCCTCTCATTCGTCCATGCGACGAAGCTATCTAGCTGGCTTATGGAGGATCCCCATCCGTACCTGAACTACTGCCAAGATAAGAACTTCCGATTCTTCATCCAACAATAACAACTGGATAGTCACCATATGTCCTACATTTCCTGTGAGCTTGTGAAGTCGTGATAGCTCAGTGGTTGCCGGGCGCCTCATGTGCGAACGGCCCGGAGTTCGAGCCCCGCTGGTGCCGTTACGAGTGTGCCCTTAGGCAATGCATTTAAAATTCCACGTTGCCTCTTCTCTCTCTCTCTCGTGGCGATGGATTCCATCAGGAATGAGATCTCGAGAGTGATTAATATAAGTTATAAGAACTTATTTCGCAATCGAGCTCAACAAATTTTTTATAAACTAAGCTTGTGTGCGATTTTAAGCCCAAAATACAAATAGAAAATCAAGGTGCAACTGACAAAGCGCACCATTACAACATTGCACGTCCAGTAGACTGTGTGCAGCAACTTCCGGTGTTGGCCAAGCACAGCTCGTATACTGTTTTGGCATAACCGTGTGTATAGCTTATTCACATCAGTTTAGCCTCCGTCTCACCCCAAATGTTCCCGATGATGAGTGTTTACAAGTAGTATTGATGACAATTACATGCAGTTATACAAGTGTTTAGTCTGTCGAGCGTATGTGTAAACAAGCAGGAAGTTGGCATGCACTCTGTGTATAGATTCCCCATGTTACATACGTACGTACATGACTGTAACAGTGCTTTACGTTTATTTATCGTCGCTACCGGTTGCCCATATGAGCGACGCCTCCTGAAGAGATTAGTCATTTTAGATTTTGCATGATAGTGCAATGATACAGACAGAGACCCATTCCAGTGTCTCCTCTGGTTCTTTTACGTACACGGTGTAAAGCACCGACACGAGACCTCGGTTTAACGTCCCATCTGAAAGACTGTTCATTTTATTAAGGTCAGACGGGGGATCGAACCCGCGATCCCTGGATTACCAGTCCAGTGTGTTACCACTGGGCTACATATCCGTCTGTAAGACTGTAACGAGATATTCAACAACAATTTTATATTCGCATTCATTTCTGCTTGATTGCGCAACCAAATATATGAGTTTTCATTTTTGTTTTATAATATTCAAATAATTGCATTACATATAAATAACGAGATTGCTGCACATGCGCAGTGGTATTAAACAATAAACATACACTCAAATGCCAATGGAAAGATACACTAAATTGCATAGTTACGTAACACTTACATCATCAATAATACATTTTCCTACAACACAAGAACATAATTTACACATTTAAGTACACCAAACACCGACATAAAACCGACAATATCACAGTTCTGTCTTTATTCAAGTCAGGTTGAACTTAATGTAACACAAGTTTATAAAAATCGATACAGGTATTTGCAAGTCTTTCGTGTAGAACGTAGCAAAGATCTATAAATAGAACGTATGAATGCATTTAATGAAAGTATTGTGAATTACTGCAGTGTAGGTTAACTTTTAAACATTTATCCTCGTTTACATTCTGAACCAAGTTACAGGGAAGTTAAAGTCGTAGTGAATCTGAACATAGAAATTTACATTACGGAAGTAGTAGGCAAAATTGAGGAGTCACAAAATGACAATAAAGTTTGTAAAATATTGAATCTGAACATAGAAATTTACATTACGGAAGTAGTAGGCAGAATTGACGAGTCACAAAATGACAATAAAGTTTGTAAAACATTTGGATATACAATCGTGTAGATCTACTGTGAACTATGTTGACATGGTGGATATTACATTGATCAGTTAGGATTCCAGTGATTAATGTCACATATAACGTAAAGTGTGTGTGTGTTTACGTTTATTTATCGTCGCTACCGGTTGCCCATATGAGCGACGCCTCCCGAAGAGAGTAGTCATTTTAGAGTTTTGGAGGATAGAGCAATGATACAGACATAGACCCATTCCAGAATCTCATCTGGTTCTTTTAGGTGAACGGTGTACCGCACCGACACGAGACCTCGGTTTAAAGTCCAATCTGAAAGACTGGTAATTTAATTTTATTAGGGTCAGACGGGGGATCGAACCTACGATCCCTGGATTACCAGTCCAGCGTGTTCCCACTGGACTACATAACCGTCTGTGTCGCTAAGTGTCAGTAATACTCATTTTAATAAACAGATGAAAGTAGAACGGATGTTTCACAAAATGACAATCATGTTTGAAAACAATTGCAAAGAATTTAAGATGATCTGTACGCACTTACATGCATGATGTTGAAGATAGTTTTATATTAAATGTGTGGTTCCAAGCCACTGTATGTTAAACTGTTGTCAGCGCGAGCGCATTCGGACTCATACCGTCAGTGACGTCATTTGTGACGTGGTCTAAAGCAAGATTCTGTATGATGTTGAAGATAGTTTTATATTAAATGTGTGGTTCCAAGCCACTGTATGTTAAACTGTTGTCAGCGCGAGCGCATTCGGACTCATACCGTCAGTAACGTCATTTGTGACGTGGTCTAAAGCAAGATTCTGTATGATGTTGAAGATAGTATTATATTAAATTTGTGGTTCCAAAGCATGATTCTAGCGTAAGCATGGAAGTGAACGGTAGATCGCTCGATACTACTGATTCTACTATCTATTGCAAGCCATGTGGCGATGATACAAAACGTGTTCCTGCCAACGGTTTATGCCGCGACTGTGAGGAACACATGTGTATTGCTTGTTTCGGAAACCATAGAAAGTACAAAATGTGTAAAGATCACGTTTTACTTGATATTAATGCTACAGTCAAAGCAATTGATGAAGGTGTTAAAACGGAAGACGACTATGAGGAGTGTGCACTGCATGATTGCGAAGCTGTAAAGTTTTATTGTCCAACACATGATCAAGTAGGCTGTGGCGATTGCATCATTCTACAACATAAAACGTGTGATGTGAAATATATACGTGACATAGCGAATACAATAAAGGATAGTAAGGAGGGCGAAGAACTCGTCCAACAAGTAAAACATTGTCAGACTGCGGCTGAACTGTGTTCAATATCAATAAAGGAGAGTAAAGTTCAGATTGAAGATACCAATATAGGATTTATAGCAGAAATTCGTTCTATTCGCGGTGAAATAAATGAACACTTAGACGAACTTGAAAAATCGTTATTTCAAAAAGCGACTGACCTGAAATCAAGAGACGAACAACACATTGCAGCACTCGAAGATGAATGTGAAGATATATCAACGGATTTGAAACGAATGGACAATGCGCTTAACACTCAATCTAACGATCCCAAGAAACAGTTTGTTGGTGTAGTGCAATGTAGGCATGCGTTAAAGGGAATAGATCAAAGGCTTCGAATCATAAACACTAAAAATAAAATTAACATATATAGATTCTATGGAGATAAAGATATACAAAAAGTGCTAACCGAATGTAAAGAAATTGGTCATTTGCAGATCATTGTCTCTACTGATATGAATACGGAACATAATCAACCACCCGATACTGTACAGCACGGTACTGAATCTAAAGCTGATTGTATAGATGCAGGCCTATACAAGGCACCCGTTGCTCATCACAGCAGTATATTTAGAGATACGGAGGACGTGAACTATTCCAAAGCGCCAGGTGTCATACAGAAAGTTACTGAATCGGGTGCTGATTATATGCGGGTACACCAGAACAATAGAACACAGAAAGGTAGCTCTGGTAATAGGAATATTAGCATTTATAAACCATACAGTGATGTACAGAATATCAATGAAGCTCGTACTGATTACCCGCTAGCCAACGTATGTGAAGATCATGTACAGTCAAACATATCTGATCATACGGTTCTGCCCTATTATAAAGCACCCGGTTCTGTAAAGAAAGTCACGGAATCATCAACGGATCATACGGTGAAACATCAATACACGGAAGACATCATTCTGCAAAAAAATAATGTTGTTTCTGATTATACGAGGCTAGACACTCAATATATAGATACAGAGAATTATTATTCTGAGCTGGACTTCACGTCAACAACTACACGTGAGTATGATGTATGCACGTGAGGTAACTGTTCTATTCTTTTGCAGAACACATACTATGCAGTACAGTGTTTGTTTATTATAGTGTCACCCATATTTACTGCCCCTGAATACTCTATAAAAGTAGATAGGTCCTATTAAGTGTTTTCTTCTGTTTTTATCGTTGATTCCTTTGCACAACATGCTAACAATGTTATACTATTGCTTTATATGATTATTAAATTACTATATCTCAACAGATATCCACGGTATATGTAATGGGTACTTATTTGTAA
The DNA here is from genome assembly GCA_014843695.1 of Archivesica marissinica. Classification (NCBI taxonomy): domain Eukaryota; kingdom Metazoa; phylum Mollusca; class Bivalvia; order Venerida; family Vesicomyidae; genus Archivesica; species Archivesica marissinica. Next base: position 38,817,954 of record CM026388.1, read on the forward strand.
AATAATGTGATCACTTATTATAATTAACACGATTTTGATAAAATCACATTTCTTTTGCCGCAACATCTGGTTAGGGCACAACAATAAACACAAAGGAGTCTAACGAAAAGGACCTATTCACATATTAGAATAAATCATCTTTATATGCCAAGGGAGGTAATAGAAAATTAAAGATGTCTCTCATTGCATACATTTTAGAATAAATCAGACTTTATATGCCAAGGGAGGTAATAGAAAATTACAGATGTCTCTTATTGTATACGTTTTAGAATAAATCAGACTTTAAATACCAACGGAGGTAATAGAAAATTACAGATTTCTCCCATTGCATACGTACAAAAAACAGTAAGAAATCCATACGTAAATCAATAATCTTCATTTGAATAGGTTAGTGTTCTGGATGAGCTCACTTCTTGTGGCGTCCGTGGTCCAATGGTAGAGCGTCGGATTTGGAATCGAACGATCCGGGTTCGATACTCAGTCAGGCCACGTATGTAATGTCATTGAGCAAGGCACCTCACACACATTGCTATAACCGCTATGGTCGGCTAAGCATGCACAGGAAAACATGTATAGGTCCCGGCAAGGGGTTTGACATTAATGGTACATATATACATACATTCTGAGCTCCAATTATCCGTAACAAATCATAACAAGAATGGAATATTTAGTTTATACAAATTAATTTTATTTTTAGCTCGATTGCGAAACAAGTTATTACAACTTATATTAATCACTCTCGAGACCTCATTCCTAATTCCATCGCTAGGAGGGATAGAGAAGAGGTGACGTGGAATTTAAATGCCTTGCCTAAGGGCACAATCGTAGCGGCTCCAGCGGGGCTCGAACTCCAGACCTTTCGCACCTGAAGCGAACGCTGCGCTATCACAACTTCCACGAACATGAATTACATCACATTCTGCATGTTTTATTAATATTTCTGGCATTAATAACAATACTTTATTTCCCTCCAAATTTAGCCAAACATATTTAAGGAACCCAAACATATTTATAAGGAACCCAATGCACAGACATGTAAACAGCACACTGTAAATCAAATGTATGTACAAACACAAGACATATCTTACACATAGGCGAAGATATGTGTACGAAACTAATTATAAGTTATTAGTATTAAAATATATGATGTAAATAGGGGTTAGTGTCGTTGTATACTAGAGGACATAGAAAACGCATACTTCGGATAAGTGTGTTTTTACCTGAAAATCAATAACTATATAAATACTATAGATTTAAACATTTTGGAATAGTTTTAGTTGTACAGTTTGTGTTTTGTAATATAGTGTGATATATCGTTGATGGAATCCTTCGAATTTCGTTTTCATGTAATACTAGTTAATAATATAATGTAGGTGTGCGTTTTCTATGTCCTCTAGTATATAATGTAAGGTTGTGCTTTTCTATGTCCTCTAGTATATAATGTAGGTGTGCGTTTTCTATGTCCTCTAGTATATAATGTAGGTGTGCGTTTTCTATGTCCTCTAGTATATAATGTAGGTGTGCGTTTTCTATGTCCTCTAGTATATAATGTAGGTGTGCGTTTTCTATGTCCTCTAGGGTATAATGTAGGTGTGCGTTTTCTATGTCCTCAAGTATGTATTTGCAAATTTGCAAAATATATAAATTTCGAAAAGACCGATGATGACTGTTTTGGATTTGCATGACCAAAACGCAATTACCAAATGTCTCTGTTTAGGTGAACAAGAGGAAAAGAAAGTGAGCATGGTTGGAACTAAAGAGAAAGACAAGGTGAATAGTGCAGATCGTAAACCTGCAGACAAGGTGAATAGTCCAGATCGTAAACCTGCAAGCACAGTAAAACTACCAATAAGAATCAGTCGAAAAGATAAACAGAAGGTAACAAAAACTCCCCGATCCGTTTTCGTTTCACTTTTTTTGCTGGAGCATTGGTTCTGGTTCTGGGGTTCACTTCTTTGGGAACTTGGACATTTTAGCTCTTGGTCAGACGGGGGATCGAACGTGCTATCCATGGATTCACGACCCGACGTCTTAACCACGAACATTGACCTGTCTATTGCGCTAGAATGTTGCTCTATACCACGTCATAAATGACGTAACTGAAGGTATGAGTCCGAATGCGCGCGCGCTGACAACAGGTGAACACACAGTGGCTAGGAACTAGACTGAAAGGAGTTAGAAATAATAGTGTATTCCATTCCTTTCAAATTGTCATATAATATAATTATATTTCGGGTTTTACGCCTGCATCAGCACCATTTTGGGCTATATCGCCGGCGGGCAGTTTACCTAACAACACTTTTCCTGGGCAGGCTCCGGCGGTTAACCAGTCACTTGGGTGCACCAACCTCCGTAAGAAACTGCCAACATATAACATAGCAGTTGCTGTATATCAATATATTCCAAGAAGAGGAAAATATTAAATCGTGATTGTTGTCTTATATTTCCATTTTACAAATATGATCTTAGATAGGGTTGGCAACGAATAGCGATTTTACTATTCGAATATTCGGTTGAGAAGGTATTCGAATATTCTATACAATTCTATCAAATACTCAAGATCACTCAAATTGGTATTTTTGAGGACAATATAATAATGTGTGTGTGTTTTTACGTTTATTTATCGTCGCTACCGGTTGCCCATATGAGCGACGCCTCCTGAATAGATTAGTCATTTTAGATTTTGGAGGATAGTGCAATGATACAGACAGAGACCCATTCCAGACTATCCTCTGGTTCTTTTACGTGCACGGTGTAAAGCACCGACACGAGACCTCGGTTTAACGTCCCATCTGAAAGACTGTTAATTTTATTAGGGTCAGACAGGGGATCGAACCTGCGATCCCTGGATTACCAGTCCAGCGTGTTACCACTGGACTACAGATCCGTCTGTGACAATATAATACAAATCGTACATTAAGTTATAGTAGTTTTTGGTATTTAAGATACGTGGGGTTAGTTGTTGATGCAAAGTGTCTGTAACATGTGTGGCGTCCGTGGTCCAATGGTAGAGCGTCGGATTTGGAATCCAACGGTCCGGGTTCGATACTCAGTCAGGCCACGTATGTAGTGTCATTGAGCAAGGCACCTCACACACATTGCTTAGTACTGGTTAACCGCTATGGTCTGCTAAGCATGCCCTGGAAAACATGTCTAGGTCCCTGCAAGGGGTTTGACATTAATGGTACATACATACATACAACATTTCAAAAAAGGAATTTTCTCGTCTAAACAGTTTTGACATAATTAAAAACTACTAGATAGTTGGACTTCCGTTCGTTGCCATCTTAAATGAACTATCAGTTGTGAAATTATAATGTGTAGATTATCTCCCTGTATTGATAAAAGTTTAAACTTTATTTTATTTAATATATATTATTTCACTGCTAAATTTCTATAGTTCATTGGAAAGCATGTAACAAAGTATAGTTTATACACATTTATTTTAGCTCGATTGCGAAACAAGTTATTTCAACTTATATAAATCACTCTCGAGACCTCATTCCTGATGGAATCTATCGCCACGAGGGAGAGAGAAGAGGCAACGTGGTATTTAAATGCCTTGCCTAAGGTCACAATCGTAACGGCTCCAGTGGGGCTCGAACTCCGGACCTTTCGCACCTGAAGCGAACGCTCATCCACTGCGCTATCACGACTTCCACAAACTTCCACGACTAACAAATAATAATAATGCTTATAACGAACGAATCAAGAATTATTATATAAATCCTCTTTGTTTTTATTCCAGAACGTGTTTGAACAGCTCAGATGCGAACATATTCTAGTGGCCGGTGAATATTTGAGGTACATGACAAATATAATAAAGATGTTTGATTTGCCAATAAAATAGAAAAACAATTATGCACATTTATTTTTAGCTCGATTACGAACAAAGTTTATACATAGAGAATATTAGGTTACTGTCTTTTAAATTTTAATTTATTAGGCTCGTCGTAGGCCCTTGTATTTTTTCGGAGACGAGCCTAATAAATTAAAATTTATAAGACAGTAACCTAATATTCTATTTATCCTACATTCTGAGTGTGCACCCGACACAAACACAAACAAACTAGCCATGACAGCTTACAAACTCACTACGCACTTGGTAATATGTTGCGCATTGGTATTTCTATTTATATCCACGGTTAGCCCTATGACGTCACGAAATTTATTAGGCAGGCCGTTTTTGTACGTTATTTCGCATGAAGGTAGAATACATTAGTTTATTCGTTCTACAGCTATTTACAACTTATATTAATCACTCTCGTTGGCTCGGATGAAAGCGTATATGTGGTCATTCATGTGGAAGGAAACCGGATTACCCGGAGAAAATCCACCTATCCGATCTGGCGACCATCGTACCATCTCACATACTTCCCAGTCCGAGGATCGAACCTGGGTTCCATTGGTGAGAAGCGAGCGCGCTAACCACTGCGCTAATCTGATATCATTGTTTGAACTAAACTATGTTTAAACTATTACAAATGTGGTATTTCAGTGGCGTAGCTTCTTCTATCGGCACTGTAAACGCATGTCTTTCTTCCAAAATTGAACATGTGAAAATACGAACAAAAGAGGGTAAGGGGTGGATGTGTATGATACGCAACGAAGCCATCGAATATGATAATACGCCAGCATTCATTACTTGTGGTTTAAACATATTTAGTTTCTATCATGTACATGGTTATTTACAACAATTGAAATATAGAATTGGACAGAAAGCTATACAGCTTATAATTATATTATATTATTATTTTTAATTTGGTAAAAGATCTTCAGATTTGTACATTTCTCGTCAAAACATGCCTTAAAATGCACCAGATATGCACGTGATATAGTATCTCACACTATTCAGGGTGAGATACACCCGAACCCATAACCCAATGGCGCCAACACATATATTAAGCACTAGCTACACCAATGTATTTTAAAGAGTAAATATACTTAAAGCAGCATTACATCGTAATAAAGGATGTTTTGGGTAAAATATAAATACTAATGTGTGTGTGTTTATAAAAATCGAAATAGTCGCTCAGAAACGATAAAATTCCAATACATTTAAACCGTCGTATACGCGAATTTGTTTATCAACACACGAATGGTAAACACGCACAATGCGCATGCGTGAAACAACAGAGGATGTAGAAAACAACGTATATATTTTGAACATGAGAGACTATCTATCTATCTTCCTCTAATGTTGAACCCCTCGCTGGGATGTAGAAATGTCCCTAAAGACTAACATAGGTATGAATCAACATATCAAGTAATTTAATTAAAAAAGATAACGTGGGACACATGGGGACGATGCATTTCGAATGCAAACAAGTGAGGACGATGCGTTCCGGTTGTAAACAAGTGCGTGACCGATCGACTCGGAAAGTCCTACTTTCGGTTTCGAGTTTGTTTTATCGCAAAAAACACCGTTTACCAAATGAACATAAGCATACAAAGTATAATGTTAGAATGCGTAGCAGCATTGCTACCCATACGTAAACATTGAATTTTTCAAATATCTTTTATTTCATACGATGTAATGCAATGTGTATCTCTCCTTGCAGCTACAAGGAGAACGAAGGCGGCAATGTGGGGATATACATTGGAAAGAAGGCTGTCAAATCTAAGAGCTATTTTGAAATACAAATTGTCAGTACAGGCGTCAAGGGATATATTGGTTAGAGACGTTCTATTTAAATATAGTATCAGCGATAGCAATTCAAATATTCTGTACATTATGTTTAAGGACATAGTGGTTTAGTGGACGATTGTTGGATGGTAGTGCAATGATACAGACAGAGACCCATTCCAGAGTCTCCTCTGGTTATTTTTCGTGCACGGTGTAAAGCACCGACACGATACCTCGGTTTAAATTCCCGTCTGAAAGATTGTTGATTTTATTAGCGTCAGACGGGGGGGGGGTCGAACGTGCGATCCCTGGATTACAAGTCCAGCGTGTTACCACTGGACTACATATCCGTCTGTATCCTCGATTTAGTGTTTTTAACAACTCATATATAGTGAGATAGGGGAGCTAACTTTCACCCATTTGATCTGCACTTCAATGTGCTTACCATTGTCTAACTGACCACTAATACATGTACATGTATGCACTTCTTTGGGTTTGCTATAAAATGTTATTAAGAAATAATAAACGTTATTTGTTTTACAGCGATTGCGATAAAGCTTAACCCCTTAAAATGCCGAATAAATTGGAAGGAATTCACAAACAACATAGATATTGATCATCCGCGGCGTGGCGCCGCTCTGATCAGGATCTATGTTGTTTGCTGTTCAGACAAGTGGTGTTTTAGCTCCACTATCCGAATAGCAAACAGCATAGAGCCTGATCAGACGGCACGTTATGTGCACGTTATGTGCCATCTTATATGGCTGTATTCTGTTTGCAAAAGCGATTGTAGCCGTGATGAGAATGCTTAGTGTTAACAACTTATATTAATCACTCTCGTTGGCGCGGATGAAAGCGTAAATGTGATCTGTCGTGTGGGAGGAAACCGGAGTGCCCGGAGATAACCCATCTGTCCGATCTGGCTACCACCGTACAATCTCACATAGTTCGAGGATCGAACCCGGGTTGCATTTGTGAGGAGCGAACGTGCCGACCATTGCTCTAATCGGAGAGCCCGAACATGTTATTCTCACATCGGCTCGAATAGTGGATAGAAACCACACCGGGGCTCCATTTAAGCATTGCTTCATCCACCAGTAGCCTGGGAACAGGTGTCGATATATTTTGCCTGGTCAATCAAATAAATATATTTTAACACCGAGACTATTAATTGGGCCGTATTGAGTTTCTGATCATATTAACATTTGTCATTTTGCCAGAAGTTATAAAGTGAAATATCGACTGGAACACAAAGCTGCAGCCGTTACGAGTGTGCCATTCTACAATCCATTGAAATTCCACATTGCCCCTTCTCTCTCCTTCGTGGCGATGGATTCTTGAGAGCGCTTACTATAAGTTGTAGGAACCTGTTTCGCAATCGAGCTAAAATAAATTAACTAAGCGTCAATAATGGTAAAATTGTCGATATATATCCCCACCCAGTTGTGTACTTTGCGGACTTGAGATCATTCGACCCAAGTATGGATAAAACCCGTAATGTGGAAAGACATGTGGTTGACAGTGCACGCAATTAACCACTCGATCGAGGAGGCCTCTGGGGAATACGTATCTTGCAAAATGATTTAATGCGGTCATTTAGCTTTCCAACACACTTGATGTATTCATGAACTGATTAACAAACGATTCGTAATGCTCTGAGTGCGTGCTAATTGACAATTTTAACTTGAGCATACTAATTGTTTGTATTGAACTTTGAAATCGTAATCGTAAATATAAGTCGTAAATATCGTAGCGTAACGGAGACGATACAATGCATACGAAAATCCGGTGATGACATTCCATATTTCAGCATTTCACTATTTCATATTCAATGATTCACGATTTCACTATTTCAATTTCACGATTTCAAACTCAAGAATTCACGATTTCACTATTGCAATTTCACGATTTCAACTCAAGAATTCACGATTTCACTATTTCAATTTCACGATTTCACTATTTCAATTTCACGATTTCGACTCAAGAATTCACGATTTCACTAATTTCAATTTCACGTTTTTCAACTCCCGAATTAACGATTTCAAATTAATGAAGTTGCCTCTGACAATTACATGACTTTGTTTTCCAGCAATTGGATACGTTCCAAAGGATTATGGTTTAAACCAACCACCCGGAGTGGGTCGCTTCTCCATTGGGTATCATTCGAACGATGGCTGGTTAGTATTTAAATAGCTTCTTTGTTTTTTGGGGTTTAAAGTGGCAGCACACACAGCTTAGAACATATGGCGACTCTCAAGCTATTATTGGCGGAGGCAAGCAGGCAGGCATCGGGCAGTCGATCGGGCGGGCATCCGGGCGGGAATAGGCGGGCGTACGACAGACAGACGGACGGACGGACATACGGACGGACAGGCAGGCAGGCAGGCAGACAGGCAGGCAGGCAGGCAGGCAGGCAGGCAGGCAGGCAGGCAGGCAGGCAGGCAGGCAGGCAGGCAGGCAGGCAGGCAGGCAGACAGGCAGGCATACAGGCAGACATGCAGGCAGACAGACAGACAGACAGACAGACAGACATGTTCCTAACTGCTTGGTTGTAATTTCACATAAACATTCTCCTACTACCAACATTAACACTTAAGCAGTCAGTTATTGCACTCTCAGAAAGTGGCTGCTTAGCACAGGTCGTTGTTTAATAGAGTCTGAGATCAAATATATAATAAACTGACTGGAAACTGGCTGCTTAATACAAGTTGGCTGGTTAATAGAGGTGACACCTAACACAAGTCTGACTGTATATGACCAAAGCGACGACGGTAAGCGCATAGGGCCTCCGTGTGCGCCGGGGACAGCAATGGTATCTGAGAATTATCATCTATTATGCATTGATTTGCATTCTTATTTAGTGTATATGACCAAAGCGACGACGGTAAGCGCATAGGGCCTCCGCGTGCCACCGGGGACAGAAATGGTATCTGAGAATTATCATCTATTATGCATTGATTTGCATTCTGTTTTAGTGTATATGACCAAAGCGACGACGGTAAGCGCATAGGGCCTCCGTGTGCCCCCGGGGACAAAATTGGTATCGGGATTTCGTCCTCAATAACTACAGTGTTTCAAACGAAAATCGATATATTCTTCACAAGAAATGGTAAACAGGTACAGTCAAAACTACATTTCTTTCGATGAACGTATATATCATGTGTGTATTTCCTCACTAATGGCATGCAACTGACATGCGCACTCGAAGTTATGGGACATGCATATTCACACTCAAGAGGTTGTAACTACGGTGGATGATGGTGTGCTAGGCAAGCTTCACACAATGTAACCCGGGTTGGATCCTCGGATCGGTAAGTATGTGAGATGGTTCAATATTGGCCAGATCGGACAGGTGGGTTTTCTCCTATGTACTCCTGTTTCCTCTCACGAATGGTCCAATATACGCTTTCATCCATGCCAACGAGAGTGATTACTATATTTAATAAGTTGAACTTCTTAAAGGTTGTTTCGCAATCGTTATATATAAATAAAGTTTATACTTCACAAATAACTTCAAAAAGGTAACCATACAAGCAGATTGCTTTCTCCTCCTCAATCCTACATGTATGTACATAGGAGAGGTAACCATACAAGCAGATTGCTTTCTCCTCCTCAATCCTACATGTATGTACATAGGAAAGAGGTAACCATACAAGCATGTTGCTTTCTCCTCCTCAATCCTACATGTATGTACATAGGAGAGGTAACCATACAAGCAGGTTATTTTCTCCTCAATCCTACATGTATGTACATAGGAAAGAGGTAACCATGTAAGCATGTTGCTTTCTCCTCAATCCTACATGTATGTACATAGGAAAGAGGTAACCATACAAGCATGTTGCTTTCTCCTCCTCAATCCTACATGTATGTACATAGGAAAGAGGTAACCATACAAGCAGATTGCTTTCTCCTCCTCAATCCTACATGTATGTACATAGGAAAGAGGTAACCATACAAGCATGTTGCTTTCTCCTCCTCAATCCTACATGTATGTACATAGGAGAGGTAACCATACAAGCAGGTTACTTTCTCCTCAATCCTACATGTATGTACATAGGAAAGAGGTAACCATGTAAGCATGTTGCTTTCTCCTCAATCCTACATGTATGTACATAGGAAAGAGGTAACCATACAAGCATGTTGCTTTCTCCTCCTCAATCCTACATGTATGTACATAAGAAAGAGGTAACCATACAAGCAGATTGCATTCTCCTCCTCAATCCTACATGTATGTACATAGGAAAGAGGTAACCATACAAGCAGATTGCTTTCTCCTCCTCAATCCTACATGTATGTACATAGGAAAGAGGTAACCATACAAGCAGATTGCTTTCTCCTCCTCAATCCTACATGTATGTACATAGGAAAGAGGTAACCATACAAGCAGGTTGCTTTCTCCTCAATCCTACATGTATGTACATAGGAAAGAGGTAACCATGCAAGCAGGTTACTTTCTCCTCAATCCTGCATGTATGTACATAGGAAAGAGGTAACCATGCAAGCAGGTTACTTTCTCCTCAATCCTGCATGTATGTACATATAACCATACACGCAGGTTACTTTCTCCTCAATCCTGCATGTATGTACATATAACCATGCAAGCAGGTTACTTTCTCCTCAATCCTGCATGTATGTACATAGGAAAGAGGTAACCATGCAAGCAGGTTGCTTTCTCCTCAATCCTACATGTATGTACATATAACCATACAAGCAGGTTACTTTCTCCTCAATCCTACATGTATGTACATAGGAAAGAGGTAACCATGTAAGCATGTTGCTTTCTCCTCAATCCTGCATGTATGTACATAGGAAAGAGGTAACCATGTAAGCATGTTGCTTTCTCCTCAATCCTACATGTATGTACATAGGAAAGAGGTAACCATACAAGCATGTTGCTTTCTCCTCCTCAATCCTACATGTATGTACATAGGAAAGAGGTAACCATACAAGCAGATTGCATTCTCCTCCTCAATCCTACATGTATGTACATAGGAAAGAGGTAACCATACAAGCAGATTGCTTTCTCCTCCTCAATCCTACATGTATGTACATAGGAAAGAGGTAACCATACAAGCAGATTGCTTTCTCCTCCTCAATCCTACATGTATGTACATAGGAAAGAGGTAACCATACAAGCAGGTTGCTTTCTCCTCAATCCTACATGTATGTACATAGGAAAGAGGTAACCATGCAAGCAGGTTACTTTCTCCTCAATCCTGCATGTATGTACATAGGAAAGAGGTAACCATGCAAGCAGGTTACTTTCTCCTCAATCCTGCATGTATGTACATATAACCATACACGCAGGTTACTTTCTCCTCAATCCTGCATGTATGTACATATAACCATGCAAGCAGGTTACTTTCTCCTCAATCCTGCATGTATGTACATAGGAAAGAGGTAACCATGCAAGCAGGTTGCTTTCTCCTCAATCCTACATGTATGTACATATAACCATACAAGCAGGTTACTTTCTCCTCAATCCTACATGTATGTACATAGGAAAGAGGTAACCATGTAAGCATGTTGCTTTCTCCTCAATCCTGCATGTATGTACATAGGAAAGAGGTAACCATACAAGCCGGTTACTTTCTCCTCAATCCTACATGTATGTACATAGGAAAGAGGTAACCATACAAGCAGGTTACTTTCTCCTCAATCCTACATGTATGTACATAGGAAAGAGGTAACCATGTAAGCATGTTGCTTTCTCCTCAATCCTGCATGTATGTACATAGGAAAGAGGTAAGCATACAAGCAGGTTGCTTTCTCCTCAATCCTATATGTATGTACATAGGACAGAGGTAACCATACACGCAGATTGCTTTCTCCTCAATCCTACATGTATGTACATAGGAAAGAGGTAACCATGAAAGCAGGTTGCTTTCTCCTCAATCCTACATGTATACATAGGAAAGAGGTAACCATGCAAGCAGGTTGCTTTCTCCTCAATCATACATGTATACATCGGAAAGAGGTAACCATACAAGCAGGTTGCTTTCTCCTCAATCCTGCATGTATGTACATAGAAAAGAGATAACCATACACGCAGGTTGCTTTCTCCTCAATCCTACATGTATGTTCATATAACCATACAAGCAGGTTACTTTCTCCTCAATCCTGCATGTATGTACATATAACCATGCAAGCAGGTTACTTTCTCCTCAATCCTATATGTATGTTCATAGGAAAGAGGTAACCATGCAAGCAGGTTGCTTTCTCCTCAATCCTACATGTATGTACATATAACCATACAAGCAGGTTACTTTCTCCTCAATCCTACATGTATGTACATAGGAAAGAGGTAACCATGTAAGCATGTTGCTTTCTCCTCAATCCTGCATGTATGTACATAGGAAAGAGGTAACCATACAAGCAGGGTACTTTCTCCTCAATCCTACATGTATGTACATAGGAAAGAGGTAACCATACAAGCAGGTTACTTTCTCCTCAATCCTACATGTATGTACATAGGAAAGAGGTAACCATGTAAGCATGTTGCTTTCTCCTCAATCCTGCATGTATGTACATAGGAAAGAGGTAACCATGTAAGCATGTTGCTTTCTCCTCAATCCTGCATGTATGTACATAGGAAAGAGGTAAGCATACAAGCAGGTTGCTTTCTCCTCAATCCTATATGTATGTAGATATGACAGAGGTAACCATACAAGCAGGTTGCTTTCTCCTCAATCCTACATGTATGTACATAGTAAATAGGTAACCATACACGCAGGTTGCTTTCTCCTCAATTCTACATGTATGTACATAGGAAAGAGGTAACCATACAAGCAGGTTGCTTTCTCCTCAATCCTATATGTTTGTAAATAGGATATAGGTAACCATACAAGCAGGTTGCTTTCTCCTCAATCCTATATGTTTGTACATAGGATAGAGGTAACCATACACGCAGGTTGCTTTCTCCTCAATTCTACATGTATGTACATAGGAAAGAGGTAACCATACAAGCAGGTTGCTTTCTCCTCAATCCTATATGTTTGTGCATAGGAAAGAGGTAACCATACAAGCAGGTTGCTTTCTCCTCAATCCTACATGTATGTACATAGGAAAGAGGTAACCATACAAGCAGGTTGCTTTCTCCTCAATCCTACATGTATGTACATAGGAAAGAGGTAACCATACAAGCAGGTTGCTTTCTCCTCAATCCTACATGTATGTACATAGGACAGAGGTAACCATACAAGCAGGTTGCTTTCTCCTCAATCCTGCATGTATGTACATAGGAAATTAATAACCATACATGCAGGTTGCTTTCTCCTCAATCCTACATGTATGTACATAGGACAGAGGTAACCATACAAGCAGGTTGCTTTCTCCTCAATCCTACATGTATGTACATAGGAAATAGGTAACCATACAAGCAGGTTGCTTTCTCCTCAATCCTGCATGTATGTACATAGGAAATTGATAACCATACAAGCAGGTTGCTTTCTCCTCAATCCTACATGTATGTACATAGGAAATAGGTAACCATACAAGCAGGTTGCTTTCTTCTCAATCCTACATGTATGTACATAGGAAATAGGTAACCATACAAGCAGGTTGCTTTCTCCTCAATCCTGCATGTATGTACATAGGAAATTGATAACCATACAAGCAGGTTGCTTTCTCCTCAATCCTGCATGTATGTACATAGGAAATTGATAACCATACAAGCAGGTTGCTTTCTCCTCAATCCTACATGTATGTACATAGGAAATAGGTAACCATACAAGCAGATTGCTTTCTCCTCAATCCTACATGTATGTACATAGGAAATAGATAACCATACAAGCAGGTTGCTTTCTCCTCAATCATATTTGTATGTACATAATATTTATACTTGACTATGTTTATTCAAAGAAATACATATTGCTTAAACTAAATAACTCATGTCAGTAATTTCAGCAACATCATTTTCTTTCAGATTGCAGAGTTGCAGATAAATAACCCTTCGATGTGCAAACTATATCCGGCTATAGCAATGCAATCAGCTGGCGAGAAAATAAGAACTTTCATGAATTGTAAAGGACCATAATCACGAAGGAAAGTGGTTGTGTGAAGTTTTGTTCCGATACACAGTGGTGTCGTGCAAGTTATTGAAGTGTGTCGAAGTCGTGATAGCGCCGTGGTAGCGCGTTCGCATCTGGTGCAAACGACCCGGAGTTCGAGCCCCGCTGTAGCCATTACGAGTGTGCCCTTAGGCATGTCATTTAAATTCAACGTTACTCTCTTCTCTCTCTCTCGTGGCGATGGATTCCATCATGAATGAGGTCTCGAGAGTGATTGATATAAGTTGTAAGAACTTGTTTCGCAATCGAGCTAAACTTAATTTATTTAAACTAATGGAGTGAAGGCAAGACATGTATTTCAATTTGAAAAGAATTTCATGGACTACAAGAATGTACTCGTTTGAAGTTAAAGCAAGCCGGATGTACACCGATACTAAGGGACCATTGTCGTCCGCTTGTCTAATTTCCTGTGTTGTAGTAATGTACAGTCAAACCTGTCTTGAGCATCTATCAAGGGAACCTGAGAAAGCTGCTGCTTAGCACAGGCGGCTGCTTAGTAGAGGGTAAATGTAAAATAAAACCACATATTGGGAATCTGGAAATTGGTTGCTTAATACAGGTTACTAGTGGTTACTACTAACACAGGTTTGACTGTATTTCATGCTATAGTAATAGTTTACAGTCAAACCTGTGTTAGCGGTCACCTCCATTAGGCAGCCAACCTGTATTAAGCAGCCAGGTTCCTGATTCCCAAATCGGTTGTTTTATTATATATTTGACCTCTATTAAACAACCACCTGTGCTAAACAGCCACTTTCTCTGACTCCCTTGACTGGCTGCTTAAGACAGGTTTGACTGTATACACATTTATTTTAGCTCGATTGCGAAACAAGTTATTACAACTTATATTAATCACTATCGAGACCTCAGTCCTGATGGAATCCATCGCCACGAGGGAGAGAGAAGAGGCAACGTGGAATTTAAATACCTTGCCTAAGGGCACAATCGTAACGGCACCAGCGGGGTTCGAACTCCAGCTATAGTAATACATGCTACATACCAGAATGTATTGATGTACATGAATGCTACATGGATGTGTTAGTGACCTTGATTATTGACGTTTTGTAGGAATGGGTAGGCAGTAAAATAGAACCATCTACAGTCAAACCTGTCTTGAGCAGCCAGCCAAGAGAATCGCATAAAGTGGCTGCTTAATTAGCACATCTGATTGTTTACTAGAGGTCAAATTTATAACATAATACGATATTGTGAATTTAGAAACTGGCTGTTTAATGTAGGTTGGCTGCTGCTTAATAGAGGTGACCACTATCACAGGTTTGACTGTACATAAAATGTAACATTTCCAATAGCGGCTTGGATCAGTCACTGATATGACTTTTAGGCCGATGCCTACCTACCTACCCCAGCCGAGCCCTGCCCTGCCATAAAAAACAATCAGGGTCGGGAAATGGGAACAGACAGTGTGCCCTAACCATGCAATTTCTTGCACCCACTCAATTCCAAATTCGTGACGTCGAGAGAGCCATATTAACTTACACAATATATTGAACTTGTATCTAGAGGAGTTGGCTTAGTGAAGACATGACGTAATTATTTATATATATGTGACTTTTATATTCTTTTCTGGCTATATATATCCTGCAAATACATATATTATATTATTATACATGTATAATGTAAACTAACAAATCATATAATGCGCAATTAATGTAAAGTTCTTAACTTTATTGTTATATAAAAATGTATAAAACACTGTAAATACAAGAAGTCCGCCTCCATGGTCGAGTGGTTAAGATCGCTGACTTGTATACCACTGTAACCTATCATCTCTGATGGTCACGGGTTCGAGCCCTGCTCAGACCGTGTCTCATTAATATGAAAAAGTTGGCAGTTTCTTACGGAGGTTGGTGCACCAAGTACTGGTTAACCGCTGGAGCCTGCCCAGGAAAGGTGTTGTTAGGTAAACTGCCCGTCGCTCAAATGGGAAACCGGTAGCGAAGTTAAATAAAAAATTAAAAAATACAAGAAAAATAGATAAATACATTCAGACTTAACGATATCCAATTGAAATAGTTTAAACACGTCGGAGATATACAGTATTACTAATTAACATATCGTTTTGAAATATGTATTGCAAACATCAGCAAAACCATAGTTGCGAGAAACAGGGTAGGTACGGAAACGGACTGGCTTTGTCCTATACCTAATAAAAATCGGAGATGCAGTGCCTTTACAAGTTAACAGTTATCATAATCGTTAACCTGATTTGTCATACAACACAAATGAACACAATTAAAGTTCAAACTTACACCGTGGGGCCACATTGAGGACTATACCTACTTAGTTTTGGAGAACGCTGTTCTCGCCATACAAATGGCGTATATCTGACAAGGGAACTAACTCTGTGCACAACATGGTATGATAAGACCAAATGCAAAGACTCATGTGCACCAAATAAGACAGTTATACAATCTCCAGTGAAATCTTGAAACATACTATACCCCAACGATAACGTGATTCCCGCGAAAAAGATAACACGGGCTAATATTATTATAACGGGTAAAAAGAAGTTTATTATCATTTATGTATGCATTACTTGGCACACAGGATTATTTATTACACCCTACGTATTGATTTGGCTTATTCCAAACCTATTTATAGAAATGCTTGTAAATAACACGTTATCGTTGGGCCACTGTATATCATTTACAATATTTTATGAGTGTGAAAGGTGACAGCTGTCAAAATATGTAAACACTATACTATATACAGTGTGCTACTATAGGCCTACATTTCGGATAACTTGACAGTGACGTACACGGGCTATACCTATCAGTACAGGTAATTCAGGTAAATTTACAGTTATCGATCTTATGATAATGTATGTTTTATTTTTAATCCGAAACACTGCTTACTGATTTTTAAGCTGATGTACCAGTATTGTGTTGTGGACATTGCCAACGGGAGTAGATATCGAGTGACGTCAAGCGTAGCATCTAGTGAACATACCCGAGCATGTTTCCATCTCAAAATGCAAGCCAACACAGTATTTTATTGGTCTAAACAGTTGATTTTCAACAAATAAAGCATGAACACAATCTACATGTATATTTTTAATGTGTATTGCAAGCTGTCAATCAACGTCATGCCGCGACCAATCAGAATAATGCCATGTGTTATTACACGTGTGGACATATAAGAACATATGTAATAGCTGTATTACATTGAATACATTCAAGAAAAGTGATAACATTAATTATTAAATATACCAAAACTTGCGATTATCCTTGTTTTACAAAGCTTATCTGATAGTGACCCGGAAGTGACGTGGAAGTGACCTACTGTAGTGATTGGCTAGAATATGTCACTCTTTTTTTTTAATTTAAGTTTATATAACGTCGCTACAGGTTTCCGATTTGAGCGACAGGCAGTTTACCTAACAGTACCTTTCCTGGGCAGGCTCCAGCGGTTAACAAGTACTTGGTGCACCAACCTCAGTAACGAAACTGCAAAATGTTCATGTTATTTTTTATTCAATAACCACTCTTTAATGTAAGTATTTTAGTAGTTTTAGTAGTTAATAACCTAGTACGTGTTGTTCCGTGTTGTGCAAGACACATATGCATATTTGGCCACCTGACCTATGGTCTGGCCATGTGTGTGTTTTACGTTTATTTATCGTCGCTACCGGTTGCCCATATGAGCGACGCCTCCTGGAGAGATTAGTCATTTTAGATTTTTGGAGGATAGTGCAATGATACAGACAGAGACCCATTCCAGAGTCTCCCCTGGTTCTTTTACGTGCACGGTGTACAGCACCGACACGAGATCTCGGTTTAAAGTCCCATCTGAAAGACTGTTAATTTTATTAGGGTCAGACGGGGGATCGAACCTGCGATCCCTGGATTACCATTCCAGCGTGTTATCACTGGACTACAGATCCGTCTGTTGTGTCAATCCGAACCTATACCGATCCTTTTAAACTTTATTTATTTTACAACGATTGTGAAGCAAGCTCTAACAACTTATAGTAATCACTCTCGTTGGCGCGGATGAAAGCGCAAATGTGGTCATTCGTGTGGGAGGAAACCGGAGTACCCGTAGAAAGCCCAACGTCAGTTACAAAACTCCTCAGAATTTATGTTTAATATGGTCTATGTCTCGCCGCCTCAAAATAAATCTAATATTATCGTATAGTATAGTACCGTACGGCAATGTGTGTGCTTGTTTTGTTGGGAATAAAGATGTACGAATACGTATCGCCGTCTCAAGATAAATCTAATCTTATCGATAGTATAGTACAGTACGGCAATGTGTGTGCTTGTTTTGTTGGGAATAAAGATGTACGAATGACAACGGGTGTCCCTCCAACCAGTATCGCAGGCACCCTGGTAGAACCACTGACCACCCGCAAGCCAGCTGGATAGTTTTCTCACTTGCAAGAGGTTGACACCTCTAGCGGGATTCGACAGCCGACATTGGGTGTGTGTGTGTTCGTGCGTATGCGCGTATGTGTGTGTGTGCGCCTGTGTGTGTGTGTGCGTGCGTGCGTGGACATGGCCAGACCACAGACGGATCTGTAGTCCAGTGATAACACGCTGGAATGGTAATCCAGGGATCGCAGGTTCGATCCCCCGTCTGACCCTAATAAAATGAACAGTCTTTCAGATGGGACGTTAAACCGAGGTCTCGTGTCGGTGCTTTACACCGTGCACGTACAAGAACAAGAGGAAACTCTGGAATGGGTCTATGTCTGTATCATTGCACTATCCTCCAAAAATCTAAAATGACTAATCTCTTCAGGAGGCGTCGCTCATATGGGCAACCGGTAGCGACGATAAATAAACGTAAAACACACACTCGCATTGACACAACTGTAACACTAGGATGAACACCGCTTTATTTTCTCCTTCTTCGTGCCATGAACTGTCACAGTCAATTTCGTAGTTCCAAACAAGGTTGCATTTATAACGCATGCAGCTCTGTGAAATCCAGGGTTTCTGCTTGACGTTAGAGACCAGTACGTCATGGCATCACCCTGAAGGTTTGTCACCATTTCCCAATGTATAGAAACACCTGTTCAAAAATGGAACGCGTAGGAATCCTGGGTCAGGGCTGTTTACTCATCAATGCGCTGGAGCATGTAGTACTGAAATAAATTCACAAACTTCTTCATATACACACACATGCCACAGATGCACCACACTCACAATACGAAATGCGTTCTATGGTTCTATAGTAAAACATCATCAAGGTATGGTCTGTTTGTTTGCAAAAGAGCGTTGTAATCTAGGGGTCGCAGGTTCGATCCCCCGTCTGACCCTAATAAAATGAACAGTCTTTCAGATGGGACTTTAAACCGATGTCTCGTGTTGGTGCTTCACACCGTGCACGTAAAAGAACCAGATGATACTATGGAATGGGTCTGTGTGTGTGTCATTGCACTATCCTCCAAAAATCTAAAATGAGTAATCACATCACGAGGCGTCGTTCATATGGGCAACCGGTAGTGACTATAAATAAACGTAAAACAAACACAGGGTTCAAAGAGCTGTATTATTGAAGTGTAACTGATAGCCGTCTTGCTCCGCGTCCTTTATTGAAATTCGGTGTAGGTGATAGAATAATAACGAGGGAGGAGGAATATATATCCCTATACTTAATAAAGTTGTTAGCTCCGCAGTCTGCATTTGGCTAAGAGACAGACGAAATCGCATTATGGAGGCCGACTTACCGCGAAATTGAATTAGGTGTGATCCGTAAATAATTTCACACACTATCGGTACCATGTACTATCAGCTGTATATCACGAAGACAGGAGGTTGTAGACAGTGTTGATTTGCTTATATTCATTACGAATCAATGTGTTTGTCCTTGGTTGTGAGTTTTACGTTTATTTATCGTCGCTACCGGTTGCCCATATTAGCGACGCGTCTTGGTGGGATATGTCATTTTAGATTGTTGGAGGATAGTGCAATGATACAGACAGAGACCCATGCCCGAGTCTCTTCTGGTTGTTTTACATGCACAATGTAAAGCACCGTCACGAGACTTGGTTTTCAGTCCCAATTGGGTATGCGGACGGACGAATATACTCACGTATGTGTACCGAAGAGGCTACCCCTGTGTTCCCTCTTTTGTTCTAATAGCCACGCAAGAGTATCTATAGCCACATAAGAACTAATTTAAAAGATTAAACTTTATTTATTTTAGAACGACTGCGAAGCGTATATGTGGTCATTCGTGTGGGAGGAAACCGGATTACCCGGAGAAACCCCACCTGTCCGATCTGGCGACCACCGTACCATTTAACATACTTCCCGGTCCGAGGATCGAACCTGGGTTACATTGGTGAGAAGCGAGCGCGCTAACCACTGCGCTAATCGGACAGCCTAAAATATAATTCTAGATCAGTCGGCCTCTGTTGTCGACTGGTTACGGTCGCTGATTTGCAAACAACTGTAACTGCTTGTCACGGGTTCGAGCCCCGCTCAGACCGTGTCTCTTTATATGAAAAACTGTGCAGTGTATTACGGAGGTTGGTGCACCTGGAGCCTGCCCAGGAAAGGTGTTGTTAGGTAAACTTCATGACAACAATATTAATGACAATAATAGTCATGACAACAACAATAGTCATGACAATATGCATGACAACAATAGTCATGACAATATGCATGACAACAATTGTCATGACAATATGCATGACAACAATAGTCATGACAATATGCATGGCAACAATGGTCATGACAATATGCATGATAACAATAGTCATGACAATATGCATGACAACAATAGTCATGACAATATGCATGACAACAATAGTCATGACAATATGCATGACAACAACAATATGCATGACAATATGCATGACAATATGCATGCCAACAACAATATGCATGACAACAACAATATGCATGACTGACAATATGCATGACAATATGCATGACAAAAACAATATGCATGACAATATGCATGACAACAACAATGTGCATGACAATATGCATGACAATATGCATGACAACAACAATATGCATGACAACAACAATATGCATGACAATATGCATAACAACAACAATATGCATGACAATATGCATGACAATATGCATGACAATATGCATAACAACAACAATATGCATGACAATATGCATGACAATATGCATAACAACAACAATATGCATGACAATATGCATGACAATATGCATGACAACAACAATATTCATGACAATATACATTATCCTTGACAACAATATCCATGATAACAATATTCATGACAACAATATTCATGACAACAATATTCCTGACAACAATATCCATGACAACAATATCCATGACAACAATATCCATGACAACAATATCCATGACAACACTATCCATGACACCACTATCCATGACAACAATATCCATGACAACAATATCCATGACAACAATATCCATGACAACACTATCCATGACAACAATATCCATGACAACACTATCCATGACAACAATATCCATGACAACACTATGCATGACAACACTATCCATGAAAACACTATCCATGACAACAATATCCATGACAACAACACTATTCATGAACACAATATTCATGACAACACTATTCATGACTTCGAAGGCAATAAGATACAAAGGGTTTCTCGTTCTGTTATAATGTAAAACAACATTCATTTGTTTCTGTTTCCCGCCTATAAACTGCCTATCAACCGAACAACGCACTATGTTTTATTGTCGAGCATTATTCTAAGAATGTAAAACAACATTCATTTATTTCTGTTTCCCGCCTATAAACCGCCTATCAGTCGAACAAAGCACCGTGTTTTGTTGCCGAGCATTATTCTAAGAATGTAAAACAACTTTCATTTGTTTCTGTTTCCCGCCTATAAACCGTCTATCAACCGAACAACGCACCGTGTTTTGTTGCCGAGCATTATTCTAAGAATGTAAAACAACTTTCATTTGTTTCTGTTTCCCGCCTATAAACCGCCTATCAACCGAACAAAGCACCTTGTTTTGGAACCGAGCATTATTGTAAGAGTGTAAAACAACATTCATTTGTTTCTGTTTCCCGCCTATAAACCGCCTATCAACCGAACAACGCACCGTGTTTTGTATCCGAGCATTATTCTAAGAATGTAAAACAACTTTCATGTGTTTCTGTTTCCCGCCTATAAACCGCTTATCAACCGAACAAAGCACCTTGTTTTATAACCGAGCATTATTGTAAGAGTGTAAAACAACTTTCATTTGTTTGTTTCCCGCCTATAAACCGCCTATCAACCGAACAACGCACTATGTTTTGTTGTCGAGCATTATTCTAAGAATGTAAAACAACATTCATTTGTTTCTGTTTCCCGCCTATAAACCGCTTATCAACCGAACAAAGTACCTTGTTTTGTTTCCGAGCATTATTCTAAGAATGTAAAACAACATTCATTTGTTTCTGTTTCCCGCCTATAAACCGCCTATCAACCGAACAAAGCACCTTGTTTTGTTGTCGAGCATTATTCTAAGAATGTAAAACAACATTCATTTGTTTCTGTTTCCCGCCTATAAACCGCCTATCAACCGAACAAAGCACCTTGTTTTGTTGTCGAGCATTAATCTAAGAGTGTAAAACAACATTCATTTGTTTCTGTTTCCCACCTATAAACCGCCTATCAACCGAACAAAGCACCTTGTTTTGTTCTCAATTATTATTCTAAGAATGTAAAACAACATTCATTTGTTTCTGTTTCCCGCCTATAAACCGCCTATCAATCGAACAAAGCACCGTGTTTTGTTTCCGAGCATTATTCTAAGAGTGTAAAACAACATTCATTTGTTTCTGTTTCCCGCCTATAAAACCGCCTATCAATCGAACAAAGCACCGTGTTTTGTTTCCGAGCATTATTCTAAGAGAATGTCGTATTCTATGAATTCGTGACACCTAGTGATATATTGTTTCCATCAATTGTAGAAATGGCTTCTGTGGTTAATGTTCAATATTGTGTATTATAGCGACGAATTGAATGCCCTAGTCCAAATGGATGTGCTGCTTTATTGTTCTTCCAGGGTATTAATCACCGCCTTTTGTCGATTACATCTTCTGGATTTATTCAGCGGAGGAATATTACATTAATTGTATACCGCAGTGTAAAAACAAATAGTTTTCGAACTTATTTCTGTGTTAATAATTGTAGAACCAACATGTATTTTTTATGATTTTTAAGCACGCTAATTTAGTGCAGTTTCAAAATAGAATTTCTCTTCAGTCTCTCTCTCTCTATCTCTTTCTCTCTCTCTCTCTATCTCTATCTCTCTCGCTCTTTCGCTACCTCCCTCTCCCTCTCATTATCTCGGTTTCTCTGCTATATCTTTTCCTCTAACTAATATCATTCTCTCGCAATCCCTATCTCTCTCTCTCTCTCTCTCTCTCTCTCTCTCTCTCTCTCTCTCTCTCTCTCTCTCTCTCTCTCTCTCTCTCTCTCTCTCTCTCTCTGTCGTTCTCTCTCTCTCTCTTTCTCTCTCTTTCTCTTTCTCGCGCGCGCGTTAATTCTCTCTCTCTCGCACCCACTCGCGCTCAACCCCCCTCTCTCTCTGCTATCTCTATTCCCTCTATTATGATTCTTGCTCTTCTCTCTCCCTCTCTCTCTTTCTCTCGCTCACTCGCTCTCTTTCTCTGTCTAACTCTCTCTCTCTCTCGACTCTCACACATTCCCCATTCTCTCTCTCTTTTCCCTCTTATATGTATATTGCTCTTCTCTCTCTCTCTGTATGTCTGTCTGTCTAGCTCTCTCCTCTCTTCTCTCACACACTCCACATTCTCTCTCTCTCTCTCTTTCTTTCCTTCTCTCACTCCCCCTCTCTCTCTCTCTTTCTTTCTCTTCTCTCACTCCCTCTCTCCTCTCATTTCTCACAATCCCACCCTCTCTCACTCTGTATTCTCTCTACAGAACATTCGTCGATGACGATGACGACCGAGCTTACCCTTCTTACCATTTACCCTCGCAGCCGGTGAACCATACGGCTGAGAGGAAGAGAGCAGTTGTCGCCTATCTTACTTACTACATATATATAATATAATATATAGGTATTTATAGAAGGTCGCAGTGCAAAGAGGTACATTAATCAATGCATTGGGTCTGTTACTGGGATATCGATCGGAGCCATGTCATGATAAGGTCCTCTAGAGTTATTGTATACAGTACCTATATATGTAACAAATCGTGTACAACTGCTTTATACGGCGATCTGTTATATCGTGTGTATAACTAGGTCACTTTAGGAGCTATTTCTCCTGGAATTATTGCAGGATTTACAGCTATGCGTACTCATTGGAATATATACTGACACCAAAATGAAGCTGTACACTTGTCTTACAGTCACAGGTAAAATGAATATGTTTTTAGAAAAATAAAATAGGCTAATTTGGTATCAAAATGTGCAAAATATTTTGTAAATTAGTGCAATGTGTGAAGGATTATTTTCTTCATGCATGAGAGTAACATCCATAATTTTAAAATTTATAGCGAAAAAGTAATGTTCAATATAAACGTGCACACTTTTTTGTTATGGTGTTAGTATATTTAATTAGGGCCCGATGAAGAGATATAGTGAAGGCTCTATACATGGGTGAAGAGGATTAAACATAAACATATATACATAGAGAATCCTAGTGTGAACGTAATTGTGTTTTACAGATTTACAGTGAAAATAACTGCATTCATTTCGTGATCACTTCTGGATTTATTGTGCGCCTTACGTGTATGCGTAATTACTGGATGAAAGAAGAATACTTTTTATGTAATTCATGAGAACAGACTGATGAAGGTAAGATGTTGCTATTGTACTATTAGTAGTGCTTGCTTGTTAGTTTTAAAGTGACCAAGCAAAGAAAGAACGGAACAGTTATAGACCCGACGTAGGACTCGAACCCACGACCTTCCGAACACTAGTCGGACAGCTCTACCAACTGAGCTAGCGGGGCCACTGTTCTAATCACGCCGAAATACACTACACTGTTCCCTCGTTTATTATTTAGGAGCCGCACTCCGATACCTGGAGCCGCACCCCTACTCCTTTGCCCGTACCACATATCCTCGTCGCCATTAAAGTGACCAAGCAAAGAAAGATTGGAGACCCGGCATGGGATTCGAACCAACGACCTCCCTAACACTAGTCGGACCGCTCTACCAACTGAGCTAGCCGGGGCACTGTTCTACCCACGCCGAAATACACTACACTTTTGTTTAAACACATGTATTTGCTATCATGTACATGGTTATTTACAACAATTGAAATAAGGAATTGTTAGTTTACTCTGCACAACTGTTTCAATTCATATATCCTTTAATTTAGCAACATATAAATGTGACCTGTCAGGTGACCCCAATAAATACATAGCCATGTTATGAACCCAGTTATTTGGAAACAGTGAGAGAGGAACACAATATGTGACTAGTTTTATTTCGTATTTATAAATTTAAAGCCTTTATTTGAACGAGTTTATTGAAACTAATAATGTACCTAGTCACACATTGTGAGTGTGTGTTACGTTGATTTATCGTCGCTACCGGTTGTCCATATGAGCGACGCCTCCTGAAGAGATTTGACATTTTAGATTTTGGAGGATAGTGCAATGATACAGACAGAGACCCATTCCAGAGTCTCCTCTGGTTCTTTTACGTGCACGGTGTAAAGCACCGACACGAGACCTCGGTTTAACGTCCCATCTGAAAGACTGTTAATTTTATTAGGGGATCGAACCTGCGATCCATGGATTACCAGGCTAACATGTTAACCACTGGACTACAGATCCGTCTGTAATTAATGATTTCGGTGTTCAAATATATTTATATGACTAACCAGGCAACATATATGAACGCCTGTTCCCAGGCTACATGTAAACACGCGGAGTGATACACGTCATCCAAGTCGTGTCATATTATTCCTGTTATCAAACCTGTGTACTATAAGGACATTCGTTTTGGATATATTGAATCTGATACAAGTTAGTTGATGTGTGTGTGTGTGATTTACGTTTATTTATCGTCGCTACCGGTTACCCATATGAGCGACGCCTCCTGAAGATATTAGTCATTTTAGATTTTGGAGGATAGTGCAATGGTACAGACAGAAACCCATTCCAGAGTCTCTTCTGGTTCTTTTACGGGCACGGTGTAAAGCACCGACAGGAGACCTCGGTTTAAGGTCCCATCTGAAAGACTGTTAATTTTATTATGGTCAGACGGGGGATCTAACCTGCGATCCCTGGATTACCAGTCCAACGTGTTACCACTGGACTAAGATCCGTCTGTAAGTTAGTTGATGTGATCAATGTAGATATTTTATTTGATGAAAACAGATATGGGACCACGTCTAGTAATTAAGAGACTACCACCATTAAGGGGGTATGGTTTCCAAAATGTGCTAGAATAATATTGACTCACCATCCATACTTTGAAAATAAGCATCGCTTCTTTGTGAGTCTATATACAGTTTTTCAAAATTGATTGCTACTATGGAAAGTATGTGCCCTCCAAAATGTGTGTCCCTTAATTTCCTTACGAGCCGTTACGATTGTGCCCTTAGGCAAGGCATTTAAATTCCACGTTGCCTCTTCTCTCTCACTCGTGGCGATGGATTCCACCAGGAATGAGGTCTCGAGAGTGATTAATATAAATTGTAAGAACTTGTTTCGCAATCGATCTAAAATAAATTTGTACAAAACCAATGTCAAACATATCGTCAGGACTGACGCTGTTTTGGAAAATAGTGGCATTCGATTGGTTGAAAAGGTGAAAGTGACTTCTAAAATTACAATAATATGTCATACAACTGTTAGCCACGTTATTGAATTGACGTTTGTTTTATTAATATAGTCTGTACTAAAACGCGTGATACTGTCGATTAGAGATACTCTAAATGTGATCCGTCTAAAAATAGATATGTACAGGCACACATATGAGATATAACGCTACATAGGTACCATCGTTTTTATTCTCCATAACAGACGGATCTGTAGTCCAGTGGTAACACGCTGGACTGGTAATCCAGGGATCGCAGGTTCGATTCCCCGTCTGACCCTAATACAATTAACAGTCTTTCAGGTGGGACGTTAAACCGAGGTCTCGTGTCGGTGTTTATACCGTGCACGTAAAGTAACCAGAGGAGACTTTGTAATGAGTCTCTGTCTGTATCATTGCACTATCCTCCAAAAATCTAAAGTGACTAATCTCTTCAGGAGGCGTCGCTCATATGGGCAACGGGTAGCGACGATAAATAAACCTATAACACACACATGATGCACTCCCTACTCCTGCTTTTGACCCTAAATACATTAATTTGCTATGCCAACAAACGTGGTATACGAAGCTTGTTTATTATTTGAAATATTTAGATTCGGTTACAAAAAAACAAAAATTTTAAAAATAAAATTACACCATTTAATAGGAAATGCTATTCTGTTTATGTTCCCTATTTTTCACCCATGTCGCTTTAAAGAGCACTTTATTATTTGAAATATTCAGATTCGGTTACAAAAAATTGAAAATAAAATTATACCATTTAAAGCAGCATTACATCGTATGAAATAAAAGATATTTGAAAATTTCAATTTTTACGTATGGTTAGCAATGCTGCTACACATTCTAACATTATACTTTGTATGCTTATGTTCATTTGGTAAACAGTGTTTTTTGGCAATAAAACAAACTCGAAACCGAAAGTAGGACTGTCCGAGTCGATCGGTCACGCACTTGTTTACAACCGGAACGCATCGTCCGCACTTGTTTACATTTGGAATGCATCGTCCCCATTTGTCCCACGTTGTCTTTTTTAATTAAATTACTTGATATGTTGATTCATACCTCTGTTAGCTAAGTCTTTTAGGGACATTTCTACATCCCCGCGAGTGGTTCGACATTAGAGGAAGATAGGTAGATAGTCCGTATCCTCTGTTGTTTCACGCATGCGCGCTGTGCGTGTTTATATTTCGTGTGTTGATAAATAAATTCGCGTATACGACGGTTTAAATTTATTGGAATTTTTATCGTTTCTGGGCGACTATTTCGATTTTTGTAAACACACACACATTAGTATTTATATTTTAACCCAAAACATCCTTTATTACGATATAATGCTGCTTTAATAGGAAATGCTATTCTGTATATGTTCCCTATTTTTCACCCATGTCGCTTTAAAGAGCAAGTTCATGGTTCATTGGACTGCTTATATATATATATATATATATATATATATATATATATATATATATTATAATTGTATATATATATATATATATATATATATATAGATAGTTTATTCTGAACAAAAAGCAAATGCTCATGAGTTCATTATAACATTGGCATTACAATACTTGGTCAATGGTGTATAGTTCAATCACAAATTCAACATTCAGTACATGCACATTTTGAAAGCATAATATCGAATTAAACTACATAGTGGTTACACATGATCAAATTGAATTCAAATAATTGTATAATATAGTGCAACGATCTGCAACCTGAAAGAGAAAATACATATTTATACATACACGCACATGTACATACCTACATAATATTATGTAATCATACGTACACATGTACATACATACACACATACATTTAATATAAACACTGAAAA
>CM026388.1:38851228-39002111 GCA_014843695.1 Archivesica marissinica
GCAAGGCCAGCGATTAATTCAAAGATACGTATCGTTACCAAGCAAGGCCAGCGATTAATTCAAAGATACGTATCGTTACCAAGCAAGGCCAGCGATTAATTCAAAGATACGTATCGTTACCAAGCAAGGCCAGCGATTAATTCAAAGATACGTATCGTTACCAAGCAAGGCCAGCGATTAATTCAAAGATACGTATCGTTACCAAGCAAGGCCAGCGATTAATTCAAAGATACGTATCGTTACCAAGCAAGGCCAGCGATTAATTCAAAGATACGTATCGTTACCAAGCAAGGCCAGCGATTAATTCAAAGATACGTATCGTTACCAAGCAAGGCCCGCGATTAATTCAAAGATACGTATCGTTACCAAGCAAGGCCAGCGATTAATTCAAAGATACATATCGTTACCAAGCAAGGCCAGCGATTAATTCAAAGATACGTATCGTTACCAAGCAAGGCCCGCGATTAATTCAAAGATACGTATCGTTACCAAGCAAGGCCAGCGATTAATTCAAAGATACGTATCGTTACCAAGCAAGGCCAGCGATTAATTCAAAGATACGTATCGTTACCAAGCAAGGCCAGCGATTAATTCAAAGATACGTATCGTTACCAAGCAAGGCCAGCGATTAATTCAAAAATGCGTATCGTTACCAAGCAAGGCCAGCGATTAATTCAAAGATACACATCGTTACCATGCAATACCATCGATTAATTCAAAGTTACGTATGGTTACCAAGCAAGGCCAGCGATTAATTCAAAGATACGTATCGTTACCAAGCAAGGCCAGCGATTAATTCAAAGTTACGTTTCGTTACCAATCAAGGCCAGCGATTAATTCAAAGTTACGAATAGTTACCAAGCAAGGCCAGCGATTAATTCAAAGTTACGTATCGTTACCATGCAATGCCATCGATTAATTCAAAGTTACGTATGGTTACCAAGCAAGCCCAGCGATTAATTTAACGATACGTATATCAAGCAAGGCCAGCGATTAATTCAAAGTTACGTATCGTTACCAAGCAAGGCTAGCGATTAATTCAAAGTTACGTATCGTTACCAAGCAAGGCCAGCGATTAATTCAAAGTTATGTATCGTTACCAAGCAAGGCCAGTGATTCATTCAAAGTTACGTATGATTACCAAGCAAGGCCAGCGATTCATTCAAGAAGATAGAAGCGTGATCAAGATGCTCTATTTGGTTATTTCCTATATCTGGTCGAACATCTAGTACATCAACATGTGGATAGCAGGAGTAGATCTATGGTATTGGCGTTGATGAAGGTATGCGTTGAATTGGGGGTCTTGTGTATGGTCGCATACATCGTTGAGGAAGCATTGTGTTTGGTGCATTCTGGTCTACGCGCTTAAATATCGTGTAAATTAGTGCAATGGTTTTATGGTTACCCCGTGTTTAAGTTTAAACTTTATTTATTTTACAACGATTGCGAAGCAACTTTTAACAACTTATATTAATCACTCTCGTTGGCTCGGATGAAAGCGTATTTGTGGTCATTTGTGTGGGAGGAAACCGGAGTATCCGGCGAAAACCCACCTGTCCGATCTGGCGACCACCGTACCATCTCACATAATTACCGGTCCGAGGATCGAACCCGGGTTGCATTGGTGAGAAGTGAGCGCGCTAACCACTGCGCTAATCGGACACTTGTTATGGCGTCAGTATATCTGACCAAGACCAGTTGGTGATCCGTAATCAGGACTTCGGGTAAACTACAGTTGAAAATGTATAGGGGTTCCGGTTCCGGTTCCGGTTCTTACAAAGTTGTGTTACAATGAACAAAGTAGGGAAGCATTCGATACCAAGAAATGTTTTCCGTTCGGAGGGAATTCCACTTTAGAATGTTTCAGATGTTGATGGTTTCACTGTATACAGAACAGACTATATATTTATCATTCGATACAGTCCAGCCTCAGTCGTTTTTCCCACTTTAGAATGGTTCAGGTGTTGAGGGGTTTTACTGTATACAGAACATACCATATATTTATAATTCGATACAGTCCAGCCTCAGTCGTTTTGTCCCACTAGAATGGTTCAGGTGTTATGGGGTTTCACTCTATACAGAACAGACCATATATTTATTATTCGATACAGTCCAGCCTCAGTCGTTTTCCTCACTAGAATGGTTCAGGTGTTGATGGGTTTCACTGTATACAGATAACCATATAGTTATCATTCGATACAGTCCAGCCTCAGTCGTTTTGCCCCACTTTAGAATGGTTCAGGTGTTGATGGGTTTTACTGTATACAGAACATACCATATATTTATAATTCGATACAGTCCAGCCTCAGTCGTTGTGTCCCACTAGAATGGTTCAGGTGTTGTTAGGTTTCACTGTATACAGAACATACCATATATTCATCATTCAATACAGTCCAGTCTGAGCCTCAGTCGTTTTTCCCACTAGAATGGTTCAGGTGTTGATGGGGTTCACTGTATGCAGAACAGACCATATATTTATAATTCGATACAGTCCAGCCTCAGTCGTTTTTTCCCCACAGATTTGCGTATCTCTAGAGAAATCAGTAGGACGAATCTGTTTACTTTAACTGTCAAATTAGATTCCCATTTCTCAACATTGCGAACTGTATACGTCTGTAGTCGTGTACACGCAATGTGTTCTATGCATCTTGTGCAATGGCTAAATTCCATCTGTCATTGACTTCAGAGCTGCAATAACTCACTTCCTAGGGATACAAGCTATGCTTAGTTTATACTATTTTAGCTCGATTGCGAAGCAAGTTCGTGCGACCTATATTGATCACTCTCTAGACCTCATTCCTGGTGGAATCCATCGCAACCATGGAGGCCAGGGAGAGAGAAGAGCCAAATGCCTGGTGGAATCCATCGCCACCATGGAAGCCAGGGAGAGAGAAGGGCCAAATGCCTGGTGGAATCCATGGCCACCATTGACGCCAGGGAAAGAGAAGAGCCAAATGCCTGGTGGAATCCATCGCCACCATGGAAGCCAAGGAGAGAGAAGAGCCAAATGCCTGGTGGAATCCATCGCCACCATGGAAGCCAAGGAGAGAGAAGAGCCAAATGCCTGGTGGAATCCATCGCCACCATGGAAGCCAAGGAGAGAGAAGAGCCAAATGCCTGGTGGAATCCATCGCCACCATGGAAGCCAGCGAGAGTGAAGGGCCAAATGCCTGGTGGAATCCATCGCCATCATGGAAAGAGAAGAGCCAAGGTGGAATTTAAATGCCGTGCCTAAGGGCACACTCGTAATGGCTCCAGCGAGGATCGAACCTCGGGCATTTCGCACCTGAAGTAATGCCAAATTTCAATTTTCAATTATTTTAATATTTACAAACATGCTTAAAAGCTCGATTGCGAAACCACAAGTTTGAACACATTATATTAATCGCTCTGGCGACCTCATTCCCGATGGAATCCATTGCCATAATGGAGAGAGAAGAGGCAATGTGGAAATTAAGTGCCATATGATTTGTTTTATCGTATTACATTTCACGATACTGAGTGCTAGTCCATGCTAAGAAGATTTTGTATTGTTGTACTTGCGTGACAACAATGAACGATCATCACGACATACATTATATCGTAATCAATCAGACGCCATATAGCTGACAGAGTCTTAAAGATATAACCCCATTAGTCTTAAAGCTATAGCCCTATCCAAACTGACCGTGACAATTTTTACACAAAAAAAGTTGCTATCATACAATGAGAGACATCGCTCAGTTACTGCCCCTGAATACTCCCTAAACGTAGATATGTCCTCTGTTTGTATCGTTGTTTCCTTTGCACAACATGCTAGCAATGCTATCCCACTATCACTTCTTATGAGTATTAAATTACTATATCTCGACAGATCTCCTACAATATATGCAATGGGTACTTATTTGTAAAATAATGTTATCACTTAATTAACACGTTTTTGATAAAATCACATTTATCATACCGCAAAATCTGGCTAGGGCACACCAGTAAAAACAAAGGATTCTAACTAAAATGACCTATTCACATATTGGAATAAATCAGACTCTATCTGCCAAGGTAGGTAATACAAAATTACAGATGTATCTCATTGTATTCGTTACAAAATCACTATTTCCTTATTAACATTTATAAATTAATGTACTTGAACATTGCTGAAGAATATATAATCTTATTTTTACTAGATTAGTCTTATCTTTATTCGGGCCATCTTCATAACTCCAATTCTCGGTAGCAATTCATAGCACCACTTTAAACCTTATTTATTTTACAACTACTGCGTGTGTGTGTTTTACGTTTATTTATCGTCGCTACCGGTTGCCCATATGAGCGACGCCTCCTGAAGAGATTAGTTATTTTAGATTTTGGAGGATAGTGCAATGATACAGACATAGACCCATTCCAGAATCTCCTCTGGTTCTTTTTACGTGCACGATGTAAATCATCGACACGAGACCTCGGTATAACGTCCCATCTGAAAGATGGTTAATTTTATTAGGGTCAGACGGGGGATCGAACCTGCGATCCCTGGATAACCAGTCCAGCGTGTTACCACTGGACTACGTATCCGTCTGTACAACTACTGCGAAGCAAGTTTTAACAACTTATATTAATCACTCTCGTTGGTCGGATGAAAGCGTATAAGATAAGATAAGAAAATGTTTATTATAGTGACATGTGCATTCAGTTTATGATTACAAAATTAAAACAAATGTACATTAATACAATAGCACCCGGCCCAGTGGGCCTATAAGTCACCTTAAACTAATAAAGCAATTATTTACAATGGTTAATATGATATTAACCCATTCAACCCCAAGTAACTGACATGGACTGGTGCATGATATTTTTAGACCAATAAAGGAATAAGAAAATTACCTTTGGACCAGTTCATTGATAAAAATGGGTAATTTTATCTAAAAATAGTAATAATTATTACTGGCAAAAAGTGCAGATCCTGATGAGACGGCTCGTCACGAGCCGGCTCATCTGGATCTACACTTTTCATAAGCCTATTTAGAGGCCTGTGGGGTTGAAAGGGTTAAAGTATCTATATATATGACATGACAGACACTTTACATACATCAACATCAAAATGATGGAATCATATAGTCCAAGAGCCAGGGTTTTTTTATTTAACCGAGAAGGTCCAAAAGGTCTGTGGGTATTTTTGGATACCCTAGTATGTGTAGTTTATGGAATGTGGAGTCTTAGTGGTCATCTCTATTCGGATTTATTTTTAATTTTCGATGTTTCCGATGGTAACCTTGACATTTTACTGATTACAAAGTTAGGGGAGGGTAACCCAAATGAGGGAGTCGGTCAATACCTCCAGAAATTAACACATTCAGGCTTAATATGACTTATATGACCTCTCTACCTAAATACTTTTGAATGTTCAAATTTTGAATCCTGCTAATTAGTCACATGTGTCAAAAGGCAAAAAATTGTCCTGTTGCTTTTTTTAAAATCAGCATATTTTCAAATCCAACTTCTTCTCATCTAATTTTGCAGAAAAGGTGGTTATAAAGAGTTTTAGTGCATGATTTATGCTTACATGAATATAGAAGAGGACAAACTTAACTTAGCAAAGTGTTTATTGGATAACATGCATACTGGCTTGTTTCCATTATGTTGCGGTTTTCTAGTTTTTTCAATGTTTCCGCTATCTGGGGGTAGGGGTAATGTAATGGCATGTAACTTTGTTAGTTTTTATGGTATCTTGATAGTTTTAGTCTCAAATTAAGGGTACTAGTAAGGAGCATCAAACTTTGATAGACCGTCAGAGGTCAAAGGTCACATAAACCCACCGGTTGCCGTCAATCGGTGAACAAATCCACGAGATGTTGTTTCGAATCATATCTTGTTGCAGTAAAGTATCAATCATTGGTAGTATAATGTATTAAACAATTGACTGCCTTAATTATTGAATTAATGAGGTCAAAATTTGTGAAACTTGGCCAATACTGCATAGGCATATGATGAAAACGTTAGTCTGCATACGTCCATGTCATTTTATAGCTCGATGTGGAAGCCATTTTGGGGTATGTTTTAAGACTAATCCTCATAGTCTGAATAAGCAGAATCCGAGTCGGATGAGTCAATTAGTAGTTCATCATCTTCCTCTACATCTTGGATGAAGGTTTCTGTGTCTAATGCTTGTGAGATATCGTCTGGTATTTGGGCGCCCTTGAACCGTTGGAGTGCAAGATGACCTTCTCGCATTTCCCATCCATGGTCTGTCAGATTCAGATCAGGCAAATATTGGTCCGTTGCCTTCTTCCACATGTACGATACGTAGTTGGTTCTTCTGACCTTCTCTGCAAGCACTGGACGTGAAGGCGGGAGAACACTGGAATCGGCACCTCTCAGCTTATCAAGTGGACTGGACATATTTGTTGGTGCATACTTGTCACGAAAAATAGCAAAACGTACTGCTGAAATACTATTTGTCTTTGGTTTCCCGTATAAATCACAGACAAATGCTTCGAAACCTGAAATGTTTGTCACAGATGGGGAGTCTCCTAGTTCTGCAAATAGTGCAATGTAAGACTTCTCCATCAATTTTAGTGGTCGCACTTTTCCTTTCCGTAGGAACGCCGCAGTGTAGTCACACCCAGTGAAAGAGTGTATGCCTGGGAGGGCAGAGCACAGATCAGGACCAAGTTCCTTTGATAAACCAGTAACATCCACATAACGCCTAGTGTTATTGCCATCAACACCTGCATCCATCCACACGTTTGCCTTGATGTTGCCTGTCCCTAGGTGATAGAGAAGTATGACTAAAACATCTGTGTCATTGCAGTGGATGACCACATCTGGCAAGTGAGCATATTCTGCCACGTATGCAAGGTGCAAAGCAAGCCTCGTATCTGCCTCCTCATGGTTACAGTCCAGCCCCCCAACACGATATCTGATTATGGAACCATTTTCGCCAACACGGAAGCAATAGCAGACCTTTTCAAATCCCATGATAACAGTTGTGTTACCCAGTATTTCTGCATAGGTGTCTCTTTTCCACACTTCAGAGAGGAATTCAATGAAGGACGTCTTGAATACACTTGACCGAAGTAGTTTGCTGAAATATTTTGGCCTTCTCTGATCGGCACCAGTTACTCTAAAGTCGGATACTTCACCTTTAGCCCGACATGCCCTTTCAATATCCTTGATGGCGCCCGTAGGATAGATATCGCAGACGAAATGTATTTCACTACTTGTCACTTTGCATAATCTCGTCAATATCACCTTAGCGATTGCACCAACATGTCTCGGGACAGTTCACAAGAGCTTGGAGCAGAAACATTGCATGTAAACATGTCCAGGTGGTGGTGGTCTGGTTTCAGTGTAACGGTCTTCTAAATTGTGCATCAGTTTCGACTTGTCTGTCTTGTTCATTGAACCGTCAATCTGTGCCAGTGTCATCGGTACAGGTGTGAGAGGGTATTCAAACACCTTCTGTAAGTCCACTTTACTTTCAGTTGCCAGAATTACCAGTCTACCAAAAAGGTCCCTTGTTCCTTTAAGCTCGATACTCTTTTTGTCCTTGGCCTTCAGCATTGTTTTAATCATGGCAGAAGCGAACGTCTTGCACTTCAGCTTTGATATCGGCTTCTCGAAGCGGGTAGGGTCTGCCGAGCATTCATCGTTGAAAGCATTGTAGCGTGATTCTCCTTGCGATAAACGAGTCAACACACCATCCTTGATATCTTCAGACATCACTTGGCCTGTGGAAATGCAGTACAACTTTGTATCTGCTACATCTTCATCGAAAGGATTCATTGTCTCGTTAACACCAGCTATCAACTTCTGAAGATCTAAGTTGTCTCTTTCTACACGGGTCCGTCTTGTGTCCTTTTGTACATCCTCTTCTTTCGCCAGTCCAACTTTTGTCAACAAGTGACCCACTATTGAACTTCGTAGTGACCTTGTGATCATCCATCGTTTCCTTGCAGATACTGACTGGTTGAACGCTGTAATTCCAGTGAGACGGGACGCCGCATCAGCGTGTACTGTTTGTTCGAGCGTTAGATCGACTGGGGTTCTTGAGAAACATTTATCAGTACGTCTAACTGAGAGTGCTCCATTCTGGAAATCTTCTCTTATGCCTGGATGGGTGCTGTCCATGTTAAGAAGGTTTAAGTGATATCTCGTCATCCACCTAGCATATTTGGGTCTATTGGTAGCAAAGATTACTGGACACATTCTTTCAAGCGTATGTATGAAGAGGTCAACTTCATTCGTTCTATATGACCTACTAAAAACTAAGTACAGTTCGATTAGTTCCACATACATTAGCCAACATTGGGCTGTGCTCCCATGTGTACCTGATCTGGTCTTCTCACAGTATTCATCGTAACTTCTAAGAAAGTCTTCATGATCAGTTCTCTGCTCAATGGCTTCTATAACACTTGGCATGGGATTGGCATGTAACTCACTTAGTGACTGCAACAGGGCATCCGGAATGGGACCTTGCTCCTGAAGAAAGCGATCAATGTGTAACAAGCGAAGTGCGAGTGCAAGCAATGGGTGGAGGCGCTTACATCTATTATAGTGTTTGCCAGAGATGAAACCATTTACAGACCCTCCAGCCAGAACACTTGTGTTTTCAAGTATGTGCGGACCACCAGACTCAGACAAAATATTGCCAATCGCACCGAAAAACGCTAGCTCTATATGGAAAGGACCAAAACAGATGAAGAGATTGTCAAATCGTGGTGATTCTTCGTATTGAATCTGCATTGCTGGTTTTGAGATTGCCAAGTCATAATGCACGATTGCATATTTCTCATTGCACTCCTCAGCTACTTTTTGAGAGATACGAAGTGTCTCCACTACAACGTCCAATCTTGTGGGTGGCAGGCATAGATTTTTTTCATGTAGCCGATGTTTTGCTTTGGAATGTCATTAGTCGTCACCAACGAGTTCCATCCTGCCCACATGGGAGTGTCACTGTAACGATGACATAGAAGT
Organism: Archivesica marissinica; assembly: GCA_014843695.1. Classification (NCBI taxonomy): domain Eukaryota; kingdom Metazoa; phylum Mollusca; class Bivalvia; order Venerida; family Vesicomyidae; genus Archivesica; species Archivesica marissinica. The sequence continues at coordinate 38,860,178 of CM026388.1, forward strand.
GTCCATATCATGTCTCTTTGTTTTGCCTGATGAAGACTTGGAGGAGCTAGTGCTGACTTTACATCATAATCGAAGCCACCAATCTTCGGGGTTTTTTGGGGTCTGTATGGATCAATAGTGGCTTCATCATCACTTGCCTCAAATTTTCGTTTATGGCACCTTCTTGGGATTTTCTCTAAAGATGTTGCAGCGTTTGTCCGGTCTACATTACAATATGCAGTCTCCTCCACTATATTTTGGTAGCAAATGCCAACTGTATCATGTAATGTTCCACTACCCGACAGCGTTTCAGTGTTTTCGTCGTAGTTGTCCCAGGCTAACCCAGTTGCCAAACCTGCTTTCCTCAGAAGACCATCTGGTATTGATTCTGCCCTCTCTTTAACCGATATTGCAAGTTCACTCTCGAAACCCTCTGCCACGTGGTATTCAATAGAATGTCCAAACCTATTCATAATTTCTATGACCCTTCTACTTCCTATTAAACTTTTTAATCCTAGGCCCAGTAACACATGTTTGGCAGGCTTAATCAAACCCCGTGTAGTAGCATAAATTGCATCGTCAGCTGAAGATTTCACATACCGTTCAACTCTCTCATTGGCATCTCGAGTAACAGGTTTCCCTGTGTATAACACACGAAAGAACTGAGTTAACAAATCAATATCCTTTGACTGGCCCTTGGCTGCAGCTTCAGGAGTAGGAGGATGTGGTAATTCTTCCGAATCCTTTTGTAGATCAAGAATCATTCAACGTAAATGAAGGGCCACATCATTTACTTTGTAACCAACTGACGACACATTTTCAGCATCGTTACCTGAATACAGAATTTTCCCTTCCTTATTAGATATCTTGCAACTCTTTAGCACACCACTGAAATGATTCAAAAGTTTGTCCTCAAGTTTTTGCTTAGTGTAGGGAGTTTCACTTATGCCACATTCAGACAAGTAGGAATGGTAACGTTGCAAAACTGAGGGCAGCATCTTGGACTGCTGTCCGTCTATTATAAAAAACTGAACATATTCAACCAGTTGTGTAAATGCCCCGTTATGAACATTACGACATGATTTGTACGTCTGGGAGGTGCTTGGTTGAACTGCGTCATAAGCTTTTTTCAAGTATAACCTCCTGCAATTGTGATGGTACCTGACTTCCTTTGCATGGAAATCAACTCCGGCAATCTTTGTGAGCAATTGATCGTCATTTAGTTTTCTTGCGGCAGCTTTAATATTCTCGGCAGCATTGTCGCTTTCACACAATCCTAGAGATTCTCGATTTTTTCCCCTTGTCACTTTACCACAGAACAGACATTTATTAACAAATATCCCTGAACCGCCGAGTGACACCCGCTCCACTTCAGACCGTAAAAGTGGTATTGGTTTCGCAGACGAATCGGGTGTCGTCTTTGTAACTGTAGCAGCTGTAGTAACACTTGGAATGGCAGTGAAGTTGTGATAGCATTTTCGATGGAATCCATCAGAATCACCATAAATCTCTGGCAGGTTTTCACATATTGTTTTATATTTAGAATCTTTCCACCTGGACCGTCTTTGGTCTGCAGCTCGTTTTGTTTTCTTCCACAGTTCATCTTTAAATTTGAACACTGCCTCTGATGTTTTACCGCCTACGTGTAAAATGCAATCGATGCGCTGCTCCGACTTTTCCATGGCCCAATAGTAAGTTGAAGTTCCTAAAAAAGAGGAAACATATCTAGAGAATTTGTCTTTTGGTTTAGTTATTAAGCATAAATGAAAGTTCTCCACACAGATCATAATTAACTTCAATTCACTAAGAGCTTTAATTCAATACCCATATGGCCAATTAATTTTTTTAAATCAGAAGTGTATGAAATGCGTAAGCTGTGAACAAATATCTGCTTGATATGTTTTAATTTAAATAATCTATCATTAACAACAGCTATTTTCATCAACATATATTACTATTGTGCTAATACATATTGAAATATGACCTCATTAATTCAATAATTAAGGCAGTCAATTGTGTAATACATTATACTACCAATGATTGATACTTTACTGCAACAAGATATGATTTGAAACAACATCTCGTGGATTTGTTCACCGATTGACGGCAACCGGTGGGTTTCTGTGACCTTTGACCTCTGACGGTCTAATCAAAGTTTAAGTAACTAGTTTGATGCTCCTTACTAGTACCCTTAATTTGAGACTAAAACTATCAAGATACCATAAAAACTAACAAAGTTACATGCCATTACATTACCCCTACCCCCAGATAGCGGAAACATTGAAAACCGCAACATAACGGAAACAAGCCAGTATGCATGTTATCCAATAAACACTTGCTAAGTCTAAGTTTTTGCTCTTCTATATTCATGTAAGCATACAATCATGCAATAAAAATCTTTATAAACCACATTTTCTGAAAATTAGAGAGAAGTTGGATTTGAAAATATGCTAGATTTTAAGCAACAGACAATTTTGTTGACCTTTTGACCCCATGTGACCTAATTAGAGATTCAAAATTTGAACATTCAAATTATTTAGATAGAGAGGTCATATACCTTTCATATAAGCCTTAATGTGTTAATTTCTGTAGGATATTGACCGAGCTACACTCATTTGGGTTTCCCCTACCCCTAACTTTTGTAATCAGTAAAATTTCAAGGTACCATCGGAAACATCGAAATAAAAAAAGATCCGAATAGAGATGACCACTAAGACTCCTAATTCCATAAACTACCCATATTAGGGTATCCAAAAATACCCACAGACCTTTTGGACCTTCTCGGTTAAATAAAACCCCCCTGGCTCTTGGACTAATAGCTCTAAGCAAATAATACTGTATACATGTGAACGATTGTAATAATTACAATTTTCATTCAAATATATACATGAATAAATTCAATTACCAGAGTATAGTGTACATCTCCTATTTAAATATGATTTCATGACAAATTTAGCAGCTTTCCTAGGATACATATTCAGAATAAGATTTAGTTTTTCTAACACAATTATATATATTACAGAATTCATCAGTTCCAATTGTTGCATTTCTGAGGTCATTATATATGTCACAATCTAGCAAGAAATGAGTTTCATTATTCTATTTTCTATATAATTATATTAATGTGCCTACATCACTTGTAGCACGTGCTATGAATAGTGCTGGCATAACACAAAATGGCACACACGCCCACACTGCAATAACGTTTGTTTGAACTGTTATATATCTTTACTAATCTGTTCATAATAATAATAATAATGATAATAAAATAATAATGATAATAATAATAAAGGCTTTATTATACGATATAACTCAATTAACAACAATTAATTGGAAGGGCTGTAAATAATGTTGTCATAACTTGTAGCCCAACCCATTTGCTTTCCCCCCCCCCGATTAAATAGTATACAGCAATAATAATAAATCCTAATTTAATTTCATAAGAACAAAAGTTAATCTATCTACCATGAAGGAAAAGTAATCAAAATATATGTAGTCCAGTGGTAACACGTTGGACTGGTAATACAGGGGTAGCAGGTTCTATCCCCCCGTATGACCCTAATAAAATTAAGAGTTTTCAGATTGTAAACCGAGGTCTCGTGTCGGTGCTGTACACCGTGCACGTAAAAGAACCAGAGGAGACTCTGGAATGGGTATTTGTCTGTATCATTGCACTATCCTCCAACAATCTAAAATGACTAATCTCTTCAGGAGGCGTCGCTCATATGGTCAACCGGTAGCGACGATAAATAAACGTAAAACACACACACACAAACACACACCTGTGTACATATCAGACAATATTTACATATAAAGTATACAATTAAATACACCCGGCCCAATGGGCCTATAAGTCACTTACAAATATAATACTAGAAACATATCACACGATAAAACACATACAACATTAATTCTCTGACAAACAAAAATAGTCGATTATAGTAGTTATATCAAAACTAGAAATGTGACCAAGGGACATAGATGTTCCACTTCGTCTCTTCTCTGCAGATTCTAGGACCGTAAACCAGTCTTGTATAAAATATCACAGTGAGGTTTTAATATAACTAAATATTTGAGTTACCCGTAACACAGAGTTATAAGTGAGAACTTTGTATGATGTGGCGTTTGATTGTAGTAGCTATAATCAATTGCATTTCTTACTCCTTTTTTGTGTTGGTATTGTTAATTGTTTAATTCTTAACCCATTCAACCCCAAGTAACTGACATGGACTGGTGCATGCTATTTTTAGACCAATAAATTAATAAGAAAATTACATTTAGACCAGTTCATTTATCAAAATGGGTAATTTTATCTAAAAATAGTAATAATTATTACTGGCAAAAAAGTGCAGATCCTGATGAGACGGCTCGCTACGAGCCGGCTCATCTGGATCTACACTTTTCATAAGCCTGTGGGGTTGAAAGGGTTAATTCTTGTTATCTATATTTTGCTAATTTTCTTCATCAATTTTAATATTTGCATAACTCCTTATTCAGTCACTTTGTTTGTTACAATCTAGTATTTTGGCGAGGACCGTAACTGTTGTTCTTAAAACGTGTGGCACAACCCATTTGCTGCAACATTTATTGACAATTCGTGTGCAAAACAATGACATAAATCGTATATACTATGCATAATTATAAAAAGTGTGTGTTCATTTGTTTTGTTATGTTATGGTACATATAGCATCAATGAAGTAAACATATGATTAAACAATAAACACACACACAAAATATTTAAATGATGAACAATACAGAAGGATTGCGCCCATATTTATGTCGGTGACTTGTACAGATGAATTGCTCATAGTTCAACCGTGTGCGCATCTTCGTTCTTATTTTAAGAATCGTGAGGCACGCATATTAAGCTATAAGTGAGAACTGGATATTGGAATTATCACGCAAATGCTGAAAAGAGAAACTATATATATATATATATATATATATGGAATATGCTGATACAGTCAAACTTGTGCTAAAGGCCACCTCCGAATAAAGGCCGCATATGAAAAACCTGTCTCTAAAGACCACCATTTTTCTCTACCATCGAGCCATTTTCAATGCATTTTAACCCTCTATTGAGAGGCCACCTGCCACCTGACTTTCCCTGGGTGGCCTTTATAGACAGGTTTGACTGTATATGGAATTTGCTGGTAGAGTAGAAAAGGGGAATGAGACAATTAATGATAATAAATCTATACAATGTGCAGATATAGAGGGTATTTGAGTTTATTAGTGAACGCTTAGATTTTATTTCATCGAGTGATCACCGAAAGTTGTATTTCACAGCATTGTCTTTTATGATTTCCAATGAGTTTGGCTAATGTAATATTTGTTTGTGTTTGCGTGTGTGTTTTACGTTTATTTATCGTCGCTACCAGTTGTCCATATGAGCGACGCCTCCTGAAGAGATTAGTCAGTTTAGATTTTGGAGGATAGTGCAATGATACAGACAGAGTCCCCTCTGGTTCTTTTACGTGCACGGTGTAAAGCACCCACACGAGACCTCGGTTAACGTCCCACCTGAAAGACTGTTAATTTTATTAGGGTCAGACGGGGGAATCGAACCTGCTATCCCTGGATTACCAGTCCAGTGTTTTACCACTGGGTTACAGATCCGTCTGTTTTCAAATTTTATTCATTTTAACTGCCCTGTCTGGAGCCTCATTGCACTACGTGACACAACAGCACAACCACTTTTGTTAGTGAACGTCCGTATTAAGAAATAATTTTCGAAAATAGAGAGTTAGTTTCTGTTTGTTGTCAAAATTAAGAACTACAGACAAAACAAATGTATTAGAATAATTATATTACTTCATAATTAACTGTTCCTGATAGTCAAAAAATAGTACATCTAACTGCGCAGGAATACGAAACGCAAACGATGGCAGAGAAAATGCCATCTTTCACTGTTTGAGGCGGTGTAAAATGGAGAAAACTCTATCATTCAACGGAAAGCATACAAGATATGACATATCTTCAACATGTATATGAAATCAGCTGGCAGGCAGCATTTCACAGCATAATCTAGTAAATATAACAATGGCAATGTATATTTGTGACCATGTTGTTGTTCGTATTTCGAGTTTGTATATGTCTGTCTTAGTTCATACAAATTTATTTTAGCTCGATTGCGAAACAAGTTCTTATAACTTATATTAATCGCTCTCGATACCAACGCGGCATTTAAATGCCTTGCATAAGGACGCAATCGTAACGTCTCCAGCGGGGCTCGAACTCTGAACATTTCGCACCTGAAGTGAACGCGCATTCACTGCGCTATCACGATTTCCACGTATGTATGTCCGAAGGCACTGTAAATTAGGGACGAAAGGTCGTGCACCATTTAATCCTTGGTCCTGCGAGACGTGTATCTGTCTGGTCATAAACTAGTTGTTAAGTACGAATGTCGTAAACTAAAGAGGAAAGTAGCTGTGCACGTAATCAGTTGCCTGCTGAGCAATTAAAATCACATTTGCAAACACCATAGATCTAGATTAGCCGATGCGTAACGGCGCATCTGATCAGGATCGATGGTGTTTGCTATTCAGCCAAATGTTTCAGCTCCACTATCCGAATCACAATCAGCATAGAGCCTGATCAGACGGCACATACTTATGATGGCTCTATGATGTTTACAAAGGTGATTTTATCTGCCGCTAGCTAACCTGGTTGATATGATCAGAAACTCAATACGGCCTAATTAATAGTCTCGGTGTTAATACATATTTATTTGACTGTTCAGGCAAAATATATCGAAGCCTGTCCCCAGGCTAGCCGCTAGCATGTAAAGGTTGAATAGTGGAAGTCGTGATAGCGCTGTGGATGTGCGTTCACTACATGTGCGAAAGTTCCGGAGTTCGAGCCCCACTGGAGCCGTTACGATTGTGCCCTTAGGCAAGGCATTTAAATTCCACGGTGCCCCTTCTCTTGCGAACTTGTTTCGCAATCGAGCTAAAATAATTTTGTATAAACTAAAGGTTTAATACCTAAATCATAGCGCTAAGCTATGTTTTCAAGCAGATTTAGCAACGGTAAATTCCTTGGCGAGCTATGTTAGAATTAGAAATGTTTCTGAAACTCTTTATGGCTGTATGGCAATTTTAGGGTTAGGGCGAGGATCGCATCTGGTGCCCCTCTCTATTAAACCTCCGAGTACTAGGCTATCTGAATAGCGCAGTGGTTTGCGCGCTCGCTTCTCGCCAATGCAAGCCGGGTTCGATCCTCGGACCGGGAAGTATTTGAGATGATACTGTGGTCGCCAGATCAGACAGGTGGGTTTTCTTCGGGTACTCCAGTTTCCTCCCACACAAATGACCACATTTACGCTTTCATCCGCACCAGCGAAACTGATTAATATAAGTTGTTAGAACTTGCTTCGCAATCGTTGTAAAATAAATAAAGTTTAACATTTTAAACCTCCGGTGAATAAACATAGACCATGTGACTGTACAATTTCATCACAATGCAGGTTCGTCTATCCTTCATCTCAACATCGCCACTAGGAGTTGTTCCAATAAATATGCTGCTTAATCAATGACAATATCCACGGCTGCCAATTATTGACTTGTCACACGATTGTGGCTGAGACGCCGAGGACATTCATTAAAATTTACGATGCTTGTTAATACTATTCCCTCATTATATCAGCATGACAGCTGGGTATAGTTTAGCTTACTAATTGTCACGCATAGCGGGTCCATGTAAGAGAGGGTACGGAGGCTACATCGTATGTACGGGAGTGTGGGAAGGGCATGGCTGGTCCATGTACGAGAAGGTACGGAGGCTACATCGTATGTACGGGAGTGTGGGAAGGGCATGGCTGGTCCATGTACGAGAAGGTACGGAGGCTACATCGTATGTACGGGAGTGTGGGAATGGCATGACTGGTCCATGTACGAGAGGGTACGGAGGCTACATCGTATGTACGGGAGTGTGGGAATGGCATGACTGGTCCATGTACGAGAGGGTACGGAGGCTACATCGTATGTACGGGAGTGTGGGAAGGGCATAGCTGGTCCATGTACGGAATGGTCCGGAGGCTACATCGTATGTACGGGAGTGTGGGAAAGCCATAGCGGGTCAATGTACGAGAGGGTCCGGAGGCTACATCGTATGTACGGGAGTGTGGGAAGCCCATAGCGGGTCCATGCACGAGAGGGTCCGGAGGCTACATCGTATGTACGGGAGTGTGGGAAGCCCATAGCGGGTCCATGCACGAGAGGGTACGGAGGCTACATCGTATGTACGGGAGTGTGGGAAGGGCATGGCTGGTCCATGTACGAGAGGGTACGGAGGCTACATCGTATGTACGGGAGTGTGGGAAGGGCATGGCTGGTCCATGTACGAGAAGGTACGGAGGCTACATCGTGTGTACGGGAGTGTGGGAAGGGCATGGCTGGTCCATGTACGAGAGGGTACGGAGGCTGCATCGTGTGTACGGGAGCATGGGGAGCCCAAGCGTGTCCATATACGGTACTTACGGTGCCCACAGCGTATATACAGGAGGGTGCATATCACATAGAGGGTAGATATACGCGAGTGTACGTAACCCACAGTGGATACATATACGCGAGTGTACGTAACCCACAGTGGATACATATACGAGAAGGTACGTAACCCACAGTGGATACATATACGAGAAGGTACGTAACCCACAGTGGATACATATACGCGAGTGTACGTAACCCACAGTGGATACATATACGCGAGTGTACGTAACCCACAGTGGATACATATACGCGAGTGTACGTAACCCACAGTGGATACACATACGAGAATGTACGTAACCCACAGTGGATACATATACGCGAGTGTACGTAACCCACAGTGGATACATATACGAGAAGGTACGTAACCCACAGTGGATACACATACGAGAAGGTACGTAACCCACAGTGGATACACATACGCGAGTGTACGTAACCCACAGAGGATACACAAACATTTACTTAACTGACTAACCTTTCTCATTGCTAAGGAGAATGATGGGAGCAACCAAGACGGTTTAATGATACCAGCATGACTCGAGTGTATGACATTAGTCGATAGCAATCTGATATGTCATCTTACATGCTAATTGTATTCCTGGACATTAAGAAAAAACATTTCTTTTATGCTTTCCAATGAGTAATTTGGTTTTCTGAGTGAGAGACAATGCTATCTCTCCCTGTTTTCAAACTATTTTCAAACAGTGGAAGGTGGAATTTTCTCTGTCACTGCTTGAGTTTCGTATTCCTCCGCCGTTGGCTGTACTTTTGTATTTAGCTATTTTCTAACACTCATGAACGGTTAATTATAAGTAATATATTCTAATGAATATGTTTTGTCTGTAGTTTTTAATTTTTACAGCAAACAGAACTTAACTTGAATATTATTCCAGAACTATTTATTATTACGGACGTTTGCACTAACATGAGTGGTTATGCGGTTTGTGTATTGCAGAGAAATGAGGCTCCCGATAGGTGCAATTAAAATGAATTAAATATGATAGCACATACAAGCTATAATTATTGGAAATCATAAAAGAAAAAGAAGAGGTATTTTTTAATTTTATTTTTTATTTTATTTCTTTATTTCAGTCTCATCAATGTACAGCATATACCAAACATAGAATATAGTTTACATATTAAAAAGTACATTGCCACTCAATTCAGAGTTACAAGAGACTATGTATATATACATCATTCATCTATAGCGTATTGCACTACTATAGTATATACATGTACATGTGATAACTACATGTGTGAGATAAAGCTGAAAAGCAGTCGCTAATTGAAATTTAAAATCTTATTAAGATGTAATGGAATGAAAAATACTGAAAGCAAAATAAGCACTACTGCGCAAACTAAAAAATGTTTTAAAAGATCAAATACCAATTCCAATCCGATTGGGATTAGCCTAATTAGCAATCACAGTTTAGGTTTGTTCATCTATTGATCACCTAAATATGAGTACAAATTTGGGCGATCACGAGATGAAATAAAATCCTATCTTACACTAATAAACACAAATATCCCCTATCTCCTATCTAATATCTATGCATAGAAATCATCAAATAATACTTGGCTTTATTGAATAAACTGGAAACGATCAATTCGGATGAATGTCTGGACACATCTAGGCAAGTGGTATAAAAGTGACCCTAATAGCCAATGTAAAAATGCATACAGTATATTAAGGTACCTCAGCAAACTTAAATCAGCTCTGATTGCAATAGCTGGCCTCTTTGGCTGAGTGGTTACAGTCATTGATTTCGAATCACGTGTCCCTCACCTCTGTAGGTTCGAATACAACATGGAATTTAGACTTTGTTCAAGTGATGAAGCTATCCAGCTGGCTTGAGCTGGGTCGGTGGTTCTACTCGTGTACCCGTCCGTGCGTGAAATACTGCCGTATTACCTAGGCTTTTGCGAGGATAATCCCACAATATGAACAGTACCGGTTTGACAATATCGGATCTGTAGTCCAGTGGTAACACGCTGGACTGGTAATCCAGGGATCGCAGGTTCGATCCCCCGTCTGACCTTAATAAAATTAACAGTCTTTCAGATGGGACATTAAACCGAGGTCTCGTGTCGGTGCTTTACACCGTGCACGTAAAAGAACCAGAGGAGACTCTGGAATGGGTCTCTGTCTGTATCATGCACTATCCTCCAAAATCTAAAATAACTAATCTCTTCAGGAGGCGTCGCTCATATGGGCAACCGGTAGCGACGATAAATAAACGTAAACCCACATATCGGAATGGGCATCAGGCGCCGAGTAATTGAGGTCTTAGACTGTAAATCCCTTGCCAAGCACCGCCGTCTATTCCAATCGCATTTGAGAGTTTTGATATGACTTGCTGAAGTTCGGTATTTCTCCCCGCGTGCCAGGCAGTGTTTGGAATATGCCGAGTGTAGTACACCGGTTTTATGACAGAATATATCGGTGGGCTTATAAAACACCGCAAAATACAAACAAACAATTGTAGTCATTGTTTTTGGAGACTTTATATTAATTGAATCTCATCTTTTTAGCTCTATTTAAATCTATTCTCACATCTATCTGTAAAAACAATCTTATTCTTCGCGACCTTTATGACACATTATTCTAAATTACCAACGGAAATGTTTAAAACGAATGTATGTATATTTATGTGTGTGTAACTTGACATTATTATGGCATGAAAAGGAAATAATCTTTTATAAAAAAAATTGAATTTCAGTAGAGTTTTGTTACCCTAATGTACAAACATCGAAATGTTGATGCCCAATGCTACACGTTTAATATAAGTATGTATGTTCAAACTGGTTATCTTTGCCTTTGGGGCCTAAAGGTGGAACTTGCTTCGCAATCGTTGTAAAATAAATAAAGTGTTTTACTGTTTTTCTTTGCTTTTGGGTCGTAAAGCCGCGCCGAAAGCCTAGAGCATATGGCGATTCTCCAGATTTCAATATTGGAGGAAGGCCACGCGATGCCATCAGAGCAGTATTTCAGCCAATGAATGACACACGGGTAGAACCACTGACCTTCCACAAACCAGCGTAACACCCCTAGTGGGATGCGAAACGTACAGCCGCGAGGAGCATGCAATCTTTTAGTTTAATCATATTTTATTGCTCGATTAGTTTTTTTTACATATATACATGTGAATACAAACATGACAAATTAAAGAAAAGCAAACGGGTCGGGGTCTATGCAATCTTAAACCAACGTCGTTAACCATTCGGTCATGGAGACTCGCATATATTGCACAAGCACAATCTAAATAAAAAGACGTTCTGAAGAGAGCATCCGACATTGTTCTCTGTGGAATCCTAATTGAATTTCATGATAGATTCATGATAACTATACGATTCTATCTGAGTCTGTCAATTGTGGAAGATATCACGCTAACAATGTTACGCAATCAACACCGTATCTACTCGATCACATATCAATCAAAGGCAAGTGACAATATCCTCGTGACGTGTGCTCTGTACTTGGTAGATTCAGTTGTTTCTCCGTTGCGTGTCCCGGATGGCGTACATATATGTGTACGTGTGTTGTTTTTTACTTGGTATATTCGATTTTATCTTCATGACGTGTCCCGGATGACGTATATTCTTTACTTGAAATATTCAGTTTTATCTTCGTGACGTGTCCCGGATGACGTATGTTCTTGAAATGATATATTCGGTTTTATCACGGTGACGTGTCCCGGGTGGCGTATGTTCTTTACTTGATATATTCGGTTTTATCCCCGTGACGTGTCCCGGATGACGTATGTTGTTGAAATGATATATTCGGTTTTATCACGTAACGTATCCCGGATGACATATGTTGTTGAAATGATATATTCGGTTTTATCACGTAACGTATCTCGGATGACGTATGTTGTCGAAATGATATATTCGGTTTTATCACGTAACGTATCCCGGATGACGTATGTTCTTTACTTGATATATTCGGTTTTTTCGCCGTGACGTGTCCTGGGTGATGTATCTTATTTATTTGATATATTCGGTTTTACCACGTAACGTATCCCGGATGACGTATGTTCTTTACTAGATATATTCGGGTTTATCGCCGTGACGTGTCCGGGTGACATGTGTATATGTGTGCTGCTATGTACATGCTATATTCGGGTTTATCGCCGTGACGTATCCGGGTGTAATGTGTATATATGTGCTGCTATGTACATGCTATATTCGGGTGTATCGCCGTGACGTGTCCGGGTGACATGTGTATATGTGTGCTGCTATGTACATGCTATATTCGGGTGTATCGCCGTGACGTGTCCGGGTGACATGTGTATATGTGTGCTGCTATGTATACATGCTATATTCGGGTGTATCGCCGTGACGTATCCGGGTGACAGGTGTATATGTGTGCTGCTATGTATACATGCTATATTCGGGTTTACTGCCGTGACGTATCCGGGTGACATGTGTATATGTGTGCTGCTATGTACGTGCTATATTCGGGTTTATCGTCGTGACGTGTCCGGGTGACATGTGTATATGTGTGCTGCTATGTACATGCTATATTCGGGTTTATCGCCGTGACGTGTCCGGGTGACATGTGTATATGCGTACTGCTATGTATACATGCTATATTCGGGTGTATCGACGTGACGTATCCGGGTGACATGTGTATATGTGTGCTGCTATGTATACATGCTATATTCGGGTTTACTGCCGTGACGTATCCGGGTGACATGTGTATATGTGTGCTGCTATGTACGTGCTATATTCGGGTTTATCGTCGTGACGTGTTCGGGTGACAGGTGTATATGTGTGCTGCTATGTACATGCTATATTCGGGTTTATCGTCGTGACGTGTCCGGGTGACATGTGTATATGTGTGCTGCTATGTACATGCTATATTCGGGTTTATCGTCGTGACGTGTCCGGGTGACATGTGTATATGTGTGCTGTTATGTACATGCTATATTCGGGTTTATCGCCGTGACGTATCCGGGTGACATGTGTATATTTGTGCTGCTATGTACATGATATATTCGTGTTTATCGCCGTGACGTATCCGGGTGGCATGTGTATATGTGTGCTGCTATGTATACATGCTATATTCGGGTATACTGCCGTGACGTATCCGGGTGACATGTGTATATGTGTGCTGCTATGTACGTGCTATATTCGGGTTTATCGCCGTGACGTGTCCGGGTGACAGGTGTATATGTGTGCTGCTATGTACGTGCTATATTCGGGTTTATCGTCGTGACGTGTCCGGGTGACATGTGTATATGTGTGCTGCTATGCACATGCTATTTTCGGGTTTATCGTCGTGACGTGTCCGGGTGACATGTGTATATGTGTGCTGCTATGTATACATGCTATATTCGGGTTTATCGCCGTGACGTATCCGGGTGACATGTGTATATTTGTGCTGCTATGTACATGATATATTCGGGTTTATCGCCGTGACGTATCCGGGTGGCATGTGTATATGTGTGCTGCTATGTATACATGCTATATTCGGGTTTATCGCCGTGACGTATCCGGGTGACATGTGTATATGTGTGGTGCTATGTACATGCTATATTCGGGTTTATCGCCGTGACGTGTCCGGGTGACAGGTGTATATGTGTGCTGCTATGTACATGCTATATTCGGGTTTATCGTCGTGACGTGTCCGGGTGACATGTGTATATGTGTGCTGCTATGTACATGCTATATTCGGGTTTATCGTCGTGACGTGTCCGGGTGACATGTGTATATGTGTGCTGCTATGTATACATGCTATATTCGGGTTTATCGCCGTGACGTATCCGGGTGACATGTGTATATTTGTGCTGCTATGTACATGATATATTCGGGTTTATCGCCGTGACGTATCCGGGTGGCATGTGTATATGTGTGCTGCTATGTATACATGCTATATTCGGGTTTATCGCCGTGACGTATCCGGGTGACATGTGTATATGTGTGGTGCTATGTACATGCTATATTCGGGTTTATCGCCGTGACGTGTCCGGGTGACATGTGTGTTGCTGTGTACATGCTATATTCGGTTTTATCGCTGTGACGTGTCCGGGTGACATGTGTGCTGCTGTGTACATGCTATATTCGGGTTTATCGCTGTGACGTGTCCGGGTGACATGTGTATATGTGTGGTGCCATGTACATGCTATATTCGGGTTTATCGCCGTGACGTGTCCGGGTGACATGTGTATATGTGTGCTGCTATGTACATGCTATATTCGGGTGTATCGCCGTGACGTGTCCGGGTGACATGTGTATATGTGTGCTGCTATGTACATGCTATATTCGGGTTTATCGCCGTGACGTGTCCTGCTGACATGTGTATATGTGTGGTGCTATGTACATGCTATATTCGGGTGTATCGCCGTGACGTGTCCGGGTGACATGTGTATATGTGTGCTGCTATGTACATGCTATATTCGGGTGTATCGCCGTGACGTGTCCGGGTGACATGTGCTGCTATGTACATGCTATATTCGGGTTTATCGCCGTGACGTGACATGATGTATTCGGGTTTATCGCCGTGACGTGTCCGGGTGACATGTGTATATGTGTGCTGCTATGTACATGCTATATTCGGGTTTATCGCCGTGACGTGACATGATGTATTCGGGTTTATCGCCGTGACGTGTCCGGGTGACATGTGTATATGTGTGCTGCTATGTACATGCTATATTCGGGTTTATCGCCGTGACGTCTAATCTCATTCAATCAGAAAACGTAGGAAATCGCCTCTACACCCCAGCAATTGTATGGTGGAGCATGCACCCTGACTCCCCTAGATGGCCTCGGTTGAAATGTGCCTCTGGCTACAGCACTGGCGTGTTGCTCTTCGGATTATGCTATGTATTGTATTGTGTACGTACCAGGTTAAAGGGTAGCTCGTGTATTTGAGCTATGGAAACACCCATATGAGCGACGCCTCCTAAATATATTAGTCATTTAAGATTTTAGGTTTTAGATTTTGGAGGATAGTGCAATGATACAGACAGAGACTCATTCCAGCGTCTCATCTGGTTCTTTTACGTGCACGATGTACAGTACCGACACGAGACCTCGGTTTTAAAGTCCCATCTGAAAGACTCTTAATTTTATTGTGGTCAGACGGGGGATCCAACCCGCCATCCCTGGATTACCAATCCACTGGACAACAGATCCATGCGGTTTAATATAATGCTGGCTCATTTAAGGCAACATCGATGAATAAAAGAGATGCATGTGTTTCTACGAACATTCGAGTTAACCAACACATATGAGCATACTAATGTATTCCTAAGAAATAATGATGTGTTGCTGGATATAACCCAAGTTTGAAAGTAGAACTCATATTTAAATCACTATTGCATTTACTTTGATGCACGTATATTCCCTGTTTGTATCTATTTTCGTGTGAATTCTTTGAATAATTAATGTAAATATAAGTTGTTTCTTTTTGTTTTTTCACTATTGGTATGCCGTTGACATGCGCACTCGAAGCTACGGGCATGCGCGCATTCGTAGTGTGTCTGCTATTCTTTGAATAATTAATGTAAATATAAGTTGTTTCTTTTTGTTTGTTCACTATTGGTATGCAGTTGACATGCGCACTCGAAGCTACGGGCATGCACATTCGCAGTGTGTCTGCTATTCTTTGAATAATTAATGTAAATATAAGTTGTTTCTTTTTGTTTGTTTTTTTAACCATACAATTCGACTGGAACTTTAGCTAATCCTGTGTACAAATGTTTTATTTTTTTACTCATTTATTTACAAATATTTACTAGAATAATACATGATTATCGATGATAAATACATACATGATATATGTAAATATAAGTAATGATTCGAATGTTAATAGTTTCCATCGGCGTATGAACTACGTCAGGCGTCATTAGGGTTAACACGCTTTAGGCACGCTCACTGCTATACATAGCCCGCAACTATTGATCCGCGATTCATTCCTGAACAAATTTAATATGTCCGTTATCCATTGTGAACCATACACACAGTTCTTAGTTGACAATCATGGACTAGGAGAGGAATTAATATAAGTTTTCTGAAAACTTGTTTTCCAATCCAAACCATTCACAATTTATGTAATTTGTAACATATATATGTGTTATACATGTATATTTATTGGAATTATTTTTTGTTTAAACATAATTTATTGCCAAATATATACAGCAAAAGGTTTGGGCCACAAGTGCTATACACATTATAAAACGGCCCTCCCCAATACAATTCATTTACAGAAATATATTATGGCTACAAAAGTACAATTAAGAAAAAGATGTTATTTTAAAGAAAAAATGTCAGCAGAAGTATTCACGTGAATGTGCTCGTGTGATGCTCGCCCCGGTCCGCGACCTCGAAACCCCCACGCATAATAAGAAATAGAAATACTATTATTACGCTAATTTGAAAACCTCGCAGTATCATGTATATACTTTTGAACTGAATTAAAAATACTTAGGTTCTGTTCATCTGAGAGTTCTTCTTTACCTTTAAGTAGAGTTCTTACACTAAGTGGATGATATTGACGTGTATATCTGAATAGTGCTATCCTTTGATTTAAAAATAGAGGGCATTTGAAAAAATAATGTTCGGCATCTTCGACGCCACGTTCACACTTTATTTATTGGAATAAATACTGTTTAGACCAATCATGGACTAAGTGTTAATAGTTTCCATCGGCGTATGAACTACGTCAGGCGTCCTTATGGTTAGCACGCTTTAAGCACGCCCACTGCTATAAATAGCCCGCACCTATTAATCCGCGATTCATTCCTGGAAAAAATCGTCTGTCCGTTATTCGTCCTATACCATACACAGAGTTCTTAGTTGACAATCACAGACTAATCGGATTTCGGATTCAAAATCACAATCGGACGACATTACACTGGAATAATGACGTGGATGAGACAACAGACAAACACCTCAGGACATAATGATCTAGGGATGACAGGTACTGGCAGACATAAATATCTGTTCCAACGCGATTTCGTCGGATTTGGCATCGCATTAGTGAGCGGTTGTCTATTAAATGGTGCTTGATAATAATTAGCGGTATGTGTCAGCTTGTCTGATTGGCTATCGCGTGATCTGATTGGATGTCGTATGCTTTGATTGGGGTTGGCTGTCGCGTGATCCGATTTGACTGTCGCATGATCTAATTGGCTATCGTATTATCTCGCAACGAAGGAAATAGCTCATTGATTGTTAAACTGATTTCAAACGTTTAATGTTACTTAGTTTCTATACGAGACAGTTTTTGAAATTATGTTCATCAATTACTTGGTTTAAGTAACGTCATCAGCCGAATAGTGATATTGTTAGCTTTGCAAATTGTGGATGGAATAATGCATGTGCACTGCTGCTTTGCGAATTTATCTACAATCAAACCTGTGTTAGTGGTCACCTCTAATAAGCAGCCAACCTGAGTTAGATAGCTAATTTCTAGAGTCCCAATATGTTGCTTATGTATACAATTGACCTCTATTAAGCAGCCACATATGCTAAGCAGCCACTTTCTGAGATTCCCTTGACTGACTGCTGAACACAGGTTTGACTGTATCGATAATTGCATACGTAGTAATATTTACGACAGCACATAGTTGCCTCCCATGGAACCTGCAACTTTTTAATCTTTATTTATTTTACAATGATTGCGAAACTTATATTAATCATTCTCGTTGGCGCGGATGAAAGCGTATGTGTGGTCATTCATGTGGGAGGAAACTGGAGTACCCGAAGAAAACCCACCTGTTCGATCTGGTGACCATCATACCATCTCGCATACATCCCGATCCCAGAATCGAACCTGGGTTGTATTGGTGAGAAGCGAGCGCGCTAACCACTGCGCTAATCGGACAGCCTGTAACTGGCACAAGCGTAACAACAATAAGCAAGTGGAAGTCGTGATAGCGCCGTGGATGCGCGTTCGCTTCAGGTGCGATAGGTCCGGAGTTCGAGCCCCGATGGAGCCGTTACGATTGTGCCCTTAGGCAAGGCATTTAAAGTCCACGTTGCCTCTTCTCTCTCCCTCGTGGCGATGGATTCCATCAGGAATGAGGTCTCGAGAGTGATTTATATAACTTGAAATAACTTGTTTCGCAATCGAGCTAAAATAAATTTGTATGAACTAAAATAAGCAAAATTTAATGTATGATTACTCAGTCAGTATAAATATCATTATTTTGGTAAGCTTATTTAAAGACAGGAACGAGATGGAGGGGGTGTTATGCAATAAATAGTGTTCACATGAAAACATCTGTTTAGTGTCCGCCAACATTACAGTTAACACTATGCAACAAGTAACAGACGGATCTGTAGTCCAGTGGTAACACGCTGGACTGGTAATCCAGGGATCGCAGGTTCGATCCCCCGTCTGACCCTAATACAATTAACAGTCTTTCAGATGGGACGTTAAACCGATGTCTCGTGTCGGTGCTTTACACCGTGCACACGTAAAAGAACCAGAGGAGACTCTGGAATGGGTCTCTGTCTGTATCATTGCACTATCCTCCAAACATCTAAAATGACTAATCTCTTCAGGAGGCGTCGCTCATATGGGCAACCGGTAGCGACGATAAATAAACGTAAAGCACACACAAACGTAACGGCAACGGCTGGGCTCTAACTCCGGGCCTATCGTATCTGCAGTGAACACCCTACAACTGCGCTATGACGACCAACTATATCCTAATCAGTTGATGTGACTTAAACTCGAAAGCAAGCATCTTTTCAACTGTGTTATATTCTCCGGTAATACTGGACATGATCTTCCTATCTTGTATGTATTCACATTGTGTGGTGGTGTCCAATTAGGACATCATTTGAACTACCCACATGACTACTTCCCTGGATGAATAAGTATAATCTGTCCAATCGATGCCATGTTCAGCGGAATCCTATTATAGCTCAATATCACCTTCCGGGGAATACTCGGAGATGGGATATATAATATCTACATTTAGTTTAATCATATTTTATTGCATTCATTCTATATATACAATGTACAGACTGATCACATAACAAATAAACACACTAATTATAGTGTCACCCTTATTAAAGGGCCAGCCATTTAAGACTTATGTGACCCCTCTTTTTATGAACATCAGTACTTCCCGAATGCTATGCTTGTATGCCAGACGCCAGGCTGTTAGGCAATCGGTAACTATTATTTAACTAGCTGGCGGCTCACCAACCGGCCATATCAGAACGAACCACTGGCGAGGTTCGAATCTTCGACCGCCCGCTCCGTATGCGGACGCCTTAACCACTAGGCCACGGAGACGGTGTAATTATGCATAGTATATGTCACTGTTGTTTGCAAATTGGGAAAATATCTGTATGAAGCATTTGCACTGAGACGCTGCACGGCTTAATGTAACTTGACTGTGTTTATAATTATAGTAATATTAGTTATATAAGTCTGTGAGTTTAACCACTGTCCCTGCCAAGAGCCTCCCAGTCATACTCGGCATTGCGTGTTGGGTATTATGTTTAAAGCGGCACTACATCGGTGAAACCCCAAATTTCTACAGAATGTATTTTCCTATTATATGGTATCACCCCCCCCTCAATGTTTGCCTCAAATACTGAGTATTTCAACTAGTAAACAAACGTCGTATACGTGCTTTGTTGACATAACAAAATAATGTAAACATACATGCGTAATACAAATAGTTTATCCTAAATAACACGATTTATTATAGATATTTACCGTTATATGTGTGCTTATATAATTATTTGTAGATTATTCTTAATTAATTGATCTCTAAACGACATTATCTCGCGTTTAGTAATGACTCCGATGACAAAACAAACGTCAAGTCGGGAGCATGGATGACCGTTATACGAAATCATACTTTCAATCCACAAAAACACTGTTTATTGATTCAATGTTAGTGTTCGAATGTATTCGGAAGAATGTGTAGTAGCAATGCATTTATACGTGAAAACATGCATTTTATATTTGCCTTTTGCGATGTAATGTCGCATTAACGATATGTGGAGAGCTTATCTCCCGACTAGATTGCTATCTAGAGTTTCTAACAATTTATTTCTTTAAGCTTGTGAAACGAATTTCCGAATTGGAAATGTTTATCCGTAATACAGTCTACATCCGATATGTCAAAGTCAGTTATGTCGAATTATCCGGGTATCTCGAAGTCTGATCAAAGTCCCGTTTCAGACACTATCATTGTACACATAACTCGATCCGTTTATATCGAATTTCGTATAAGTCAACCTTCGGTTATGTCGAAGTATTTTGTTCGGTCCGATGGAATTCGACATAACGGTTGCCGACTGTACGTTTATCGTTGCTAGCAACGGACATGCAATGTTGTATATTTTTCGATCTTGGAAAAGCTTACGATACAACATGGAAACATTGTATAAATGACCTACGTGAGACAGGCATGACATAATGCACCGGAATATACATAAAGTTGAACATAATATCGACCACAGTACGTTTGTTCGTACTGGGTGCCAAAAGAGTAGGGAGGTTGAAGCGAATATGGTAAAACTGAAAATTAATAAGACGTTTTGAGGACTGATACAAAGTATACATATAAATCCGAAGAATGAAGAGAAAAGAATTATGCTCACTTCAAAAAGACCCAATATAATCCAAAACCAGGAAGGGATAACACTAATCCAATATCCAACTATAACCCTTTCCTCTTGACTGTATGTATACTTATGCATAGTATATGTCATTGTTGTGCACAAGAATTGTCAATAAATGTTGAAGCAAATGGTGTTGGGTCACAAGTTTTAACAACATTAGTTACGGCCCTCCCCAAATATCTAGAAGGACGAAAATTGCCCGATTCTTGGAAATGACAAGGAAAGGATAACACTATTCCAATATCCAACTATAACACTTTCCTCTTGTGTATTCCTCAAATACAAATACATAGCATTTAAAAAGTAGAGAACCCGATCTGACAGAACAGAACATGCCGTCTGATCAGGCTATATGCTGATTGCTCCTCAGACAGTGGAGCTGAAGCACCTGTCCGAATAGCAAACAACATAGATCCTGATCAGACGCGGCGTTACGCCGCGGCTGATCTGGATCTATGTTGTTTGCACATGCTCTGAATTTATTCGGCGCTGAAAGAGTTAATTTAGTAATCTTAATAATATTTGATTGTACTTGTTTTTCATATATTACATTACAATTATGCATACAATGAACTACGTGGGGTTACAATTAGAAATGAATTTATGAATAGTTAGTATTGCTGTATACGATTTAATCTGGGGAGAAAGAAAATGGGTTGGGCTACAAGTTATGACAACATTATTTACAGCCGCCCTGCCCTCCCCATCATTTTATCAAAATACAAATACATAGCATTTATATAGCGCAAAAAATAAATATTATTCTATTGCGCTTCACAATTACAGATGCAATTTTAAACATTTACCCATGACAATAATATATGGAAATATAAATAAAAATGTATACATATATAGATATAACTAGGATTCTAGTAATTGGATAAGAACATATTTTATCATGATATCTACACCATTACAGTATATAAGTGAGTGATTGGATTAGCGAGAAAAGTGGCAATATGACCATAGACCCAAACACCGCCGTAAGAATGACAACCGTGATGTGGCCAGTACAGTGAATGGGCCGGTACAGTGATCCGCCCATCACCACACGACAGAGCTCGAACCAAAGAGATTAAAACTATTAACAAAAAGGTTCTTTTTTGTGAACTGTATGATTGTTTACATAATTGTAATTATCAATAAATAACATTTCTGACCAAAAACAGAAATAATCTCCAAATAAAACAACACAAATCTTTTTGTTTTGTTTAAACTTTATTTATTTTAGAACGATTGCGAAGCAAGTTTTAATAACTTATATTAATCACTTTCGTTGGCACGAAATAAAGCGTAAATGTGGTATTTCATGTGGGCGGAAACCGGAGTACCCGGAGAAAACCAACCTGCCGATCTTGCGACTACTGTACCATCTCACATACTTCCCGATCCGACGATCGAACCATGGTTGTATTGGTGAGAAGCGAGCGCGCTAACCACACTACGCTAATAGGACAGCCAACACAAATCTTACATATTGTTTAATTCATCTAGCCTTTCTTTGACCAATGTCACAACAACACCAGCCAAACCATTTCCAGACATCAATAACATAATCTGCTGACAATTATTAATGTGTCAGGGGAAAACAAAGTTGGCCTGATTAAGTTGTACTTTCCATGTCATCTGGCCGTCTGATGAATTCTTATGAACCGATGTATACATGGAGATCTGGTTGTTACTTGGATATAGCCGCCAGCAACGTCAGGCTGTAACACTATGTAGGAGAAAAACAAATTGTAATATGCCTCGGCATTTGTCTGTACTTTGTATATACGCAAAGAGTGTGTGTTTTACGTTAATTTATCGACGCTACCGGTTGCCCATATGAGCGACGCCTCCTGAAGATATTAGTCATTTTAGATTTTTGGAGGATAGTGCATGATACAGACAGAGACCCATTCCAGAGTCTCCTCTGGTTCTTTTACGTGCACGGTGTACAGCACCGACACGAGACCTCGGTTTAACGTCCCATCTGAAATAATTTTATTAAGGTCAGACGGGGGATCGAAGCTGCGAAAATGAAACTGTATTTGCTATAGCCATATATATGCATGTTCTATGCAATAAACGTGTTGAATTGAATTGAATATCGTTCTGTTAATTCTTACGCATTCTTACTCCAAATACAGACACATTTGTTCCTTGACAATAAAGACGGGACGTTGTAGCCGTTACGATTGTGTCCCTTGGGCAAGGCACATAATTCCACAGTGCCTCATCTCTCTCACTTGTGGCCATGCATTCAATCAGGAATGAGGTCTCGAGAGTTATTAACATAAGTTGAAAGAACTTGTTTCGCAATCGAGCTCAAATACTTTGCATGATCTAAAAAACGGGGTTGAAACGGTGGTCTCTTAAATCATGTGGTATGTTAATAGACGTGGTCATTCTAGTAAGTTTGACTGTATACGTTTCCATCCAACGAAAATGATTAATTTAAGTTGTTGAAGCTTGTTTTGCAATCATTGTAAGATATAGCGGATATTTGTGTTTATTAGTGTAAGATAGGATTTTATGTCATCGAATGATCACCGAAATTTATATTTCCACTCGTGGCGTTATTACACTAATAAACGCAATTTACAATAGTATAATGTAAATTTGTTTATAATTTCTACAATGCTTAAAGAGTAGTAACTACTGTTCGCACAGGGTGTCAGTATCTACGCTCAGCCGGACACCGGTTTTTAGCGAGGAGGTCATTTGCATAACGCACACTACAGAAGCCTGATGTTAACCAATCACAATCGTCCTTGTCACGTGTGTGGCTTCATCCGGGAACTTCGCCATCTTTTTCGTGGTCGTGAAATTCTCCTTTTCTATTATGATTTACAATGAATTTGGCTAATATAATATTTATTTTCAAATTTATTTTATTCATTTTATCTGCCCTGTCGGAACCTCATTGTACTACAATAAACAACCGCACAACTTGTTAGTATGAACGTCCGTAATAAGAAATAGTTCCGGTATAATTTTCAAGCTAGTTTCAGTTTGCTGTCAAATTTAAAATCTACAGACACATTAAATTCATTAGAATATAAATTATAATTAACCAATCACGATTGTCTGAATCGCTAAAATACAAAAGTACATCAAATCGCGGAGGAATACGAAACTGAAGCAGTGACAGTGAAAATGCCATATTGCACTGTTTCAAAGCAGTTGCAGATAGAGTTTTCTTTCACTGAGCTAATTCAGTGGAAAGCGTAAAACAATCATAAAACTTACCAAGACTTGGATTGCGTTTTTATTTGATTTGATTTGATTTGTTTGTTTGTTTGTTTGTTTGTTTTTGGGTTTAATGTTGCATCAGCAGCTTTGGTTATACGACGTCACTCTCCATTGTCGGAGGAAGACACCGGGTGTCCCACTTCATGCTCTGATGGACACCCGGACAGAATCACCGACCTCTGAAGTATTATAAGTCGGTCCATACCTAACGTGCAGTCATTGAGCATTAGACTGATGTATCTGATTACAAATCAACTTAATACGCAGGTCAGACGGAGTAAGACATTAGAGATACATTTACGCAATGTCGAAGAAAACTATCATTGTATCGTGACTACCAGACAAGCACAGGGGAGTGATATATTAGTATGTAGGCGGAAGAAAAACGAGCATGGCTACGCAAAGCACTAAGAAAATAATTGCAAATTCATATTTGGTTACTATAGGGAAATTACACATGCGAGTGCTCGGTTTTTACGCCAGCTATTTTAATAGAACATGCTAAACGTTAACCCAACACGTGAATGATATGATCACGTCATTAACATTCCTTATATAATTGTCTCAGAAGGGACGGATGCAGTACATGTTTAGAAACAAATCCCTACTGAATAGTACAGACGGAGCTGGGCTGAGCTGGATATTCCCTGTCCTGGATTGGACTGGACTCTAGTGTCTATCTAAGATTGGGCTTCGGTAGACTGGTCCGTGCTGGAGTGTGCTAGACTGTGCTGTACTGGCGTGCATGGGCTGATCTGTCCAGTGGTAACACGCTGGACGTTCGATCCCCCGTCTGACTCTAATAAAATTAACAGTATTTCAGATGGGACGTTAAACCGAGGTATTGTGTCGGTGCTTTACATCGTGCATGTAAATGAACCAGAGGAGACTCTGGAATGGGTCTCTGTCTGTATCATGCACTATCCTCCAAAAATCTAAAATGACTAATATCTTCAGGAGGCGTCGCTCATATGGCCAACCGGTAGCGACGATAAATAAAACACACTGCTGAAAAGTACACACTACTGAAATCACTCTCGAGACCTCATTCCTGTTGGAATCCATCGCCATGGAGGAGAGAGAAGAGGCAATGTGGAATTTAAATGCCTTGCCTAAGAGCACAATCGTAATGGGTCCAGCGGGGTTCAAACTACGGACCTTTCGCACCTGAAGTGAACGCGCATCCACTTCGCTATCACGGCTTCCACTTCCACCTCCAGCCCGTTCTTGAGTGGTAAAGGTGACATGAATTGTACTGTACTTGGCTACTGCTGGACTTGGCTGGGATAGGGTACGCTGATATGATCTGGACTTTGCGGGACATGGCTGGACATGCGTTAGATGGGCTGTAGTGGACTTGTCAAAGATGAACTGGACCGGGCTACGATACTGACGGCAATTTTATGTTCTCCTTTTGGAGAGCATACATCTAGTCAGTAGTTAAAATGTTCTAAGAGTTGAACACAGGGGAGCTGTATGGTGAGTATGTGAGACGATCGGGCATCATTGAGGTCCATATACGCTCTATAGGACAGGAACTCTATGAGGTTCTTTACCGACCACTGAACATGTCTGGCAGTGGCCATTCATGATACCTGGGATTATGCTGAACATTTTCCAGTAGATTTCATCAGGTTAACTCACGAGCTGATATAGGTCAATGTTGGGGTACCGGTTATTGAAGTCTGGCGGGCACAACCCACCACCGAAAATGTCTGGCAGTGGCCATTTGTGATACCTGGGACTAAGCCGGGCATTTTACAATAAGTTTCATCAGGTTACTCATGAGCTGATCTAGCTCAATTTTGGGGTTCCTTTCTCATGGCCCTCCTGACCACACCCACCAGAATGAGCATGCCAGACGTCCATTTCCGTACATGGGCATGCACATGGACCATTGCTATATACATGAAAATTGGTTAACTTTCCAGCTAGGCTGACCCCCTGGGCTCCTGTTCTATATGTGCGACGATCGGGCATCATTGAGGTCCATATACGCTCTGTAGGACACGATCTCTACGAGTTTCTCTACCGACGCACATCAGCTATACCCTTTAGTATCTCTATGCGGTGTAACAATCCATCGGATTTGATAATAATTGATTGCTTGTATATACATTGTAGTATGTTGAGTGACTGATAATCACATCACGTTACCATTGTTCCTGTTATCTGCATTTTCATTCCGTCTTACACACGCAAATACATTCATTGGTAGTGCGTTTATCGCGATGTATCACGCAATAGTTCGATAGGCACACCGTGCTCGAGAATACTCTGTGAGGCTTTTTATGTAGCTTATACATCGAGGTTGTGTGTTATGGTGTGTGTGTTTTACATTTATTTATCGTCGCTACCGGTTATCCGTATGAGGGACGCCTCCTGAAGAGATTAGTCATTTTAGATTGTTGGAGGATAGTGCAATGATACAGACAGACAACCCATTCCAGAGTCTCCTCTGGTTCTTTTACGTGCACGATGTAAAGCACCGACACGAGACCTTGGTTTAATGTCCCATCTGAAAGACTGTTAATTTTATTAGGGTCAGACGGGGGATCGAACCTGCGAGTCCTGGATTACCAGTCCAACGATATGTTATGGTATAATACATAACGGTTTATATCCACTTTATATCACATAACTTTGCTTGTATTCAATGTAATAGAAAGTGTAACCAGGGAGTTTATAGAAATAACAAACTCTGGTTGTTTCCGTATTTTCGTATTCCTTATATATGGATATAATGAGCCTGTAAAATACAATACATACATAATATTATTATGTACAAATCATTCTACTTAATTTCACAATAAAACATACACAATTCCAATTCAAGCATTTCAAATAAATATTTTACAATGTAAAATATCAAAGATAAAACATTACATTACCAGAGTCTGGCTATCAGCTGACACATATAATGTATATAGTTACTAGTATAGTATATGTAAATCTTAATGTAAGCAGGATAGCTTCGCAACTTATCCGTTTGACTAGTAGAGTAAGAGTGTGGGATAAGGGTCTTGAACAAGTTAGTTGGAAAGTGCACCTAATTAGTTGAGTTAGTTCACTCATTCACACATCTGACCTGATTGTCACTCACAATCACTCACCCATAATACTTTATACACAATAGTAGTGAAGACTAGTATATATTATACAAAGACATAGTATGGGACCAGGCTATATAATTATGATATGATTCAGACCAGTGATTATATTAGGCCATATAGGGGAAACTATTGGGTGGTACGCTTGCAGCAGGGTTTGGAAATATTATAATGTACATGTACTAAATATCAATAATTATTTCCCTTTAAGATAAATATGACATGGGTTACATAAGTTATACTATACAAATTAATATTTCTATATGAATTGGTACATAGCGTTGGTAGTAAGTAATTATTAGCTTAAATATAAACATGACAATTTAGTGACGTCATGACAATTTGCGCTGACACTTGGTACCAACATGAAAGTAACAACGCTATTTGTTAAAACGAGCGCGCTATGGTAATGTGATACAAAGGACCTTAATGACAATAAGGTGAGTTTTGGAATGTGTGGAATAAGCTCGCCAAAGGGCTCGAGTTATAGCAACATTCCAAAACTCGTTTCATAAAATATGGTTCGACATCACCACTCATGTCATATCCTATTTATATATATATTGCCAGATGCATCCTCGATGTATTCTCTAGTGTTTGGACAATTTGTTTTCTCGCAATTGCCCGGAATTAATTTGGATTCAGTATTCTGTCATATGTAATGTAACGTCACCCAAAACAATAAGACATTATTCATTTTCATTTATACTGTACCATCTCACACACTTCCTGGTCCGATGATCGAACCTGAGTTGCATTGATGAGAAGCGAGCGCACTAACCACTGCACTAATGGAACAGACGACACAATTATTGGAGTTATCTTGTTTCAAAAATTAGGGTACGTGCATGCATCTTATGTTATATTATATTGTTATATT
The DNA here is from genome assembly GCA_014843695.1 of Archivesica marissinica. Taxonomy (NCBI): domain Eukaryota; kingdom Metazoa; phylum Mollusca; class Bivalvia; order Venerida; family Vesicomyidae; genus Archivesica; species Archivesica marissinica. The sequence goes on from CM026388.1 coordinate 38,888,470, forward strand.
TCGGGTTTTACGCCTGCATCAGCACCATTTTGGGCTATATCGCCGGCGGGCAGTTTACCTAACAACACCTTTCCTGGGCAGGCTCCAGCGGTTAACCAGTACTTGGGTGCACCAACCTCCGTAAGAAACTGCCAACTTTTTCATATAAATGAGACACGGTCTGAGCGGGGCTCGAACCCGTGACCATCAGTGATGATAGGTTACAGTGGTATTCAAGTCAGCGACCTTAACCACTCGACCACGGAGGCGGACTTTCTTCGATCTCTAGTGGATTGGCGTGTGAAGTGTTTTATGGGCATTCTCTTGGGTTCGAGCTCTGTCGTGTGGTGATGGGCGGATCACTGTACCGGCCCAATCACTGTACTGGCCACATCACGGTTGTCATTCTTACGGCTGTGTTTCGGTCTATGGTTCATATTGCCACTTTTCTCGCTAATCCAATCACTCACTTATATACTGTAATGGTGTAGATATTATGATATAATAATTATTTATGTTCTTATCCAATCACTCACTTATATACTGTAATGGTGTAGATATTATGATATAATATGTTATTATCAAATTACTAGAATCCTAGTTATATCTAGATATGCATACATTTGTATTTATATGTCCATATATTATTGTCATGTGTAAATGTTTAAAATTGCATCTGTAATTGTGAAGCGCAATAGAATAATTGTGCGCTATATACATGCTATGTATTGGTATTTGTTTCATTTGAACCAATTTGCATCCGTTTTCGCACCTCATAGTCATTAAACTAGGTATAGTTCGACAGATATCTTACAGTATATCCATGGAGAATTTACTGTAGCAAATACCATGCATTTGATCACATCACATGTATCATACCGCAACATCTAGTTAGTGAACAACAGTAAAAACAAAGGAATCCAACTAAAAGGACAATCTATATATCGGACTTTTTCTGCCATGGGAGGTAATAGAAAAACCAGCACTGTCGCTCATTATTGCCTCAATATTCACAGATACGACACAGACTAATAAGCGTATGGGATCAAATTAATAATAATACATATAATAACATTAGAGATTAACGGAATGAATATTGATATATGTATGTTTAAGATTTCAGAAGCAGCCATTATCTTACATACCCGATATATATAGCACCGATACACAGCTACGCCCTTAGCATGTACACGAGAGCCCGGTTTATTGTCCGATCTGAAATAGTTATAGTTATCGGGGACGGTGGGTGTATTCTAAATGAAAAGGACGTTACTTTACGTATTAATAGACTGGTACATTTAATTAGACATGTATATAAGTGTTAGTTCTTGCAGCTTATGTGTTAGACGGATCTGTAGTCCAATGGTAACACGCTGGACTGGTAATCCAGGGATCGCAGGTTCGATCCCCCGTCTGACTCTAATAACATTAATAGTCTTTCAGATGGGACATTAAACCAAGGTCTCGTGTCGGTGCTTTACACCTTGCACGTAAAAGAACCAGACGAAACTCTGGAATTGGTCTCTGTCTGTATCATTGCACTATCCTCCAAAATCTAAAATAACTAATATCTTCAGGAGGCGTCGCTCATATGGGCAACCGGTAGCGACGATACATAAACGTAAAACACACGAAATGAGGTTGTATTAGTAACTAGTAACAATAATAGGCTTGTAATCGGTGTATTGCTATAATACATTTGGTCGTGTCATACCGTGTTATGCACAGAGTGAGTTCCCTTGTCAGATATATACGTGGAAGTCGTGATAGCGCAGTGGATGCGCGTTCGCTTCAGGTGCGAAAGGTCTGGAGTTCGAGCCCCGCTGTAGCTGTTACGATTGTGCCCTTAGGCAAGGCATTACATTCCACGTTGCCTCTTCTCTCTCCCTCGTGGAGATGGATTCCATCAGGAATGAGGTCTCGAGAGTGATTTATATAAGTCGAAAGAACTTATTTCGCAATCGAGCTAAAATAAATTTGTATAAACAAAAAAATATATATATACGCCATTTGTACAGCGTTAGCAGTGTTCTCTAAATTCAATACATTAGTGTCTTTATTGTGGTCGCAGGGGTAAGTATCGACTTTAATCACGTTTATACTGTATCATATTAGCCTATAACCAAGTCGGTACATTAATACTGTATCTGTGACATTGCAAATGCAGTATATCGCCGATTTAATTACATATTGGATAATACCCGTTCGTTTCCGTACCTAACATGTTTCTCGCTAGTATAGGTTGTGCTAAGATTTGCAATGTATATTTCAAAACGAGTTGTTAAAGCGACAGTACATGGCTGAAAACGCAAATGTCTACAGAATGTACTTTTCTATTATTTGGTATATCACCCCCCCCCCCTCAATATTTGCCCCAAAAACTATGTATTTCAATTAATTAACAAACGTCGTATACGCGGTTTGCTGACATAACAAAATAATGTAAATAGACTCGACATCCATGCCTAATACAACGCTTGTGTCATGAATAACACGATGTGTGTTACATAGTTACCGTTATTTCTCACATTTGTGCTAATGCATACTATTTGTAGACTAATCTTAGTTAAATTATCTCTAAACGACAGTTTAGTGTTGATTCCAATGACAAACACATGTCAATTCAGGAGCGTGGATATCCCGTTATATGAAATCATACTTTCACTTTTGAAGTTTGTAGACTACAACACTGTTTATTGATTCGATGTTAGTGTTCGAATATATTGGGAAGAATTTGTAGTAGCAATGCATTTATACGTGCTTTTTGTTTGGCCTTTTTTTGTGATGCAATGTAAGAGGCTATGTAGTGTTTAATGTGCTAGATATTGACCCAAAGCAAATACATTAAAAGTAAACAACACAAAGCACTATCACAAGGCTCATTTTTAATAAATTAAATATTGGCCCAACTACGATGTTTAGAAATAGAAACCTGTGTTTGAAAAAAAATATGGTTAATTAATGAATCTCTAGAACAATAGTTTATTAATTGCGATCCATATTGACCATATTAATGAATGAATAATTTATGTCAAAGTTATCGTATGGATAACTATTTAGTCCGATTAGCGCAGTTGTTAACGTGCTCGTTTCTCACCAATGCGACCCGGGTTCGATCCTCGGACCGGGAAGTATGTGAGATAGTACAGTGGTCGCCAGATCGGACAGGTGGGTTTTCTCCGTGTACTCCGGTTTCCTCCCACACGAATGACCACATATACGCTTTCATCCGCGCCAACGAGAGCGATTAATATAAGTTAAGTTAAAACTTGCTTTGCAATCATTGTAAAAAGAAATAAAGTTTAAACTTTTTATCAAGGGTATCTTGGAGATGTATGTACATACTGATATGCAGAGGGAGCACACTCTCCGAATACATGTTTGAGGTCAGACACCGCTATTGCAATTTCCATAGGCAACCATTATAATATACAGTGCCATTATATTTCCCAGTTTGGCACAAAAGACAGTAGTTTTCAACAGACTGGCCTTTGAGCCACAGGAAAATGTCAAATTTCAATGGGGTTGACCGATTGCGTTTTTTATTATTTCCCACTAAAGGCACCCACCCTCTACTCTGAAGGTAATTTAGTGGTGAATGTTGCACTGACACCTGTATTTATAATATGCTGTTTATTTGTCACCATATTGTCTGCAAATATTTTTAAATATTCCAAAATGCAGCTCATATATTGTATTTTAATATTTAGAAGTCATGTTCACTATTTGTGACAATACCTACTCAGCCAATCAGTTCATGTATCAATAACTCTTAAGCGCTTCCCTACACATTTTCAACCAATCCCAGACCACTATATCAATAACACCGTCTGACCTTGACCTTGGTTTGTTTGGTCGCGAAATTAGGTGAAACACGTTTTGGAGAGCAATGAAGTTACTATAGATACAACCAACCGTTGAAACCCTACATAGCAATCCATATCATAACTGTGTATTCCAGCGGACTCCGTGGCCAAGTCGCTACGGTGTTTGACTACAACTCACTTGGCCCTCACATATGTAGGTTCGAATCCCACTGGAGTGTCCAATTATTTGATTTGATAATATTGTATTGCTCTATTACGTGAGGAACATGTCCAGCTAGCTTGCGGAAGGTCGGTGGTTCTACACTGGTGTCCGTCCGTGCATTCAATAATGCTCGGAAGGTCACGTGGGTTTTCCTTAGTTAATACCACTTTATTTTAGCTCGATCACTCTCGAGACCTCATTCGCCACGAGAGATATAGTGAGAGAGAGAGAAATAGAGAGAGAGAGAAAGAGAGAGTGAGAGAGCAAGAGGAGAGAGAGAGAGAGGGGGGGATAGAGAGAGAGAGAGAGAGAGAGAGAGAAGGAGATAGAGAGGAGAGAGAGAGAGATAGAGAGAGAGAGAGGGAGAGAGAGGGGAGAGAGAGAAGAGAGAAGAGAGAGAAAGAGAGAGAGAGAGGAAGATAAAGAGGAGAGAGAGGAGAGAGAGAGGGGGAGAGAAAGAGAGATGAGAGAAAGAGAGAGAATGAGGGTGAGAAAGAGAGAGATAGAGAGAGAGAAGAGGGAGAGAGAACGAGATAAGAGAGAGAAGAGAGAGAAAGAGAGAGAGAAGAGGGAGAGGAGAACGAGAGAGAGAGAGAAAGAGAGAGAGAGAGCGAGTGAGAGAAAGAGAGAGGGAGATAGAGAAAGAGAGGGATAAGAGAGAGAGCGAGAAAGACGGAGAGAGAGAGGGAGAGAGAGAGGCGAGAAGATAGAGAATGAGGGTGAGAAAAAGAGAGATAGAGAGAGAAAGAGGAGATATAGAGGGAGAGAGAGAACGAGAGAAGAGAGAGAAAGAGGGAGAGAAAGAGAGAGAGTGAGAGAGAAAGAGAGATAGAGAGAGAGAGATGAGAAAGAGATAGAAAGAGAGAAAGAGGGAGAGAGAGAGGGACAGAGAGAACGAGAGAAGAGAGAGAAAGAGGGAGAGAAAGAGAGAGATAGTGAGAGAAAGAGAGAGAGAGAGAGAGAGAGGAGAGAGAGATAGATAGAGATAGAGAGAGAAGAGGCAATGCGGACTTAATTGCCTTGCCTAAGTACACAATCGTAACAGCTACCGCTGAGCTGGAAGCGAAGCGAAAACACTATCGCTGTGCTATCACGGCTTCACTTCACCAGTAATAACTGAGGAATCGCTATATGACCTAAGCTGCTTGTGCGACTTTAGAATCCCAAACAAAAAATAATACTGCATGAAACCACGTTCAATCAGATACCAGGCGAGAATGGGTTCTTGCTCAGCTAACATATTGTTCGTAGAAAGTCATTAATTTCGCTATAACTATTGGTGGCAAATCTGTTTCAACCAAAATAGAGCTCATGCTGTTGTAATTACTTATAGAAATCAGAGAAAATGGCACACGCTCACAGTTGCGTGGAATCTCTGACAATGTATTGTATTTAAATGACAACATTACTTGTCACGAATAATTCCGGGAATAAGGAGTGGCTGTGCTGGACACGTATTTTCAGAACAAATGTCAAGAACTCTTTCTTACCGGTATTATATTCCTGTCATTTCTAAGCAATATGCACATTTGGTATACATGTATTAGCTCCACACCGTCCAAAATAGTACTGTGTATTTTGAACTGCAAGGAGAGAAACTATATAAGTTCTGCTTCCGTTTTGATCCTTTCCTATTCTTTGATTTTGTGTGCATGTATTGTTTTGTGAATGTATATAGTGGAACACATATGTTTAAACCAAGAACGCTAAAACCAGTTACACATGGCTGCATTGAATAATTTACAAATTGTATTTATGAAGTTTGCCGGAAATGTTGATGTCGTTTAGGGATTATTTTTCTAAATACGTATCGAGTAATATTTCAAAAAGGTTTAGCAGTCACGGGTTTAAGACGTTTCTTGGAATTTTATATGATATTTAGCGTTATTTAGGAGTGTAGTTGGAATTTCTTTAGGACGTTTAACGATTTTAAGCCGTTTAGGGAGTTTATGACGTTTAACGTTGTAAAGTAAAGTGTTTGTTTATTATAGTGTCACCCCTATTTAAAGGGCCAGCCATTTCTGACTTATGAGACACCTCTTTTTTTTATGAATATCAGTACTTCCCGAATCCTATGCTTGTGTGCCAGACGTCAGGCTGATTGGCAATCGGTAACCATTATTTAACTAGCTGGCGGCTAACCAACCGGCCATATCAGAACGAACCCCTGACGAGATTCGAACTTTCGACCTCCCGCTCCGTAGGCGGACGCCTTAACCACTAGGCCACAGAGACGGTGTATATGTTTATGTTGCCAAGTGTTTAAGAGGCTTGCCTACAGAGGGAGGTTGAAGGTTCGAAGTTCTAAGGTGTTCACTTGCCAACACTCAAGCAATTTTATCCAACACTTGAGTCTCAATTACTATTTAATAAATCCAGTAATTTCTATATGTATCATATAACTTTGCTTATATTCAGTGTAATACAGTCATGACAAAAATGCTTATATTCAGTGTAATACAGTCATGACAAACATGCTTATATTCAGTGTAATACAGTCATGACAAACATGCTTATATTCAGTGTAATACAGTCATGACAAAAATGCTTATATTCAGTGTAATACAGTCATGACAAACATGCTTATGTTCAATGTAATACAGTCATGACAAAAATGTTTATATTCAGTGTAATACAGTCATGATAAAAATGCTTATATTCAGTGTAATACAGTCATGACAATATTGCTTATATTCAGTGTAATACAGTCATGACAACAATGCTTATATTCAGTGTAATACAGTCATGACAAAAATGCTTATATTCAGTGTAATACAGTAAGTCATGACAACAATGCTTATATTCAGTGTAATACAGTCATGACAAACATGCTTATATTCAGTGTAATACAGTCATGACAAAAATGCTTATATTCAGTGTAATACAGTCATGACAAACATGCTTATATTCAGTGTAATACAGTCATGACAAACATGCTTACATTCAGTGTAATACAGTCATGACAAACAAGCTTATATTCAGTGTAATACAGTCATGACAAACATGCTTATATTCAGTGTAATACAGTCATGACACAAATGCTTATATTCAGTGTAATACAGTCATGACAAAAATGCTTATATTCAGTGTAATACAGTCATGATAAAAATGCTTATATTCAGTGTAATACAGTCATGACAATATTGCTTATATTCAGTGTAATACAGTCATGACAACAATGCTTATATTCAGTGTAATACAGTCATGACAAAAATGCTTATATCAGTGTAATACAGTCATGACAACAATGCTTATATTCAGTGTAATACAGTCATGACAATAATGCTTATATTCAGTGTAATACAGTCATGACAATAATGCTTATATTCAGTGTAATACAGTCATGACAACATGCTTATATTCAGTGTAATACAGTCATGACAACAATGCTTATATTCAGTGTAATACAGTCATGACAACAATGCATATATTCAGTGTAATACAGTCATGACAACAATGCTTATATTCAGTGTAATACAGTCATGACAAAAATGCTTATATTCAGTGTAATACAGTCATGACAAACATGCTTATATTCAGTGTAATACAGTCATGACACAATGCTTATATTCAGTGTAATACAGTCATGACAAAAATGCTTATATTCAGTGTAATACAGTCATGACAAAAATGCTTATATTCCGTGTAATACAGTCATGACAAAAATGCTTATATTCAGTGTAATACAGTCATGACAAAAATGCTTATATTCAGTGTAATACAGTCATGACAAAAATGCCTATATTCAGTGTAATACAGTCATGACAAAAATGCTTATATTCAGTGTAATACAGTCATGACAAAAATGCTTATATTCAGTGTAATACAGTCATGACAAAAATGCTTATATTCAGTGTAATACAGTCATGACAAAAATGCTTATATTCAGTGTAATACAGTCATGACACAAATGTTTATATTCAGTGTAATACAGTCATGGCAAAAATGCTTATATTCAGTGTAATACAGTCATGACAAAAATGCTTATATTCAGTGTAATACAGTCATGACAAAAATGCTTATATTCAGTGTAATACAGTCATGACAATAATGCTTATATTCAGTGTAATACAGTCATGACAACAATGCTTATATTCAGTGTAATACAGTCATGACAACAATGCTTATATTCAGTGTAATACAGTCATGACAACAATGCTTATATTCAGTGTAATACCCTCATGACAAAAATGCTTATATTCAGTGTAATACAGTCATGACAACAATGCTTATATTCAGTGTAATACAGTCATGACAAAAATGCTTATATTCAGTGTAATATAGTCATGACAAAAATGCTTATATTCAGTGTAATACAGCCATGACAAACATGCTTATATTAAGTGTAATACAGTCATGACAAACATGCTTATATTCAGTGTAATACAGTCATGACAAACATGCTTATATTCAGTGTAATACAGTCATGACAACAATGCTTATATTCAGTGTAATACAGTCATGACAAAAATGCTTATATTCAGTGTAATACAGTCATGACAAAAATGCTTATTTTCAGTGTAATACAGTCATGACAAAAATGCTTATATTCAGTGTAATACAGTCATGACAAAAATGCTTATATTCAGTGTAATACAGTCATGACAAAAATGCTTATATTCAGTGTAATACAGTCATGACAAAATGCTTATATTCAGTGTAATACAGTCATGACAAAAATGCTTATATTCAGTGTATACAGTCATGACAAAAATGCTTATATTCAGTGTAATACAGTCATGACAAAACTTATATTCAGTGTAATACAGTCATGACAAAATGCTTATTCAGTGTAATACAGTAAGTCATGACAACAATGCTTATATTCAGTGTAATACAGTCATGACAACATGCTATATTCAGTGTAATACAGTCATGACAAACATGCTTATATTCATGTAATACAGTCATGACAAAAATGCTTATATTCAGTGTAATACAGTCATGCAAAAAGCTTATTTCAGTGTAATACAGTCATGACAAAAATGCTTATATTCAGTGTAATACAGTCATGACAAAAATGCTTATATTCAGTGTAATACAGTCATGACAAAAATGCAACAAAACACAACAAAACTTATATTCAGTGTAATACAGTCATGACAAAAATGCTTATATTCAGTGTAATACAGTCATGACAAAAATGCTTATATTCAGTGTAATACAGTCATGACAAAAATGCTTATATTCAGTGTAATACAGTCATGACAAAAATGCTTATATTCAGTGTAATACAGTAAGTCATGACAACAATGCTTATATTCAGTGTAATACAGTCATGACAAAAATGCTTATATTCAGTGTAATACAGTAAGTCATGACAACAATGCTTATATTCAGTGTAATACAGTCATGACAAACATGCTTATATTCAGTGTAATACAGTCATGACAAACATGCTTATATTCAGTGTAATACAGTCATGACAACAATGCTTATATTCAGTGTAATACAGTCATGACAAAAATGCTTATATTCAGTGTAATACAGTCATGACAAAAATGCTTATTTTCAGTGTAATACAGTCATGACAAAAATGCTTATATTCAGTGTAATACAGTCATGACAAAAATGCTTATATTCAGTGTAATACAGTCATGACAAAAATGCTTATATTCAGTGTAATACAGTCATGACAATAATGCTTATATTCAGTGTAATGCAGTCATGACAAAAATGCTTATATTCAGTGTAATACAGTAAGTCATGACAACAATGCTTATATTCAGTGTAATACAGTCATGACAACAATGCTTATATTCAGTGTAATACAGTCATGACAAAAATGCTTATATTCAGTGTAATACAGTCATGACAAAAATGCTTATATTCCGTGTAATACAGTCATGACAAAAATGCTTATATTCAGTGTAATACAGTCATGACAAAAATGCTTATATTCAGTGTAATACAGTCATGACAAAAATGCTTATATTCAGTGTAATACAGTAAGTCATGACAAAAATGCTTATATTCAGTGTAATACAGTCATGACAAAAATGCTTATATTCAGTGTAATACAGTAAGTCATGACAAAAATGCTTATATTCAGTGTAATACAGTCATGACAAAAATGCTTATATTCAGTGTAATACAGTAAGTCATGACAACAATGCTTATATTCAGTGTAATACAGTCATGACAACAATGCTTATATTCAGTGTAATACAGTCATGACAACAATGCTTATATTCAGTGTAATACAGTCATGACAACAATGCTTATATTACACGTTTATTCACATCTGGGCGGATTCTGATTGGTCGTGGAAGTTTAATCATATTTTATTGCTTATTTATATACAATACAATTACAAATATAAACATGGTAAATATATAAGCAAACTGATACAACTGCAATGCTATGCTTATACTTGTACAGTGCACGAATAAAATCTAGAAGCAAATGGGTTGGGCAACAAGTTTTACCAACATTAGCGAGTGCCCTCCCCAATAAACCAGATTAATGTTAACAAAATGACCGTAGCGATGTGTACTGTAATAACTATATTATTTTAGATGAAAATAAATGATCAGGATTAGAAAGGACAACAAATCAAAATAGAAAAAAAATAAAATAACTAGAGAAGCATTCTGTAACAGTTCTCTGCTTCTGCGCCATACGCACCATACCCCCAGCCAGCCAGCCAACCAGACCCAACCCCCAACCACCATATAGAGAATCGGCTCGTGGAAGTACATTGACATCGACAATATTATAACTTTTGTTTGGTGCTTTATTTCTTGAAAATCATCTGCGTAGATACTCAAATATGAACTAGCAAATTACAGACTGACTAACAGGGACTATTTACTATGGCGTATGAGTGTAGCTTAATATAATACGGCTAAGCCAATATATTGGCAAACCGAAACATTATTATTTCTTCGCATTTATGACTGTTGTTACAGTAACTGTGTTTTCTGATTAAAAGGATCTTACACATAATTTCAATCCATATTTAAAGTAGTGAAATAGTGTATGAAATCAACACGAGTGTAAGATAAGTGTTTGTTTATTATAGTGTCGCCCCTATTGAAAGGGCCAGCCATTTCTGACTTATCAGACACCTATCATGAACATCAGTACTTCCCGAATCCTATGTTGAAGGCCAGGCGCCGGTCTGATAGGCAATCGGTAGCCATTATATTTAACTAGATGGCGGCTCACAATCCGCAAATGTTGGAACCATCCACCTCCCGCTCCACGTATGTGGACGCCTTAACCACTACGTCACGGATACTATGTAGTAGTTTAGACAAGTGTGACTATAGCTATATTCATACACTGTCGCACATCTCTTTTTCGAGTGTTATCGACAGGAGTATATACGCATTCATACACTGTCGCACATCTCTTTTTCTCGTGTTATCGACAGGACGTTCATACACTGTCGCACATCTCTTTTTCTCGTGTTATCAACAGGACGTTCATACACTGTCGCACATCTCTTTTTCTCGTATTATCGACAGGCGGTTCATACACTGTCGCACATCTCTTTTTCGAGTGTTATCGACAGGAGGTTCATACACTGTCGCACATCTCTTTTTCGAGTGTTATCGACAGGAGTTTCATACACTTTCGCACATCTCTTTTTCGAGTGTTATCGACAGGAGTATATACGCATTCATACACTGTCGCACATCTCTTTTTCGAGTGTTATCGACAGGCGGTTCATACACTGTCGCACATCTCTTTTGCGCGTGCTATCGAGCTTGATACGTCTCTCTTGAAACTATGTTCTGACCTGAACGAGACAGTTAATGATCAAGCAGCTGAAAAAGCAGTATCAGTTTATACATATTTGTTTTACATCCATTGCGAAACAAGTCTGTTAACAACATTATATGAATCGCTCTCGATACCTCATTTCTGAGGAATAGAGAATAACCAATGTGGAATGTAAGTGCTTTGCATAAAGGCACACTCGTAGCGGCTAGACTGGGCCCGAACTCCAAGCCTCTCACACATGAACACATCTCAATGGTTGGTATTGCTTCCTTTTGATTGTTCGAATCCCATTCATGCAGGTGAGACAACTATCCACCTGGCGTACAGGGGGTCGTAGGTTATACGTGTGTGGCAATCTGCTTGTATGGTTACACCTGTCCTTGAACAACTCGATTCCACGTGTCCAGACCCCAAGCGTCTGTGTCTTCTTCTATGTGTTCTATATCTATTCGTATGATACCGCATAACAGTCTCCACATCAGATCTTTTGTTTCCATATCAGTTAATCCAAGTAGATTTGGAAACTACTGATGTAATGAATTGATAGCATGGACTGTGATTGGTTGTGATTTGATATTGGTGTTGATGCGACATTAAGCCCAAACACAAAGAATACACCAAACTGTTTGTTCTAGTATAAGAGTAGGAAAAGGGCAGGGTGGGTCAACGAATTCTAAGTTATATAGGTTTGTCTACCCGAATCCACCTGTAAACAAAATAAAAACACAAATTTAATTTTTTAAACAGGCAAAAGGGCGGCGCTAACGGGTACATGGGTAAGGCGGCTCTAGGACAGGACAACGCGCACTGTCATTTCGCTTTAGAATAAAACTTTAAAAGAAACTAATATCACATACAAAATAGTTCACGAGAGCTGTCGGCGAGTGGGGACCGAGGTCTCGTGTCAGTGCTTTACACCGTGCACGTAAATGAACCAGAGGAGACCCTGTAATGGGTCTCTCTCTGTATCATTGCACTATCCTCCAAAATCTAAAAATGACTAATATCTTCAGGAGGCGTCGCTCATATGGGCAACCGGTAGCGACGATAAATACACGTAAAACACACACTCAGTGTCTTCCAGTCTACTGCGTCCATTTCGGTAAAAGCAGTTGCCCCTGAGACCTAGCTGATTGGTTAAAGTTATTTTTGACCTTGCTGATTGGTCAAAGTTATTTTTGACGTCATAGAGTGGTGTATCATACGACCTGTATGCTACATTATACTATCGTCTTCCGATCTTCAAGCGTAGAGTTCTCAAACATCTACCGATATCTATCGGATCGTAGGCGCACCATAGCTCACGCTATGTTTGCGTTTTCTGCTGACAAACGTCTGCCGGGAACAAACAAAACTACAATAAATCACCGATAAGTATCACCGGGAGCGTTTCATCTTGTAATATGACCGAATCACAGTCAGTAATGTACCGCTTGTGCTCTACCTCAAATAAAGCCATACAGTAAGCTCCAGTTGCTCGTTGTTTTATGTCCTCCTTTAAATAGAAAGCCTGTCTAGTGTTGTCTATTGTATCGTTTATAATCGGTAGAATCTCTGGAGTTTATAGATCATGATCGAATTTGTAAATTATGCACAGGTAATGTGATTGAAACCGAATACCAGTGTTGTGCTAGGATACAATTTTGACAATAGTAATTATTGGGAATTTAACATGATTTTGACCATATCGAGCTTTTGCATTTACAAGTCTATCTTCCTAAGTAAACAACGTTCAAATGAATTGAACATTGTTTATACATTTCTTCATGAAATTAGTACATTTAAAGACCATCTAAAATACAAGCAAAAATCGTTTGCATTGATAGACACATTCATAGAGAAGTTTTAGTATTCTTACCATTCAATGTTCTGAGCTTATTTTAATACAATTAGATTATAAAGAAAACTACATGCTCATCTGAGTCAATGTATAATTTTGTTTAAATGCTTAAGAGATTGCTTATAAGAGATTCATTGTTTTATTGAAATTGTCAAACTGTAAATATGTTGATAAATGTTGTTATGTAAATGTTGCTATAATCTAAATAAAAGAAGAAAAAAAAGAAACCGAATACCACTTTATATTATATATAACTGTTTTTTTCGGTTTAGGGCCTTATGTAATCTCATGACCTTAATTAAATTCGTGTATTATTATTATGTTGACGTAAATATGCTATTGTTAGTAATAAATACCACTGAAACTGATCATAGACGATGTTATATGTTATGTTATGTTATATTTCGGGTTTTACGCCTGCATCAGCACCATTTTGGGCTATATCGCCGGCGGGCAGTTTACCTAACAACACCTTTCCTGGGCAGGCTCCAGCGGTTAACCAGTACTTGGGTGCACCAACCTCCGTAAGAAACTGCCAACTTTTTCATATAAATGAGACACGGCCTGAGCGGGGCTCGAACCCGTGACCATCAGTGATGATAGGTTACAGTGGTATACAAGGGAGGGAGAAGAAGCGCACATTGATATAGTACATTAGACAACATAAATAATAAGAGCAAAGGAATAGAATCTGGTTGTTGTAATGCCTCTTCAATTTTGTAGTCCACGATATTATCAGACAATGCGTAGTGGCAGCCAGCACTAGTGTTGTGACGTCATGTGTTTTGATTTTGACCTGGTGATGGGGTCTAATTTTCACCAACAGTTTAGGTCATATGGCCAATCCACAGCTATTATTGGTGGAGGAAGACCCCCGGACGCCCCTCGTAGTACCATTTCAAACACAGACGGGTACCCGTGTATAACCATCGACCTTCCGCAAGTTGGATAGCTTCCTCACATGAAAGAATTCGACACTCACAGTGGTATTCAAACACACAGGGGTGACGAGCAAGTGATTTGAAGTCAATGTCATCAGAGAAGTCGTGATAGCGCATTGGTAGCCCGTTCGCTTCAAGGACGTGGTATTTAAATGCCTTGCCTAAGGTCACAATCGTAACGGCTCCAGCGGAGCTCGAACTCCGGACCTTTCGCACCTGAAGCGAACGTGCATCCACTGCGCTATCACGACTTCCACAATGCGTAATACGTAATTACACATGTAGACTAGCACATCATATACACTTGTGTGGGACAAGGATATTCCACCCGAGTTGTGAGAATATGTCGTCAGAAATGAGGCTCTCTGCATTGTCTGACCACTCGGTGGAATATCCTTGTCCCACACCAGTGTATACGGATGGATCCTCTTTTCCTACCCCTACATGCCAGGACACGGTTTAAAATTTTAAGTTTAAACTTGATTTATTTTACAACGATTAGTTGTAACAACTTATATTAATCACTCTCGTTGGCGGGGATGAAAGCGAATATGTGGTCATTCGTGTGGGAGGAAACCGGAGTACCCGGAGAAAACCCACCTGTCCGATCTGGCGACCACCGTAACATCTTACATACGTCCCGGTCCGAGAATCGAACCCGGGTTGCATTGGTGAGAAGCGCCAGGACACACTTCTTATTGCCAACTCGGTTGTTCCTTGAATCTGGGAACTTTCAACATTCTTCCAATCTTTCTTTCATTCATTTATTTGAATCGCAAATGGATGTAACCAAAGTGTTCGCAGACGGATCTGTGGTCCAGTGGTAACACGCTGGACTGGTAATCCAGGGAAAGCAGGTTCGATCCCCCGTCTGACCCTAATAAAATTAACAGTTTTTCAGATGGGACGTTAAACCGAGATCTCGTGTCGGTGCTTTGCACCGTGCACGTAAAAGAACTAGAGGAGACTCTGGAATGGGTCTCTGTCTGTATCATTGCACTATCCTCCAAAATCTAAAATGATTACTCTCTTCAGGAGGCGTCGTTCATATGGGCAACCGGTAGCGACGATAGATACACGTAAAACACACACACGCAAAGTTTTCACCCGAAAAATAAATTCTGAGCTAGTGTACATGTGTAATTACGTAATTATGGACACTTTAATCGAGTTACAACGAAAATGCCGAAAATCAAACACAGACAATTTAATGTATCGGTTGGATGGCGTAATTAATTGATTCGGCTAATTAACACGATTTTGATAAAATCACATTTATTATGCCGCAACATCTGGTTAGGGAATAAGAGTAAAAACAAAGGATTCTAACTAAAATGATCTATTTACATTTTGGAATAAATCAGTAAAAAAAATCCAAATAAAACGACATATTTACATTTGGGATAAATCAGACTTTATCTGACAAGGGAGGTAATAGAAATTTAGAGATGTCTCTCAATTATATATGCCGATTTGCCTAATAAAAACCCGAAACCTATAGTTTTCCTAATAAATACCTGAAGCCTATATTTTGATGATTTCTAAAACGCTCGTGGAAATATCGGTTGGACGTTAGGGCGCACGATCACTTTCTGGTTGCACGTTATGCTGACATTATGACATTATGGAGCAGACATAATGATACAGAGTGAGCAATAACGATCATCTGGTAACGTTTCATCTAGCAGCAATATGTAATCAAAAGAGAGTAAATACTGGAATTAAGCCGGATCCACCCGGTGATTGTGTTCATGATTTTATTCTTAAAGATGCAATTTTGTTCAGAAAGGCGAATTTTCCTTTTATAATTTCCAATGATGTGTGGCTGTGGCGTCCGTGGTCCAATGGTAGAGCGTCGGATTTGGAATCAAACGATTCGAGTTCGATACTCAGTTAGGCCACGTATGTAGTGTCATTGAACAAGGCACCTCACACACATTGCTTAGTACTTGTTTACCGCTATGGTCGGCTAAGCATGCACAGGAAAACATGTCTACGTCCCCGCAATGGGTTTGACATTAATGGAACACACGCACGCACGCACACACGCACCCACACACGCACGCACCCACATACGCACGAACGCACGCACGCACGCACGCACGCACGCACCTCAACCATTCATTGCATGCTAATGAGACTTCACATACATGCTTCTTATCACACTATAAGGCGTGGTCGAGTGGTTAAGGTCGCTGACTTGTATACCACTGTAACCTATCATCACTGATGGTCACGGGTTCGAGCCCCGCTCAGACCGTGTCTCATTTATATGAAAAAGTTGGCAGTTTCTTACGGAGGTTGGTGCACCCAAGTACTGGTTAACCGCTGGAGCCTGCCCAGGAAAGGTGTTGTTAGGTAAACTGCCCGCCGGCGATATAGCCCAAAATGGTGCTGATGCAGGCGTAAAACCCGAAATATAACATAACATAACACTATAAGGGGTATCAATCAAGTTCCATAACTCTGTCACGTAATATAACATAACATAACACTATAAGGGTATCAATCAAGTTCCATAACTCTGTCACGTAATGTAACAGAATTATGTCCCTTTTTACACTTACAAAAAGTTTGCATTTCTCCTCAACAACTCATGCCATGTTATTGAAATGTCGCATAAATGTTCCTTATCCAAATTATAACCTGCATATATGTGTATGCAATAGACAATGGTTCCCACACCCATATGGTCTGCCCACATCTCTGGTTTGCCCACATCTGGTTTGACTTATGTTAATTCAGGTATTTTGCGTGAAAACAGAACTTGAAGTGCATTAAGTGAATTCATCTGTTTTATGTGAGCACAGATCTTGAAGTGAATATTCGTGTAGTTTACATGAAAGCTGAACTTGAAGTGAATACAATTACGTTAACGTCTTTTAGTGCACTGAAAACAGAACTTCACCTGCTCATCTATAGTTTATTAATATAGTTTAGCTGAAGTTATGCAATGTTTCAGTATTGACACGAATTTTACTGGAATTTTTGACATTGGTTTCCAGATGGGAAACTTGTGTTAAAGTAAACAGAACTGAAACAGATACAAATATTATCTGTTCAAACCTCGGACTATGATTGAGACTCGTCGTCAGAACCAAATCACCGACACTATGTAAGCCTTTGGTAACAATAACAACACAACATTGTTTTAAACAACGCTGATATCACCACTATGAGGAGGTGTTGCATGGGCTTGGGTTCGAGCTCTGTCGTGTGCTGATGGGCGGATCACTGTACCGGCCCATGCACTGTACTGGCCACATCACGGTTGTCATTCTTACGGCGGTGTTTGGGTCTATGGTTCATATTGCCACTTTTATCGCTAATCCAATCACTCACTTATATTGTAATATACTGTAATGGTGTAGATATCATGATACAATATGTTCTTATCCAATTACTAGAATCCTAGTTATATCTATATATGTATACATTTTTATTTATATTTCCATATATTATTGTCATGGGTAAATGTTTAAAATTGCATCTGTAATTGTGAAGCGCAATAGAATAATATTTAATTTTTGCGCTATATAAATGTTATGTATTTGTATATGAAGCACTAACTTGAGACTCGTCGTCAGAACCAACCCACCTACACTATATGCATGTTAACAATAACAACATAACATTGATTTAAACAACGCTGATCTCACCAACATACAATATAAACCTGCATGGCAACATTAAAGCAGCATTACATCGTAATAAAGGATGCTTTGGGTAAAATATAAATACTAATGAGTGTGTGTTTACAAATATCGAAATAGTCGCTCAGAAACGATAACATTCCAATAAATATAAACCGTCGTATACGCGAATTTGTTTATCAACACACGAACTGTAAACACGCACAGCACGCATGCGTGAAACAACAGATGATGTAGAAAACAACGTATATATGTTGAACATGAAAGACTATCTATATATCTATCTTCCTCTAATGTCGAACCCCTCGCGGGGATGTAGACATGTCAATAAACGACTTAGATAACAGAGGTATGAATCAACATCTCAAGTAATTTAATTAAAAAAGACAACGTGGGACAAATGGGGACGATGCATTCCGAATGTAAACAAGTGAGGACGATGCGTGCTGGTTGTAAACAAATGCGTGAACGATCGACTCGGAAAGTCCTACTTTCGGTTTCGAGTTTGTTTTATCGCAAAAAAACATTGTTTACCAATTGAACATAAGTATAAAAAGTATAATGTTAGAATGTGTAGCAGCATTGCTACCCATACGTAAACATTTGAATTTTTCAAATATCTTTTATTTCATACGATGTAATTCTGCTTGAATGCACATTTTCGAATAGGAAAGCGCACCGCTACCTTTCCGACATTGGTTTCCAGATGGGAAACTGTGTTAAAGTAAACAGAACTTAAGCAGATCAAAATATGTTTCGGTTTAAACCTCGGCATATGAAGCACTAACGTCGACAAGCTAGCGTTGTTTTAAGCAACGCTGATCTCACAAACATACAATATAAACCTGCATGACAACATTAATGCACATTTTCAAATAGTCCATCGCGCCGCGGCCCTTCCGTCAGCCTTTGTTACACTTGTAATGTGACTCCGTAGAGTGGCTCTGTAGGAAAGTCGTGTAAAGCACCGTTTGAGGTCCCGTTTGAAAGGCTGTTACTAGTATTAGTGTCAGAATAGGGATCGAACTTGCGATCCCAAGATTCGTAGTCCAACCTGTACTGACCCGTATGTATCTAGTGATTTAACTAATTTAAAGTTTTACGCCTTAACACTTGGCCACGTTGGAGTGAACATTGTAGCGTCTGGCATCTGTATTGCCGTTTGCATACAATTAGTGAAATGACACGACACGTTTAGCATAAATAATTAACGATGAGCAAACAGTAGCTAGTTACCATCATCCGATAATTGATGCTTCGATGGCGCTGGTTGACGCTTATTAATTAATAATTAGTAATTGCGAAATGAAATCGGAAACTGGTTAAACAATAATTAATGCTACTGCCAGTGTGAAATGAGAGGCTGTGATATAGTGTACTATTTGATCACGAATCTTCTAGAGAAATAATCACTCGGGGTCCTGATCAATCAATCAGAGGCATTGCTGTTTTTATTATATCCCATGGTCGACAAATATTGCCGTTTTTATTATCTCCCTTGTCCGATAAAGTATAATGGGATACAAGGCTTTCTTTCTATTACCTTCCTTGATAGACTTGATGAGTCTGATTTTCCCGAAATGTATATTGTTCTTTTTTAGTTGGAATCCTTTCTTTTTACTGTTATTCTCTATCCAGATGTTGCGGTATGATATATGTCATTTTATCCAAATAATGTTCATTTATTGAGAGCAAAAATAAAATGATCCATCCATCCATCCATCTTATAATTATTAAATTACTATATCTCGACAGATATCCTACAATATATCCACTTTGTATTTATCAGTAAAGATTTGTTATCAATTAAAGCGACACTACCTCGGTGAAAACACAATGTCTGCATAATGTAATTTGCTATAATATAGTATAATTGTTTTCCAAATATTTGCATCAAAAACTGAGTATTTCAACAAATAAACAAACGTCGTATACGCGGTTTGTTGACATAACAAAATAATGTAAATAGGGTCGACATTCATGCGTAATACAAAGCGCTAATCATGTGTTATGGTACATATTTACAATGATATCTCACATGTGTGCCTATGCATATTTATTTGTAGACTAATCTTAGTTAAGTTATCTCTAAACGCAAGTATCGCGTGTTTATTATTGACTTCAATGACAACAAACGTCACTTCAGGAGCGTGGATGACCGTTATATGAAATCCTACCCTCACCCTTGAAATTTTGTATACCACAAAAACACTGTTTATTGAGTCAATGTTAGTGTTCGAATGTATTCAGAAGAATGTGTAGTAGCAATGCACCTACCTATACGTGAAAGATATGCATTTTATTTGCTTTTCGCGACGTAATGTCGCTTTAATGAACATAATTCTGATAATAATCACTTATCATACCTCAACATTTGGTTTTGGGGATAACAGTAAAAACAATATACGTTTCGGAATAAATCGGATTTTTTTCTGCCAAGGGAGGTAATAGAAAAGCCAGTATTGTCGTGCATTAATCGTGTAATAACCTCATAATATTCCTGACCACCATACTTACTATATAGATACATACACTATCGAACGCATCACTCATTCGACTGTAATTTGTACTTTGGGCGAATAATAAGTGGAATCAATTGGTCATGAACGTTACTGATAACCGAAGGCCAATTTAACACTGCAGGTAATGACTCAATTTATAAGTCTGGATTGAATCAATCACATTCTTTAATGCGCTCAATGGATAGCAGGTTTCCCTGTCGCAGAGTTTTCAAATAATGGCTATGGTATTTTTCTAGTTTGCTCTGTCTTGTGTATCCTATGATCACAATAGAAGAATGAGAAGAGAAATGTAACGTGCAGATTGCTCTGACTTGCGTATACTTAGTCTATACAAACTGTAAATTAAAAAAAATAGTGAGAAATGTAACGTTTGGCGTGTAATCGATTTTTTGATCACGCGGCTTGGGTGTTTTAAATGCTGAATATGGCATATTTGCAGTGTGCTCTGTCTTGTGTGTTATTGTGTATATTATGATCAGTGTAACATACGTATTGTAAAGGAATTTTAATGATATATCATGTAGAGTACTTTGAAATTAAATTAAGTGTCTATTTACGTGTATTCAATGGTCGGATATGTATGTGTGTCTCGCGTAAGTATTCTTTGATTTACACATGGCCACGTAGTATTGTATAAACGTAATAATGGTCAGGACGTATGAATGGTATTACACGAAATAATGGTCAGGACGTATGAATTGTATTACACGAAATAATGGTCATAAAGTTTTGTATTAAACGTAATAATGGTCATGACGTATGAATTGTATTACACGTAATAATGGTCATGCAGTATGAATTGTATTACACGTAATAATGGTCATGCAGTATGAATTGTATTACACGTAATAATGGTCATGCAGTATGAATTGTATTAAACGTAATAATGGTCATGCCGTATGAATTGTATTAAATGTAATAATCGCCAGGACGTATGAATTGTATTAAATGTAATATTGGTCAGGACGTATGAATTATATTAAACGTAATAATGGCCAGGACGTATGAATTGTATTAAATGTAATAATGGCCATGTCGTATGAATTGTATTAAGCGTAATAATGGCCATGCCGTATGAATTGTATTAAATGTAATAATCGCCAGGACGTATGAATTATATTAAACGTAATAATGGCCAGGACGTATGAATTGTATTAAATGTAATAATGGTCATGCAGTATGAATTGTATTATACGAAATAATGGTCAGGGAGTACGAATTGTATTATACGAAATACTGGTCAGGACGTTTCAATTGTATTACACGTAATAATGGTCATGCAGTATGAATTGTATTACACGTAATAATGGTCATGCAGTATGAATTGTATTACACGTAATAATGGTCATGCAGTATGAATTGTATTACACGTAATAATGGTCATGCAGTATGAATTGTATTACACGTAATAATGGTCATGCAGTATGAATTGTATTACACGTAATAATGGTCATGCAGTATGAATTGTATTACACGTAATAATGGTCATGCAGTATGAATTGTATTACACGTAATAATGGTCATGCAGTATGAATTGTATTACACGTAATAATGGTCATGCAGTATGAATTGTATTACACGTAATAATGGTCATGCAGTATGAATTGTATTAACTGTAATAATGGTCATGCAGTATGAATTGTATTACACGTAATAATGGTCATGCAGTATGAATTGTATTAACTGTAATAATGGTCATGCAGTATGAATTGTATTACACGTAATAATGGTCATGCAGTATGAATTGTATTAACTGTAATAATGGTCATGCCGTATGAATTGTATTAAATGTAATAATCGCCAGGACGTATGAATTGTATTAAATGTAATATTGGTCAGGACGTATGAATTATATTAAACGTAATAATGGCCAGGTGGTATGAATTGTATTAAATGTAATAATGGTTATGACGTATGAATTGTATTACACGTAATAATGGTCAGGGAGTATGAATTGTATTATACGAAATACTGGTCAGGACGTTTCAATTGTATTACACGTAATAATGGTCATGCAGTATGAATTGTATTACACGTAATAATGGTCATGACGTATGAATTGTATTAAACGTAATAATGGTCATGACGTATGAATTGTATTAAACGTAATAATGGTCATGACGTATGAATTGTATTAAACGTAATAATGGTCATGACGTATGAATTGTATTAAACGTAATAATGGTCATGCAGTATGAATTGTATTAAACGTAATAATGGTCATGCAGTATGAATTGTATTAAACGTAATAACGGTCATGCAGTATGAATTGTATTAAACGTAATAATGGTCATGCAGTATGCATTGTATTAAACGTAATAATGGTCATGACGTATGAATTGTATTAAATGTAATACTGGTCAGGACGTTTCAATTGTATTACACGTAATAATGGTCATGCAGTATGAATTATATTACACGAAATAATGGTCATGCGGTATGAATTGTATTACACGTAATAATGGTCATGCAGTATGAATTGTATTACACGTAATAATGGTCATGCAGTATGAATTGTATTAAACGTAATAATGGTCATGCAGTATGAATTGTATTAAATGTAATAATTGCCAGGACGTATGAATTGTATTAAATGTAATATTGGTCAGGACGTATGAATTATATTAAACGTAATAATGGCCAGGACGTATGAATTGTATTAAATGTAATAATGGTCATGCAGTATGAATGGTATTAAACGTAATAATGGTCAGGGAGTATGAATTGTATTACACGAAATACTGGTCAGGACGTTTCAATTGTATTACACGTAATAATGGTCATGCAGTATGAATTGTATTAAATGTAATAATGGTCATGCAGTATGAATTGTATTAAACGTAATAATGGTCATGCAGTATGAAATGTATTAAACGTAATAATGATCATGCAGTATGAATTGTATTAAACGTAATAATGGTCATGCAGTATGAATTGTATTAAACGTAATAATGGCCATGCCGTATGAATTGTATTAAATGTAATACTTGCCAGGACGTATGAATTGTATTAAATGTAATATTGGTCAGGACGTATGAATTATATTAAACGTAATAATGGCCAGGACGTATGAATTATATTAAATGTAATAATGGTCATGCAGTATGAATGGTATTAAACGTAATAATGGTCATGCAGTATGAATTGTATTACACGTAATAATGGTCAGGGAGTATGAATTGTATTACACGAAATACTGGTCAGGACGTTTCAATTGTATTACACGTAATAATGGTCATGCAGTATGAATTGTATTAAATGTAATAATGGTCATGCAGTATGAATTGTATTAAACGTAATAATGGTCATGCAGTATGAAATGTATTAAACGTAATAATGATCATGCAGTATGAATTGTATTAAACGTAATAATGGTCATGCAGTATGAATTGTATTAAACGTA
Source organism: Archivesica marissinica (assembly GCA_014843695.1). Lineage (NCBI taxonomy): Eukaryota > Metazoa > Mollusca > Bivalvia > Venerida > Vesicomyidae > Archivesica > Archivesica marissinica. Next base: position 38,912,568 of record CM026388.1, read on the forward strand.
ATAATGGTCATGCAGTATGAATTGTATTAAACGTAATAATGGTCATGCAGTATGAATTGTACTAAACGTAATAATGGTCGTGAAGTGTTAATTGTATTACACGTAATAATGGTCATGCAGTATGAATTGTATTACACGTAATAATGGTCATGCAGTATGAATTGTATTACACGTAATAATGGTCGTGCAGTATGAATTGTATTACACGTAATAATGTTCATGAAGTATGAATTGTATTAAACGTAATAATGGTCATGCAGTATGAATGGTATTAAACGTAATAATGGTCATGCAGTATGAATTGTATTACATGTAATAATACATAAAACGCGCATAATTGACCAATCAGAGACATGCATTACGTTAGCTATTGGGACCACAGGCACTAGGAGCTAGGAGAACATGGTCGCCCCATCCCGACCCCATCCCTCCTCCATATATCTACAGAACTGGAAATGGTCTTATATTATACCAACATTAATGTGTACACTATATAGAAATACACATTTATGATAAATATAGTACACTAGACATAGAAAACGCACACTTCGGATAAGTGTGTTTTTACATGAAGAACAATAACTACAAAAATACATAGTTTTAAACGTTTTGGAATATTTTTAGTTGTTCAGTTTGTGTTTTGTAATATAATATAAAGATGTGATATATCTTTGATGGAATCCTTCGTATTTCGTTTTCATATAATAATAATCATATAATGTAGGTGTGCGTTTTCTATGTCCTCTAGTATATAATGTAGGTGTGCGTTTTCTATGTCCTCTAGTATATAATGTAGGTGTGCGTTTTCTATGTCCTCTAGTATATAATGTAGGTGTGCGTTTTCTATGTCCTCTAGTATATAATGTAGGTGTGCGTTTTCTATGTCCTCTAGTATATAATGTAGGTGTGCGTTTTCTATGTCCTCTAGTATATAATGTAGGTGTGCGTTTTCTATGTCCTCTAGTATATAATGTAGGTGTGCGTTTTCTATGTCCTCTAGTATATAATGTTGGTGTGCGTTTTCTATGTCTTCTAGTTTATAATGAAGGTGTGCGTTTTCTATGTCCTCTAGTATATAATGTAGGTGTGCGTTTTCTATGTCCTCTAGTTTATAATGAAGGTGTGCGTTTTCTATGTCCTCTAGTATATAATGTAGGTGTGCGTTTTCTATGTCCTCTAGTATATAATGTAGGTGTGCGTTTTCTATGTCCTCTAGTATATAATGTAGGTGTGCGTTTTCTATGTCCTCTAGTATATAATGTAGGTGTGCGTTTTCTATGTCCTCTAGTATATAGTGTAGGTGTGCGTTTTCTATGTCCTCTAGTATATAATGTAGGTGTGCGTTTTCTATGTCCTCTAGTATATAATGTAGGTGTGCGTTTTCTATGTCCTCTAGTATATAGTGTAGGTGTGCGTTTTCTATGTCCTCTAGTATATAATGTAGGTGTGCGTTTTCTATGTCCTTTAGTATACATATGTGTATTATTATTTTTTTTTTTTTACGTTTATTTATCGTCGCTACCGGTTGCCCATATGAGCGACGCCTCCTGAAGATATTGGTCATTTTCGATTTTGGAGGATAGTGCAATGATACAGAGAGAGATCCATTCCAGAGTCTCATCTGGTTCTTTTACGTGCACGGTCCGACACACGAGACCGCGGTTTAACGTCCCATCTGAAAGACTGTTAATTTTATTAGGGTCAGACGGGGGATCGAACCTGCGATCCCTGGATTACCAGTCCAGTGTGTTACCACTGGACTCTATAGATCCGTCTGTATATATGTGTATTATCATAAATATGTATTAATTGTTGTGCACATTCATGTTGGTATAAGACCATTTTGATTACAAATGTCCAGTGCTGTAGATATAATTTTATGAGGGATATCTGAGTCGGGTGGGTAGGGGCAATAATGTGGCTGCTATCTATATTCTACTTTATTATGTCCTAGCGCTGAGTGCCTGTGATTGGAACTACTTTCGCCTAACTACATCCATACCATATTCTTACGGCTCAAATCTCTCTCACATAAGATGATTTGTATTGCTTAATAAGTATTGACTATCTCCGCTTTACATCACATTTATTTTTTTATGCTTGTTATCTTTTCTCTCCCCATTCTCTGGAAATTGTGGATTATCAATTAGGGAAGGAGACAAATTCATTGGTACAGTTGGATCACCAAAACTAATCAGGTTCTATTCCCTAGTAATCAAATATATACACAGTAGACACAAGATGCATCACGATATACTTACAAACAAATACATTCAAGTCATTATAGTTCTTATCAAGGAAGAAATGACGCTATTATGTCACTTGGGTATGCATCATTGCCCATAATTTCTCATTCAAAATAAGATACTACTTTTTAGACAGTTCTGCGATGTATCGTTTTGTGTTGAATATAATCGTTCTGTCAGTGTATATTTCCAGGACAGTGAAAGTCGTGATAGCGTAGTGTTAGGGCGTTCGCTTCATGTTTAAAGTTTAAACGTTATTTATTTTACAACGATTGCGAAGCAAGTTTTTTAACAACTTAATATATTATTCACTCTCGTTGGCGCGGATGAAAGCGTAAATGTGGTCATTCGTGTGGGAGGAAACCTAAGTACCCGGAGAAAACCCACCGGTCCGATCTGGTGCCATCTCACATACTTCCCGGTCCGAAGATCGAACACGGGTTGCATTGGTGAGAAGCGAGCGCGCTAACCATTACGCTAATCTCTTCAGGTGTTTCGATGACACACTCGTAACAGCTCCAGCTTGGCTTGAATTCCTGGCCTCTCATCCTTGAAGCGAACGGGCTACCAATGCGCTATCACGACTTCTCTGATGACATTGACTTCAAATCACTTGCTCGTCACCCCTGTGTGTTCGAATACAACTGTGAGTGTCGAATTCTTTCATGTGAGGAAGCTATCCAACTTGCGGAAAGTCGATGGTTATACACGGGTACCCGTCTGTGTTTGAAATGGTACTACGAGGGGCGTCCGGGGGTCTTCCTCCACCAATAATAGCTGTGGATTGGCCATATGACCTAAACTGTTGGTGAAAATTAGACCCCATCACCAGGTCAAAATCAAAACACATGACGTCACAACACTAGTGCTGGCTGCCACTACGCATTGTCTGATAATATCGTGGACTACAAAATTGAAGAGGCATTACAACAACCAGATTATATTCCTTTGCTCTTATTATTTATGTTGTCTAATGTACTATATCAATGTGCGCTTCTTCTCCCTCCCTTGTATACCACTGTAACCTATCATCACTGATGGTCACGGGTTCGAGCCCCGCTCAGGCCGTGTCTCATTTATATGAAAAAGTTGGCAGTTTCTTACGGAGGTTGGTGCACCCAAGTACTGGTTAACCGCTGGAGCCTGCCCAGGAAAGGTGTTGTTAGGTAAACTGCCCGCCGGCGATATAGCCCAAAATGGTGCTGATGCAGGCATAAAACCCGAAATATAACATATAACATAATCTTCTCCCTCGACAACGAGAGGTTGCGGGTTTGAGACTCGCTAGAGCCATTGTGGTTGTGTCTTTATATAGGCAAGGCACTTATGTTCCACATTGTCTTTTCCCTCTCTCCCTCTGGAACGTGGTGGGGTAGTGATTATTCTAATGTTGTTAGAACTTGTGAGGCAATCGATCAGAACGAAATTTGTATCAACTCAATTTCTTCTTCGTACACTTCACCGGGAGTATTTAAGGAATGGATTGCTTGCTAATAATGTCTATCTGGATATGAACTACATTGGGCGTGCTTAAGGTGTGTGGAGGCCGAATACATCCACGCTAACATAAAACACACCCAATGTAGTTCATACCCTTATGGAACTTGTTTATCCGCGATTCATTCTATTTCCAATGACACAAAGCAAAATATACCACACTTTGCATTTGTGTATTGCAAAATGTATTTAGTCCAGATTTGACCGTGTGTCGAACCATGTAGCTAGATCATCCTTGGAACGGTGTATACTGTAAGACACACATTTCCTCGCGAGGAACGCTGCCTAACACTGCGAATGCGCATGTCCGTAACTTCGAGTGCGCATGTCAGCTGCATATCATTAGTGAATCATAGTATACGAAACATGCGTTTATCGACGGAAAATGTATGCAATAGCGATGTAAATATAGATAGAGAACAAAATAGATCCTGACAACACCATTTCTTTACAAATATATTCCTGCTAAAACTGATTGTCACAATTTAGAATCAATGTGCTATCATACAATTGTATTCGATACAAATCCAGTATTACAGGAGTTTGTGCCATTTTGAAATCCACCCATTAATACATTTTTTTTTTATGCTTGTTATTTATTTCTCGCACCATTCTCTGGAAGTTGTGGATTATCAATTAGGGAAGGAGACAAATTCATTGGTACAGTTGGATCACCAAAACTAATCAGGTTCTATTCCCTAGTAATCAAATATACACACAGTAGACACAAGACGCATCACGATATACTTACAAACAAATACATACAAGTCATTATATTTCTTATCAAGGAAGAATCATCTCGAATCAATTTGCTATCATACAATTGTATTCGATACAAATCCAGTATTACAGGAGTTTGTGCCATTTTGAAATCCACCCATTAATACATTTTTAATGTACTTTGACTAGGTTTTTATTTTGTTTATCCATTGGCTTACTTCGTAGCTTCAATTCTCAGTAGCCAATCATAACAGCAATGTAATGAGAGATATCGGTCAGTTACTGCCCCTGAATACTCCCTAAAAGTACATAGGTCCTATACTCTTGACCTCTGTTGTTTTAGTAGGAATATTGCTGTTATGTATTCCAATGAATGATATGGTTTTCTCAGTGAAAGAAAACTCCATCGGCCACTGTTTTGAAACAGTGAGCTATGGCATTTTATCTGCCACTGCTTGAGTTTCGTATTCCTCCGCCATTGTCTGTACTTTTGCATGTTAGCTATTTTCTGACAATCATGAACAGTTAATAATAGAGTAATATATTCTAATGAATTTGTTTTGTCTGTAGTTTTTATGTTGACAACAAACAGAAATTAACTTGAAAAATTATACCGGAACTATTTCTTATTACGGACGTTCATACTAACAGAAGTTTTTTTTTTTTGCGATTGTGTATTGTAGTGCAATGAGGCTCCCGACAGGGAAGTTAAAATATATAAAATTTGAAAACAAATATAAAAATAATAATAAAATCCTATCTTACGCTAAGAAACACAAACATATCCTCTATATCTGCTTTAAACTGAGCTGGAAATCCTGGAGTACAGAGTCAGCAAGCTTACTCTAGTATGTTATAGTTATTTCACGCTACTTAAGAGTTATTGATACATGAACTGATTGGCTGAGTAGGTATTGTACGCAATAGTGAAACTGACTTCTAAATATTAAAATACAATATATGAGCTGCATTTTAGAATATTTTAGAATATTTGCACACTATATGGTGACAAATAAACACCATATTATAAATACAGTGCAACATTCACCACCAAATTACCTTTAAGAGTAGGAGGTGGGGTGCCTTTAGTTGGAAATATCCGACCATTGAATACACGTCAATGTACCATCAAGTTAATTTAATTTCAAAGTACTCTACATGATATATCATTAAAATTCCTTTACAATACGTATAATAATATACACAATAGTGCCCAATTTACAGGCCTATTCGTCGAGAAGAAGTCATTCTTGCCCGTCTCAGGATTGGTCATTCTCGAATATCACATTCATGGCTGTTGTCACGAGATGATGCACCAGAATGTATCCCATGCAATACTCTATACACGGTGGAGCATATCTTAATACACTGTGTTGACCTTCAACCAATCCGGTTGCAGTACTACAATGTGGACAACATTAAAAAACTCTTCGACTCTATCAGAGTAGAGTCCATCATATCATTTATCAAGGCAATAGGAATTTATAATAAGCTGTGATATCAATTGTTAATCATGCCTTTGTAGTAATCATTCATTCATATATTACCTGTAATTAATCTTACGTCTTTATATCTTCTTAGTATTAATTTTTACGTAATGCATATACTTATATAGACTTTTATTTCATACACTCGACAATAAACATAACTTTAATGCGCGCTACATGACCTTAGATGTCGATGCGCCGTAAAACACCATTCATTCATTCATTACAACACAAGACAGAGCACACTGCAAATATGCCATAGTCTGTTGAATACTACTGTCTTCTGTGCCAAACTATTTTTGGGGAAAAGTATGTGTTATAATTGCGGCCTATGGACATTTCAATAGCGATGTCTGACCTGTTGTAACACACTAACGTAATATCCTGAAGCTTATCGGGGATTGTTTCTGATCTAGACAGTATAAACTATTATGTTACACACAACACGGAAAGGCGTACCATGAAAGTAACGAATTATAACGCAACTATCTTACAGGTCATAGTGTATCTAGCTCAGTTACATAGCCTGTTCATTTCTATTAGATGTACATTGTGTCATTTATTTATAGACAGACAGACCGACAGACAGACAGACATACAGAATACACTATAAGGTTACACACAACACGTAAAGGCGTTCCATGAAAGGAACGAATTATAACGCAACTATCGTATAGGTCATAGTGGTATCTAGCTCAGTTACACAGCCTGTTCATTTCTATTAGATGTACATTGTGTCATTTATGTATAGACAGACAGACATACAGAACACACTATAAGGTTACACACAACACGTAAAGGCGTTCCATGAAAGGAACGAATTATAACGCAACTATCGTATAGGTCATAGTGGTATCTAGCTCAGTTACACAGCCTGTTCATTTCTATTAGATGTACATTGTGTCATTTATGTATAGACAGACAGAGACACAGAATACACTATAAGGTTACAAACAACACGGAAAGGCGTGTCATGAAAGTAACGAATTATAACGCAACTATCGTATAGGTCATAGTGTATCTAGCTCAGTTACACAGCCTGTTCATTTCTATTAGATGTACATTGTGTCATTTATGTATAGACAGACAGACATACAGAATACACTATAAGGTTACAAACAACACGGAAAGGACAGTCGGATCTGTAGTCCAGTGGTAACACGCTGTACTGGGAATCCAGGGATCGAAGGTTCGATCCCCCGTTTGACCGTAATAAAATTAACAGTATTTCAGATGGGACTTTAAGCCGAGGTCTCGTGTCGGTGCTGTAGACCGTGCACACAATAGAACCAGATGTGACTCTGGATTGTGACTTTGTCTGTATTATTGCACTAGCCTCCACAATCTAAATTATCTAATCTCTTCAGGAATCGTCGCTCATATGGACAACCGACGATAAATAAACGTAAAACACACACAGGGTTCAAAGAGCTGTATTATTGAAGTATAACTGCTAGCCGTCTTGCTCTGCGTCCTTTATATTGAAATTCGGAATGGGTCTCTGTCTGTATCACTGACATCTAAAATGTCTAATCTCTTCAGGAGGCGTCGCTCATATGGGCAACCGGTAGCGACGATAAATAAACTTCGCAGTATCCACTCAGTTTCTTTGTTTGTTTGGGGGGGGGGTCTAAAGTCGAACCAATAGCCAACGTCATATTGCGACTCTTCAGCTATTATTAGCGGAGGAAGAAACAATCCATACAGTTTCAATATCATGACAACATGTATTGTCATTACACGACGCAGCTCCGTTTACAAGTGTACATATGGAAGCCCTATTCCCGATATGAGCTAACTAAGAGCCACGACGGATTGCGGCTAGATACAGCCTAGACCCACTCTGTGTTACCTCCCATGGCGTTCCGTTCTAACGTTTACGTGCTGGGCTAGGTACAGACTAGCCCCAATATGTGTCTCTAAGTTACCTCCCCTGCCGTTCCGTTCTAACGTGCACGTATTGGACTAGGTACAGACTAGCCCCAATATGTGTCTCTAAGTTACCTCCCATGGCGTTCCGTTCTAACGTTTACGTGCTGGGCTAGGTACAGAATAGCCCCAATATGTGTCTCTAAGTTACCTCCCCTGCCGTTCCGTTCTAACGTGCACGTATTGGACTAGGTACATAACCCCACTATGTGTCTCTAAGTTACCTCCCCTGACGTTCCATTCTAACGTTCACGTGTTGAACTGGGTACAGTGTAGCCCCACTTTGTATCTCTAAGTTACCTCCCCTGCCGTTCCGTTCTAATGTGCACGTGTTGAACTGGGTACAGCGTAGCCCCACTATGTGTATCTAAGTTACCTCCCCTGACGTTCCGTTCTAACGTTCACGTGTTGAACTGGGTACAGTGTAGCCCCACTTTATGTCTCTAAGTTACCTCCCCTGACGTTCCGCTCTAACGTCCACGTATTGGAATATGTACATAACCCCACTATGTGTATCTAAGTTACCTCCCCTGCCGTTCCGTTCTAATGTCCACGTATTGGACTATGTACATAACCCCACTTTGTATCTCTAAGTTACCTCCCCTGACGTTCCATTCTAACGTGCACGTGTTACTGGGTACAGCGTAGCTCCACTATGTGTATCTATTACCTCCCCTGCCGTTCCGTTCTAACGTGCACATATTAGACTATACAGCATAGTCCACTCTGTGTATCTAGTTACTCCCCTGACGTTCCGTTCTAACGTTCACGTGTTGAACTGGGTACAGGTAGCCCCACTTTGTGTCTCTAAGTTACCTCCCCTGACGTTCCGCTCTAACGTCCACGTATTGACTCTGTACTAACCCCACTATGTGTATCTAAGTTACCTCCCTGACGTTCCGTTCTAACGTGCACGTTTGGACTAGGTACATAACCCCACTATGTGTATCTAAGTTACCTCCCCTGACGTTCCTTCCTACCGTTTATGTGCTAAACTAGGTACATCATATCCACCCTCTGTGTCTCTAAGTTACCTCCCCTGCCGTTCCGCTCTAACGTCCACGTATTGGACTATGTACATAACCCCACTATGTGTATCTAAGTTACCTCCCCTGACGTTCCGTTCTAACGTACACGTATTGGACTATGTACATAACCCCACTATGTGTATCTAAGTTACCTCCCCTGACCTTCCGTTCTAACGTGCACGTGTTGGACTATGTACATAACCCCACTATGTGTATCTAAGTTACCTCCCCTGACGTTCCGCTCTAACGTGCACGTATTGGACTAGGTACATAACCCCACTATGTGTATCTAAGTTACCTCCCCTGTCGTTCCGTTCTAACGTGCACGTGTTGAACTGGGTACAGCGTAGCCCCACTATGTGTCTCTAAGTTACCTCCCCTGCTGTTCCGTTCTAACGTCCACGTATTGGACTATGTACATAACCCCACTTTGTATCTCTAAGTTACCTCCCCTGACGTTCCGTTCTAACGTGCACGTGTTGAACTGGGTACAGCGTAGCCCCACTATGTGTATCTAAGTTACCTCCCCTGCTGTTCCGTTCTAACGTGCACATATTAGACTAGTACAGCATAGTCCACTCTGTGTATCTAAGTTACCTCCCCTGACGTTCCGTTCTAACGTTCACGTGTTGAACTGGGTACAGTGTAGCCCCACTTTGTTTCTCTAAGTTACCTCCCCTGACGTTCCGCTCTAACGTCCACGTATTGGACTCTGTACATAACCCCACTATGTGTATCTAAGTTACCTCCCCTGACGTTCCGTTCTAACGTCACGTATTGGACTATGTACATAACCCCACTATGTGTATCTAAGTTACCTCCCCTGCCGTTCCGTTCTAACGTCCACGTATTGGACTATGTACATAACCCCACTATGTGTATCTAAGTTACCTCCCCTGCCGTTCCGTTCTAACGTGCACGTGTTGAACTGGGTACAGCGTAGCCCCACTATGTGTATCTAAGTAACCTCCCCTGACGTTCCGTTCTAACGTGCACGTGTTGGACTAGGTACATAACCCCACTATGTGTATCTAAGTTACCTCCCCTGACGTTCCTTCCTACCGTTTATGTGCTAAACTAGGTACATCATATCCACCCTCTGTGTCTCTAAGTTACCTCCCCTGCCGTTCCGCTCTAACGTCCACGTATTGGACTATGTACATAACCCCACTATGTGTATCTAAGTTACCTCCCCTGACGTTCCTTCTACCGTTTATGTGCTAAACTAGGTACATCATATCCCCCTCTCTGTCTCTAAGTTACCTCCCCTGACGTTCCGTTCTAACGTCCACGTATTGGACTATGTACATAACCCCACTATGTGTATCTAAGTTACCTCCCCTGACGTTCCGTTCTAACGTCCACGTATTGGACTATGTACATAACCCCACTATGTGTATCTAAGTTACCTCCCCTGACGTTCCGTTCTAACGTCCACGTATTGGACTATGTACATAACCCCACTATGTGTATCTAAGTTACCTCCCCTGACGTTCCGTTCTAACGTGCACGTATTGGACTATGTACATAACCCCACTATGTGTATCTAAGTTACCTCCCCTGACGTTCCTTCCTACCGTTTATGTGCTAAACTAGGTACATCATATCCACCCTCTGTGTCTCTAAGTTACCTCCCCTGCCGTTCCGCTCTAACGTCCACGTATTGGAATATGTACATAACCCCACTATGTGTATCTAAGTTACCTCCCCTGACGTTCCGTTCTAACGTGCACGTATTAGACTAGGTTCAGCCGTACTGTCACTCTATATATCATTTAACATGTCTAGACACCGCCATCCGGCACTATCAATGTGACATATTATACTACCGCATAGCCAATATCAAATAATATCCTCGGACATTAATGGAATGTAAAACAACGTGACTAGTGACAACGTGGTATCGTTACATAATAGTAGAATTGTGTGACATACGCCACATATCATGACCAGTAAAAATAGTTAACTGCACTTGCCATATTATAGTTTAGTTTTAGTTTTTTTAGTTTATTTTATTAAATTCCAATAGGCTGTCAAACCCATGAGGACATATATACATATTATATACAGTTAGCGTTTATTATATATTATTATGTTCGTGAACACAAATTTCAATAACTGTTGTCTACAGTTTTAGCTTCATCACGTGACCTTGCTGTTGAAGTCAGCTATCGCATCGGTACCTGTTTCCATTGAGGAACTGGAGACTTCAGGTCACCTATGCACGGTGTACCTGTTAATATTTATTTATGCATCGGTACTTGATGAATTTCGGTAGTGGTTTTGAGGATATTTTGAAATCACTTGACACCAATGCTTCATGCTAATGATGTTATGCGTGCCAGTGACACAGTGTCACCTGATATATTACATCTAATTAAAAAGCTTAGATTTATTTATTTTACAACGATTGCGAAGCAAGTTTTAACAACTTATATGAATCACTCTCATTTGCTCGGATGAAAGCGTATATGTTGTCATTCATGTGGGAGGAAGTCAGAGTACCCGGAGAAAACCCACCTGTCCGATATGGCGATCTGGCGACCACCGTACCATCTCACATACTTCCCGGTCCGAGGATCGAACCCATGTTGCATTGGTGAGAAACGAACGCGCTAACCACTGCGCTAATCGGACAGCGTGTACATCTAATTGGTACTGTATTAGGTTGACGAGGACATACACAGACTATTTCTGTAATACGGATTCGATTACGGCATAGATTGTCTGATATGTAGTTCCCTATAGTATGGAATAGAGAAGACGATCCATTATATTAAATCCATATGCCTAAAATAGGTTTCACGAATGTAGAATTACATACAGGCAATTTAAATCCACCCAGTCGTGTGGAAGTCGTGATAGCGGATTGGTAGCGTTCACTTCAGATGCGAAAGGCCCGGAGTTCGAACCCCACTGGAGCCGTTACGATTGTACCCTTAGGCAAGGAATTTATGTTCCACGTTGCCTCTTCTCTCTCCCTCGTGGCGATGGATTCATAAAGTTGTAAGAACTTGTCGCAATCGAGTTAAAATAAATATGTATAAACTAGATACACCCAAATAGTCGCTCCTCTGTATATCGCTAATCTTTGTGTTTGGGGTGCATGCACTATCTCTTAGTTTTAATTCTTAAGCTCATATTCAAGTCATAAACTAACTGTACGTTTTTCCATTTCTTTGTGTCATTTTTTTTCCGCATATGATATAATAATTAACAAATATTAACCACGAAACTTAATTGTATGGGTTCTTTTTCTACATCAGATCATACATTACAGAAATTGTTACGGGGAAGTGACGGGGAGGGCTGTAAATAATGTTGTTATAACTTGTAGCTTAACCCATTTGCTTTTTTCCCCTTGACAAAACAAAGGTATCGTATAGTATCCCTAACTTAAGGTTCATCTGTGAACACATTTAAAAGAAGCTAATTTCAACTGATTTGGGTAGGTATGGGTATGGACAACTACCAAAAAAAAGTAAGGAGGGGTAGGGGTTGGGGAAACCTTTTTATTAGAGGTCAAAGGTCATTGACCTCTGCTTAAATCATATAAAATTGTGTTTCAGCAACAAAATATGGTATATAGATGATCTTGGTGTCAAAATGCGCAGGATTACGAAAGAAGAGGACATAGAATAATTACTGACCCATGGAACCAATTCCTGACCTCCGAAAATGAGGTCAAAGGTCAAAAATAGACATATTATCACTAAAATTATCATATCAAATATCATATTGGTAACAGTGACATAATTATACTAAGATACAAACTAAATCTGAAATGGATTCTTCACTACCAAAATACGAGGTTAATGGTCAAAATAAGCAGGGAGGAGGAGGTAAAGTTCATTAGTGTCAAATAGTTTGTGTATGTAAAGTATATGTGAATTTATAATCAACAATTTGCAGAATACTACTCACAACTTAGAACTTACAGTATCTATCGGCAACAACAAATTAATAATACTCAGTCTGTTTCCTCTTCATCGCTACCAATTTCTTCTTCTACATCTATGCTATCTGTTCCATTGTCGCAATGCCCACAGCACACACCACATGCAGATGCACACGACATGCGAGCTATCATGCAGCTGCATATCATTGTTTGACATTGCCTCTCCCCTTCCTTGCAGTTGCAACAAATTACTTTCAGAAGGTTGTCTGGCGCGATACCAACAGATATCATTTTGGGTCTGAGTTTTCTATTGGAATCTATCTCCCATCGTCGTCCTTTGTGATCAAGAATAGAGGTGTCAAGATGCTTCCATACCACAACTTGAAGATGGACACGAAGGGAATGTTGAGCTGTTGCATCTTCCGTTGGTGGTAGGCGGTCAGGATCGATTTTGCCCTTGGCTGCTTGCTTCTTGAACTTCATGTAGCGAGAAATTTCTAGGGGATTATCCCCACAGCCATATGTGATCTGCATGGCTTTTAATCCAGCTGTTCGAATCATGGAGTCGGTTGAAGTGGGACTTGTGAATGCAGTAATGACACTGGCAGGAAATCTGCATTTGTAGAGAGCACATTTGGTATGTCCATGAATACACGAAACAGTGTCGTTTCCAGACCAGCCATACTTGAAGAGGTAGTCTTCTTTGTCTCCGATGTGTATGCTAGAGATGTCGTAAAGACCACCCAAATCTGCTCTTAAATACAAATTAGTACAGTGGATAGGCCTATGATAGCAGAGCAATATCAAAATATCAGTGTCCTGGGCGACAACAACAACTGGGGATTTAACACTTGCGACCCAAGTCCATTGCATACTTAACAATCAGCGTATCACCATCATCGTTTGCTTGGCGTACATTGATAGTGTGGCTTGCCATCTCTGCAGATATCATCATGATTAAGGCTCCTTTGTTATTCTCATTTGCCAGGAAAACCTCTCTGTCACATGATATAGTCAATTCTGGTGTGATCCTCATGTCCGGAGAAACCTTTTTCCCAGCCACCCGCCGCATATGTTCATGGTCTTTCGTTGATGATTCCTCCCCGTAGCCATCAAACACTACAGTAGCATTCTTGAATTTGTTGTCAACATATCGGACATATGCATCAACTATAGTATTGATGGTTGCACCGCTGGACCACTGTACCTGATGAAGTAGCCACCCTCCATCAACAACATGCATCTTGCTGTTTATGTCCACGTCAAGTCTTGTAGCTGTTTCCTTGAGCATCTTGCCAACTTCATGCTATACTAACCTCTATGAAGGGGTTATGAGTTAAAAACCATGCAGAAATCAACTTGACGTGCTGGCTGTCTTTCTCTAGACGCTTTGTCCCAAGGTCTGTGTGGGTCCTCTTTTTCCGATTTCCACCAATCATTTCTTCCATCAGGTCCCCCAGAAGCTTGAGATGTGAAAACGTACCAACCCATACTTTCACAGAACTCTCGTTGCGCATTCTTCCTCTTGCTAAGCCTCCATTTGACTTGGCTTTCCGCATGAGTGTCTCTTCAATTGTCTGGTTAGAAAATTGTCCAGAAAATTGCTCATCGCTGTAGCGTGTTGTGTGATTGCCCTCCATGAAAGCTGCATACACCTGCCAATGTAAAGAACATCCTTAAAATTTATCTCACCTATCGGCAGTTTTATGGAAACATAAGACGACTAAAAATGTAGATATATGCAATGAGAGATGATGCCAGCTCAAACATGGAAAGCCACCACACTAAATACTACTTCGAACTCAAAAGAGAATATACAGGATTAATTTGGCAAGATTTACGACACATTAAAGGTGGACAGACAGATAATGCTTTTGCTGAAGTCCGACATTCATGAAAACACATGCTTCCAGATAATAAATTTATTTACAATAAGATCGCATTGAGTTTACATATACTAACCTGAGGATAATCTTCTGGAAGTCTAAGCATATCTTGCAAGTACATGCGTACTGCCCATGTCCAGCTGTGGCAAATATACCAATCATGCTAGAAACGGCATTCAGATGTCCATGCCAATCATTGAGTCTTTCTGCCAATATGAAATCTTGTGCTGTTCTTACAAGTTGGTGGTACAGAACCCACAGCTTTGCAGTTCTTGACATTTCCTGCAAGTCATTGAGTCTCTCATCCAGACATTCGCTGTCACTTTCACCCATCATGTGTTTCATCAGCGCTGCATCTGTTAAGAAGTGTGCTCTCAGAGCCTTTGAGTATGCTGCACCTTTCAGGATGTACTGGACTGTATTAGGTCCATAGATGACTTGCATGGCTTCTGCCAAACCACTGCCTTCCATGATGTAGCCAATGCAGCCAAGGTATCTCTTTAGGAAGTGAAATCCTCCAAGTCTCACAACAACTTCTAACTTCTGATCCGTAACAATTTGAGATGCCTTGATGAACAGAGGCAAATCAAAGGTTATTATTGATGGGGATTTGTATGTTCCTTTGATAGCTCTCATGATGGTGGTGTATATTGTCTGCATGTCATTAGGATTCAATAGAAGATTTCAATGCTAGTCCGTTGTATTTCTGATGCATGAACCCCATGAAGTTGGGGTGAGCGGTTCTTCCTTCTACCCATCCATGGTACCAGTCTATGACAGATGAATCTGTAGGAATGGATCTTTCTGGTATTTTGTGCTGAAGCTCTTCATACTTAATGAGTTTTGTGTCTAGTAGGGCATTCGTTCGTTGAGGCACGTAGTTTTGCAGACCTTCCATATTTGACAGAGTATCACTCTTAGGCTTTCTCTGCAACTTCCTATTCTCATCAACTTCAATTTGATTGGCATTTTCTGGAGTGGTAACTTTGATCTGCCCCATGGCATGAAAACCTGACTTTCCATCTAATGTAATCAAATCATGATCCATGTTGTCACCAATGTGTTGCTCAAGCTGATTCTCAAGGACTGCCATTGATGCTGCATTTGTGTTATTAGTCGAGTCAGTGTACGTGTACTTGTAGTTCACAGTCTCTTTTTGACTTTCACATATGCCCAGCCTGTGCATGGCATCAATCAGCTTATCTGAACCAAACTTGTGATTAAGATATAAGCTCATACCAAGCTGGAAAGGCATCTTAGATGATCTTGAGCGTTGTGAAGATATGATATTCTGCCCTGCAACATTTCGTCGAACGGATGAATGAGGCATTAAGCATGTTAACAGCAGTTCAAGAGAATCTGGCAGCTCATACATTGATGTCATTTCTTTGATCGAAGGGAAGTCATCTTTGCTGAAATTAAGGCACTTTATGTCACTGATAATGAATGAACCCGCTGTTTTGATGATGGCTCTTTTCTGTGCGTCTTCATCATCAGTTTTCATTTCATGGTAGTCTCGGATGATGCTTGCTGTACAGCTTCTAAAGCAGACAACATCCTTCCTACGTTCTTGATTAGTAATGAATATACTATCACCATAGTACCTTTCTAGTGCTTCTTTCAAGTATCTCTCATGATAAACTGGAATATCACCACCTACTATTGTCTTCATCTGTTCATGCAATTTATAAAAAAATAAAAAAAAAGTTAGTCTAGGGTCAATGGCATTTGATCACAAGAAATGTAATTTACCTCTCCCTCTCTGCTATTGGAATAAATAATAACCCCCATATCCACCACGTAAGTTGAAATTAACCTCTTCGGTATGTTTTTTGCTCATTTTTATATAATAATTATGGTAATGTTCCTGTTATTAATATGAAATTTTAGTGATCAAACAGCTTTTTTGACCTTTGACCTCATTTTCAGAGGTCAGGATTTGGTCCCAAAGGTCAATAATTATCTTATGTCATCTTCTGTTGTAATTCTGTGCATTTTGACACCAATATCAGCTATATACTAATAGATCATGTTTTGTTGCTGAAATATACTTTTTAGTGATTTAAGCAGAGGTCAATGACCTTTGACCTCTAATAAAAATGTTTCCCCAACCCCTACCCCTCCATACTTTTTTTTGGTAGTTGTCCATACCCATACCTACCCAAATCAGTTGAAACTAGCTTCTTTTAAAAAAAAATCACAGATTGGCTAATATAATGGCTAATTTCGGGTTACTATATACTGCAATCATATAATTACATATTAATCTCTGATTTGTTCTTAGTATGTATATATGTAATGTATTGTATGAAATAATGCAATAAAATATTATTAAAAATATCGCTGTCCTCTTTGTGGTTTGTACTAATTACTAATATTATAAATAAGCTGCTATATGTGTTATGTGATTTAGAATGATACGTATGTACATGCGATAATGATAATTATTTTTGCTTCATGTAAGCATTATGCATGTATGAAATACAAGTTGAGATATTGAGACGAACTAGATTATAACGATATTATATAACATATCCGGTATGACATGCTTAGAGCGCAATGTATTATTATTATACCTTTTTTTACTTATATAGAGAATATTAGGTTACTGTCTTATAAATTTTAATGTATTAGGCTTTTTTCGGAGACGAGCATAATAAATTAAAATTTATAAGACAGTAACCTAATATTCTAGTTATCCTACATTCTGAGTGTGCACCCGACACAAAAACAAACAAACTAGCCATGACAGCTTACAAACTCGCTACGCACTTGGTAATATGTTGCCATTGATATTTCTATTTATAGATAAATGATAAATGACATTTCTCTGACAACTGTAGTTTCCAGAGGGGTCTCATCGAGTGCTGTTAATTCATCCCAAACAACCTGAAAGTTTGCCTGTACACGACTTTCTTCTTGGGACATTTTCCAAACTCTGCAGACAAATCAATGTGATGACAGACGCTTTGTTTATTTACAAACCGTAATCTGGGTCATAAAAGTATTCCGTCACGAAAGCTTTATTAGGCACTGACTAATAAAGCAAAATTGTATAATTATAACTAATCAGTTTATTAGGTTAACGGTAATGTACCGTAATACAAACGCTTAGTATATAATCGAAAGCACCATTGTTGAAAAGTTTAATATACTTGAAAAACACATACTCTTATTTGGGCTAGGGTAGTCTTTTTGATTTGGCTCTCTGTGTATCCCCATTACTCCGTAGCCAATCATTCTAGCAAATATCATTATACCATTCTTATTGAGCGCCCGTATCATATAAAGAGTACACGTTCAAAGGCGCTTTACATATGTACATAACACACATATTACAATAAAACCAAACTATTACAAAATGTAGAATGCAGGGTTAAAATCATGTGATAAAAGTACGGAAAAAATTATATAATTTCGATTACATTTGCTTAGTGTGCACATTATGCAAAATGCCCATGTGTAATATTTGTATTCCTTATAGCATGTCATTATTATAATACATACATTAATTTATATCCTGTTTGTTCGTATGTATGTATAATATATTATATATTATATCTTTATTTCTGTCTCATCTATGTACAGTACATACAGTTCAATTTACAGTCAAACCTGTGTTAAGCAGCCAGTCAAGGGAATCACAGAAAATGGCTGCTTAGCACAGGTGGCTGTTTAACAGAGGTCAAATGTATAGCAAAACAACATATTGGGAATCTGGAAACTGGCTGTTTAATGCAGGTTGGCTGCTTAATAGAGGTGACCACTAACACAGGTTTGACTGTATATTATAACACATGCATTAATTTATATCCTGTTTTTTCGTATGTATGTATAATATATTATGTATTATATCTTTATTTCTGTCTCACCTATGTAATGTACATACATTTCAATGAATAGTATAACACATATAACGCATACTTTGCACATAGCCATTCTACCAATGAGGATTATAAGAGACAATAGCATATTACAATACGTGAAACATGTTTTACTTTCTAAAAACGATGTAAAAGTCGCTTATCATAACAGTAACAAATATTTAAAATACTGTTTATTAGGAGTAGGGCAGGGAAACAGAGCACTATCGCGCAAATTAGAATATGTTTTAAGAAATCAGAACCACCTCTGATCAGATCAGGGATGGATTAGCAGCTTTTACATAGCTCAGTAAAACATGATCTGTTCACAAATAATACAATGTACATATCATTTACATAGATAAGAACTACGACGCTATAAAATATTAAAACAGGTTTTGGCACATATACTTATTAATGCCTGATTAGTCGGAATAACGTGATCAATTTATTTGTTTTAGACAATGTAGGATAATGATACAGATACTAGAAGCTTATAGTATATCCCTGATAGCCTCATACATACAACATACTAATGTACGCTAATCTGCCATGTTTGGGGAAATAAAGAATCTATATATCGATCTATCTATAATAACACCAATAACTAACAATATTACCATAGACGGATATGTAGTCCAGTGGTAACACGTTGGACTGGTAATGCAGGGATCGCAGGTTCGATCCCCTGTCTGACCCTAATAATATTAATAATCTTTCAGATGGGACGTTAAACCGAGGTCTCGTGTCGGTGCTTTACACCGTGCACGTAAAAGAACCAGAGGAGATTCTGGAATGGGTCTCTGTCTGTATCATTGCACTATCCTCCAAAAATCTAAAATCACTAATCTCGTCAGGAGGCGGCGCTCATATGGGCAACCGGTAGCTACGATAAATAAACGTAAACACAAATACTACCATTCACCAGAATCATTGTTTCTGGTTAGTTGCACATTTTGTAAATTCGAATAGCTACCTGAATTGCTCACAACGAATGGGATAACTACCGATATACAGGATGACCTCCCTTTTCAAGTTGCGTCCCTTAGACTCTGGGTAGTTCCGGTCAAATGTACATGAATTATAACATATCTTGGGAAATGAAGCGATAATCAAGCCATACGACCAGATATTGCATAGTACTTGTGTGCGTCGTCTACATATCAAACAAGTAAGTATATTATTGGATGCACACGGATCGATCTTTAAATTAAGCATACTGTAGCTTTCATTTAAAGTGGTTTTGTAATATTACCGTGTATATATTTCGGATATGTTATAATTTCGGATATTCTATACATCTATCTCAAATATGGTCCGCAAGTGTTACAGGCATGACAAGTTTCAATTAATCAATTAATTTACTTAGCCCCCGTTCAATAATGACTGACAATATACCGTTTTATTACATGATATGCGTTATTAAATTCCATATTTACAAAAAACAAATGAATATCCTCTATATACCATGTTGATTATCAGTTGATTATTTACGATCACTAATTCACTATCACAATATCTTAATATTGTTTACTTTCAGAATGGAGAATGACGTTCTAGATGAAGAAGGTCCGTCAGCTTGGACAAAGAAGAAACTGGTGGCATGGCGTGTGGACCACAAGAAGAAGAAGTCTGGAAACAAGAAGGTTCTAGTTGACAGGATTTTAAGGTCTGTACGCTTTGATGACTCAGATTCAGACTGGGGAAGCGACACTGATGAGGAATATACAGTTCCAAGTATTAGCAGCCTTGACAACAACTGGGAACCGCTGCTCACCAACCTGTGTCCTCCACTGAGAAGCGAAGACGTAGACAACTATTTCTTATTTAACAAGAACCCCGTCACTGGGAAAACACAGTGATGTCACAGGCAACTGAAGAAAGCAAAGAAATTTTGTAAGGAAAAGTACATTTATGATTTGGAGCATAATGAGATTAGGGACAGCCCATATTGTTACATTAGAGGAAAGTGCAAGCCGAGCATGAAGGAAGTCGTCAATGTAGGTGTCCATGGTCAACAAACACAGAACTATACACTGCATGTAGTGCTGATAAAAAGCACGGGTAAAATCGAGTCGGGGCACTGCAATTGTAAACCAGGATTGTCAGGCCTGTGCAGCCACATTGGTGGACTGTTACTGACCCTAGTCGAAATAAAGGAAGCCTGCACTTCAAAAGGCTGTGCGTGGTTAAAGCCTCAGACTGACCTGCAGATGAAACCTAAGCGCTTGGAAGACATCAGGTTTACAACAAATGGTGAGGCGACAACCAAACCATATCCAGACACATACCAGGCAGGCCTATGCAAGGACCCAGACACCTTCCTGTGTGACACCATGGCTGGACTCAAGGTTGCTAATCCAAACAGTGTCCTGTACCGAACAATGGATCCAGACATTACTGATCTGTCTGATATAACTTCCAAATACCAGCCTCCATTTATGTTCACTGATAGTGTGGACTTGAATTCAATGGTATGCCAATCAGAGTTTAGGACATTTGCTGCAGGTATTCATTTACAAAACACTGACATACAAAAGGTGACCGACTCAACGAGAGGTCAGAGTGCTAATCCTTTATGGAAAGAAGTTAGAACAAATATAATTACGGCTTCAAATTTGGTGCCGTGTGTAAGAAGCGTGTTCAAACGGAACCAGACAACTTGATAGCAAGGTTGCGAGGCTATTCGGGAGATTTTGACTCTAAGCCGATGAAATATGGAAGGAAGAAAGAAAGCCAGGCAAGGCGGGATTACGCGAAAGGACATCTTAAGAGGTGTGGGAAAGTAAACGTTGAAACGACAGGGTTGATGATATCGAAAACTTTTCCATTCTTGGGTGCCAGTGTTGATGCAATGGTGAATTGTGAGAAGTGTGGTAAGGGTGTATTAGAAATTAAATGCCCTTATGTTGGACGGAATGTCACACCTCAAGAATGGTCAGCCATGAAATCTGCATGTGTTACTAAGACAGAAAGTGGTGAACTTCAGCTGAATGCCCAGCATAACTACATGTTTCAAATCATGGGCCAGATGAAGGTACTTGATCTGGATTGGTGTGACTTTGTTGTTTGGACCAAAAAGGGCAAAAGTGTAGAAAGAATCAGGTTCAATCCAGATTTCTGGATGTATAATATGTTGTCTCAGCTGACATTGTTCTACAATTCGTGGTTCTTGGCCGAGAGATTTTCCGACCGAGTTAAGCGTGGCAAGAAATGATTTGGTTAATGTTATTGGTCCGAGATCATACACTGGGATCCAAAAGTTTCTTTACACTTTATAATTTTCCATTGCCATTTATTAATGTATTTTCAGATCTGTTGTATTAACAATTAAACAAAATCTATATAAAGATACTGTATGTTGAAAATTATTGTTTATTAAGTCTTTAAGAATAGTTGTGGCATTCACTAGATAGATACATGTATCTTTATAAGTGTAAAAAAAAACTTTGGGATCCCAGTGTATATCGTAGGGCTCTAAACACAGCCTTATCTTGGTGGGTCGTGAAGAAGTTAACAAGATGTTTGTTTCTGCTTGTGAGATCTTATATATTATATGGAACAGAACCTGCCGTCTGATCAGGCTCTATGCTGTTTGCTTCTTTGCCAAACTTTATATCTTCACTATCCGAATAGCAAAGCATGTACTAGTATCAAACTATGCATTTAGCGAATATATATACTACACTGTATGTACGTTCAATTATCACTTTAAAGTGTGGTCACAAGCTGGCATTATTGATATTTGTACCATGCAAGTGTGTCTCTATGGCAGTGTTTTATAACTTTGTGTATTCGCATTTCATGCTAGTATTAATTTGTTTATAAATCTATGAAACAATGGTCTTGTAATATTATGCGTGTATTAGTACATACATATAACTTAACTGGCATGATACGTGACATCATGCTATGCTACTGTCTAGTGGCATCCGTTAGGTGGAATTGTATTAAAATTTGGAAACCACATTTTTTGGTACTGTTCGTTTAAAGGTTAACGATTTCCCACTCTAATGAATTTATTAGAGTGGAAAATCCTTTACCCTATACCAATTTATTTTAGCTTAATTGTGACGAAAGCCGATGGCTTAGTGTCAATATCCAGTATGCTTCCTGAGACTGTGAGACACCAGTACTAAGCTATTACTTCACTACATATGTCCTGTAGATAATCTGAGCTCAACCTCTATGATGGAATCAGGTGGATGCTTTTTGTGATTTGACCATACCGCAAAGATTGCGCAAATGTATTTTCAGTTCTAAGTAACTCGTCTAAATCAAAATGTACCTTGAATGTGAAACAAGTTCCACAGACAGATATTAGTCACCGCCAAGTTTGCTTCCTTGGACCACCTGCACCCCAAATATGGATAGTTTCTTGCTCAAGGAAATTATCAATATTGATGAGCCATTAGTCATAACTTACATTGGGATCCTCACTCTATGTGACTGGGTACGAGCACTATATCAACTTAAAATGTAGTCTACAAGTCCTGACACAATATGGCACAAATAACACCATTGATTTAGGCAATAGGCAAATGGTTTGCTACAACCAACTATGGCTCAGTGGTCCAATGCGTGAACAGAGTAGTCACCAATGCGGACAGGGTTCTATTCCGGGCCGTCAGTATATGACTTGGAATGATCGTCTCCAAATCGGAAAGGTGGGTTTTTTCCGGCTTCCATCCCACACAGAAGTTTGCCAAAACATCCAAGCCAACGAGATTTATTAATATAAGCTGTTGCTGTTATGCTTCTTTCAAAATCCTTGTAAAATAAATAAGTAACTAGACTTTACAACAAACTACAAAATAATGTTTAATCTTTTAATTTGCATGAAACATGTATGATCATCACTGTAATATATCTGGCATACACAGTATCATTATGCTCATCAAGGTCCCTCCGCCCATAGGGCACACTATTTACAAATATGAAATGTTATCAAAGTTTCCAAATGTGTTGTCACCTGAGAAACATCTAAAGGGGATACTGACCTGAAATTTTCCTCAAGTTAAATACAATGTGCGAGGAAGGTTTACATAAAATACCAATTAGTTTTGAATATATTAATTATTTGATAAAAAGTGTAATGTTGTGGACTTTCAGCAAAATGGCATAAAAATAACAAATTTTGTAAAAAAATTAAACTGAGGGAAAATGAAAGGTGATAATAACCGGTGCTATTGAGCCAACTGTTTTACCTTCACTATCCGAATAGCAAACAGCATAGAGTCTGATCAGACATGCTGTTTGCAAAAGTGATTTTAATCGCGCTCTGCATGCTATGTGTTAATAGTACCTGGTTGATTTATTATTTGTTTTCATTCATGTTTCGCTACCAAAAAACATGTTGTTTGCTATTCTGGCAAGTCTTAGCTCCACTATATGAATAACAAACAGCACAGATCCTGATCAGACAGCACATTCTGTGCCATCTGATATGGCTCTATGCTGTTTTTGAAAGGGTTAACTGATTAGTAACCCCTGTCATGCTATATAAGGCTGAACAGCATAGTGCCAGATCACTCTATGCTGTTAACTACTAGTATTCAGATAGTGGCGATAAAACATTTAGCAGAATAGTAAACAACATAGATCCTGATCAGACGCGGCATGCTAACCACCCAGGCATGATTATATGGTTACACATCTAGTCGGCTACAGTGTAACCAATTATATTAGACACCTAAATCAAACATTTGGCTCAGACTTACAGTGAATCTTTTATAGCCATGCAGGGCACATGGTTGTATGCTCACTCTATTGGGCGGAGGGACCTTGATAAGCATAAATCATCATCATCAGATGCGGCATTACGCTGCAGCTGATCTGGACCTATGTTGTTTGCACATTCATTCGGCAGGTTAAGTTAGTAATGATTTAATTAAGATGTGCACAAAAGTTGGGGAAAGTTACGACATCTGATCTGGCTCCGCATGCTGTTACTCTACTTCAGCAATGGTTCGTACAAATTTGTCATGGCAGTACAAATAACGATCATTTGCTCGGCAAGATGAGCTTTCGATAATGGTAACACTGTTTGTAACACACGAAAGTTTTTTATCTGTTCCATTTTCATTTCTACTACAATTCTAGAAGAGGCTATTTGTTGCGTTTTGAAAAACTCATTTTTACTCATTTGTTTAGATTTTGACACAAACGGAGGCATGTTTAGTCCAATATTAGCTGGTAGGAGGTCTGCAACGGTAAACCCCTTATCAGCTAATATAATATCACCAGGTTCCAATCTAGGAATAAAGAGATGGCCATCCTCCTGCGTAATATGTCTATCTGACGTATGACCACCCCAAACCCGTGACACAAAAGTTACCAATCCATTTGGAGCAACACCGACTAAAATTTTAAACGTATTATGGTGTTTATATTCGCCCCAGGTGAGATTTTGGGCAGCCAGTGAGCTAGGTTTCTCACAGAAGAACTCGGTTGCGTCAATGACAATTCTGGAGTCGGGCATGTCCTGAAAACACTTGGGCAGGTTTGCCAATATTTGTACTTTTGTTGGCCAAGGAATGAGTCCCTTCATGTGGTCAAACATAAAGTTTATCCATGTGTTCATTATCCGTGACACTGTCATTACCGACACGCCAAATATATCCGCCAAATGTTCCTGCAGTAAGCCAAGTCTCAACCGGACACAAACCATAACAAATTCATCTATTGTACGCAGTTTCCTTTTCCTTCCTGGTTTATTTCTTTGAATTTGATGTGTTTTTTCGAAGAGGGATCTTTTCTGGCCTTCCCAATAGTTCAGCTTGTCTGCTCCATGTTTTAAAAAAGTTTGGAAAACAAGCATAAAAGTCAAATAATTGGAATATTCCGTATAAAAACGTGTCTTTTCATCGTTGTTTTCGATGTCTTCTGGTTTCAGGCTGCCTTGGCCTCTGGTTTCAGGCTGCCTTGGCCAGTCTCAGTCTGAGTATATTGTTCCGATGAACGGGATGGTTTTGGCGGCAAGTTGTATCTATGATCGCTGTCCGTTTCTCTTTCTTGAATGCTATATTTCACCTCGAAATCCTCAATTTCAACCACATGTTCACAATTGCCTACATCATCCACAAAAAAGTCTGGCGCATCCAAAATCTTTGTTGCATAATAAAGTTCATCATCAACATTGGCACTATCATTAACACCAAGAACTCTGCGTGCTTTTGGACTGTCCAAAGTTTTTTCTAGGTTGTAGTACTTGGGGATCGATTCCCGTGGTACATATTGTTGCTTTTCAAAATGAAGCATACACACACGTGAATTTTCAGTCACTGGTAGATTTGGGCGGTGTAGTTTAAGGCCTCTCAACCACAGTTTCCTCCTTTCAATTTCAGATTTTGATTTTCCTCCTGGAATCCTGTGGAGTGTTACACGAACACCGTCTTTCAATGTTTCGTTTTCGTACCTCTTACACAGTACACAATACCGCTTGCCACCCGTTTAACATTTTCACCCATGACGTCTGCACTGCAGCATCAATCTGTAACTGAAAAATAAACGGTCATATACTACTGTGTATATATATATATATATATATATATGAATAAGAAATAAATAATCAACAGCACAGGATAAGGCATGTAACGTCATTTTCTTTTCACTCTTTATATATATACTGTTAAAGAAAATACCTAATTTATACAAACAGGCGAATGAATTCAGAATAACAATCATAACAACAGTCGTAGTCATCGTGTAATAACAAGTCACCGACTGACCGTAAAGCAGTTTAACGCCTAGAATTGTTTACTGGCACAAAATGACCATAAAACAATATAGTCATTATGAAGGAACAAACACAAATGAACAAAACTCTCAGTACCTATCAACCCGAGTGCAATACCATGCCCCTGAAAACTCCCGACGGTATGCAGAATGTCAACGTCTATGATAGATCTGCTTTAATCATTAATTTTCACACGATGATGGTCCACACACAATACAGGCTATGCAGCAGCACAGTCTGGACACTGAAAGACACAAAACCTTTGATTTAATCAACAACTATTTATTATTAAAAACAAAAACATGAAGCATTGCCTACTTCCAATCATGTAAATACATTTTTATATTTTAAATAGTACAAATAGGGGTCTTCATCGTGTGTTTAAAAAGAAGGCAAAACATAATGTTACTGTAGACCTTCGTTAGTAATTTAATAATCATTTCAAGTGGGTGGGGTAAAATAACAAGTGTTTCCATTATTATTATTTTAACCTCACTGGTACTTTAATAGTTTGAAATAAGCGTACACTATGAATTTAATTCATGAAAATATACCTGCTAAAATGATTTGTACACCAAGAGCCTCGAACATGTAGAATTTGTCGATAATATTCAACGGCTACGATCGTTTCCACTGTTCATCAAACAACCGGAACTACCCAGATAGCAGGTGCGCGTTTTAATCTTAATATTTTAACGACTAAATACCGCGTTGTCGGACATATCGGTAGGACCCCATTCGTCTGCTGGACCAGTCACGTGGCAGTTTCATCACATTCTCGCTACGCGCAACGGAATGATATTGAACCATGCTTCAACTCTGTGAAATTAGGTTAGAACTATTTAAATATTTAGCATAGGAATTGATACTGTTGCATATACTTATCATATACTATCATTAATAATAAATTTAATAAATAAATGTCCGATCTAATGTCCGCTCACCTGGTCTTATTTGTTATTTATAACTGCACCAAACACGCATAGCTCAAGTGTAATAGTTTTAAGGGTATTATGTTTGACGCGAGTACTGTTGGCATACATTTGAATTGCTACGATATATAGCGCTTTTAAACATATTTTCTACGATATTAATGTAAACGTTGATCACGAGATGATATAAATCTCATCTTACACTAATAAACACAAATCGTCCTTTTCTTTTATGATTTCCAATGACTTTGGCTAACATAATATTTCTTTTCAAATTTTATTCATTTTAACTGCCCCTGTTTGGAGCCTCAATACACTACATGACACAACCGCACAACCACTTCTGTTAGTGTGAAAGTTCGTAATAAGAAATAGGTCCTGTAGTTCAAGTTAGTTTCTGTCGAAATTGAAAATGCCAGACCAAACATTTTTATTAAAACATATTACTAAGTTAATCACACATACATATAGATATAGGTATTTCTGGTAAAATGGTTCTAGCCATAAAGTCACTCTATTCATCTGTCGCCTCTTGTGTTAGAATTAACTCATTTAAAACAGACTGGTTTAATGTTCATTGTGGATTGAGACAAGGCTGTGTGTTATCACCCTTGTTGTTTAATTTATATATCAATGACCTAGCTGTATATCTTAAGTCCTTTGATATTGGTATTAATATAGATAATGAAAAGGTTTGCATACTCCTATGTGCTGATGACATTGTTTTACTAGCTAAAGATGAATATGACTTACAAATTTTGCTAAATGCTCTGAACGATTGGTGTTGTCTTAAGGACATGTCAATTAATGCCGATAAGAGTAAGATAGTGCACTTCCGTCCAGATAGTCGGGCGAGGTGTGAGTATATATTTAAATGTGGAAATGAACAGTTATCCGTTGTTGACAGATATACATACCTCGGTGTTGTTCTTCAGGAACACCTAGATTTTAATGTTACAGCTAAGATGGTTGCTCAGAGTGCAAGTCGTGCGTTAGGATTATTGATAGCTAAATGTAAAATTTCGGGAGGGGTACCGTATAATGTATTCACCAAGCTATACGGCACTGTTGTTTGGCCTGTAATTGCTTATGGTGCCTCAATATGGGGGTATAAATCCTTTCCTTGTATAAATGCTGTCCAAAACCGTGCTATGCGGTTTTATCTTGGTGTCGGCAAGTATACACCCAATGCAGCCGTTTTCGGTGAAATGGGTTGGCAACCTCCCAGTGTCCGTCAATAGAAAACAGTTTCTACGTTTTGGGTACGAATTTCCAATACAAATAACTCGAGATTGAACAAACGAATTGCACTTTGGGCAAACGAGAAATCTGCTTCCTGTAAAAACTGGTTCTATGTTGTTAAGAAACATTTTACGGATATTGATTTTGCAGAATTTTGTAACTTATCTGCTCCAATTTCTAAGCCTCATTGTGTCGAATGTGTGGAAAAATTTGGTATGAACAAATATATAACAGATTGGTATGCCTCTATAAATAGCATTCATGGTATTACTGGACGAGGTCGTAACAAATTAAGAACGTATTGTAAGTTTAAGCATGTATTTGAACCTGAGGAATATTGTAAAATGATTTTACCTACACGACACAGGTCGGCATTTAGTAAATTTAGATGCGGTGCTGCACCAATCCGCATAGAAACCGGAAGGTATGAGAATTTAAGATTAGACGATCGTAAATGTCCTTTTTGTAATGTGATAGAAGATGAACATCACGTTTTATTGGAATGTGCCATATATAATGATCTAAGAACTTTACTATTGCAGAAGGCAATATTAGCTGACCATAATTTCTGTAATATGACAACACGTGATCAATTTCTATTTCTATTCAGTAATCAATCAGTGATAAGACTTTGTGCCAAAACCTGTTTTAATATACTACAGCGTCGTTACTTTTACCTTTGTAAATAATGCGCTTTTTGTGTTAATTACTATATATCTATGATTTTTACAGTCTACAAGAAGCAGCTGCTAATTAGGTCATTCTCGATCTGATCCTGGGTGATAACTGATTTTGTAAAATATTTCTTAATAGCGCACTAGTGCTTGTTTTCCGATTCAGTGTGTTATACCATTTTGTTTTATTTCGTATTTAAATATAAATTAGCAACTGTTTCTTGGCTTTAGAATGTAAATAAGCATTAACTAATAGTAGTGTGGGGTTTTATAATGTGATATGTTTTGTTGCAATATGTCTCTTATAATTCTATTCAGAATGGCTATGTACTTTTAATCTGATTATTTACATTTGTGTTTGCATTACATGTATGATAGATGAGACTTTAATAAAGATTAAAACTCATAGCTCGATATATATATAGTCGCATCTGACAGACTGCTAAGGTCATTAAGTTTTGATTCATTTTCCAACAATTTAACCACTACGAACAAAATAAAGAGTCAAATTGAGGTCATAACCATAGAATAACTGACCCAAAAATTGCGCCCAACTTGGGGCTCGAACCCACGACCCCGAGATTAAGAGTCTCGTGCTCTACCGACTGAGCTAGCCGGGCTTCATGTTTTTGAATGTATCGAATTGGAAAACCTGGTTAACTGATGGCTTTATCTTATTTGCTGTCAAAATTAAAAACTACAGACAAAACTAATTCATTAGTATATATAATTTTATTACTTAATGTAACTGTTCATGATAATAGCTAAAATACAAAATGATATCTAACCGCGCAAGAATACGCAGAGAAAGTGCCATATTTTACTGTTTCAAAGCGATGCAAGATGAGGTTTTCTTTCATTGAGAAAACTCAATCATTTATTGGACACCGCAATAAGCTTTATTTTATTTATTCATGTCTTGAATATTTTTTTTATTCGTAATATTATTTACATTATGTACATAGTCAACTGGCATACAAATATAACAGTAATACTAGTATGTGGATCATAATACATATCCTGTGAATTCATATGAATCAATAGAATAGTTATTACACCGTTTGATTGTATTCTCGCGGTACTAAGGACATAAACGAATGTCATAACAAAGAAAGGTATTTCCATGATTATGTTCTTCATCTGGATATCTTCTTTAATCATTACAACGTACATTTGATTAAAAGAAACTATGATAAAGTGGAGAATTTATTTACACATCACTCTGTTTAGACGTGTATGACCTTCACCTTAAAGAAAGTGACTTCAATCTATTGTCGCGGTAAAAGTCTATACCATACAGTGTGTACAACATAATGTGTGCCTGTCAAATAATGAAACAGCAAAGTGGGAAACAAGTTCATTCAACACAGTTATGATGGAAAAGTTGTCATATTAATGTAAATTAAACATGCTACAAGGACCAGATTATGAGACCACCCTGTTCCATTTACTCCTCAGGAGTACAGTGGGGGCACATGAAGACAGTAGCCCGCCTAAGTACACTGACTGAAGTGCAGAATCTTAGGTGCACCCAATGTGAACAAAAGTCACACTTTCCCCATTTCACAAAAGCGATTCCTACAAACTCTTTTAATTCGGCAGGAGAATACATGTGGCACACACAACACTTGTCTTCTTCTGCGACATCCATGTCAGTGTCACTGTCATCAGAGGGTGTGTTCACATAAGTTGGGCAACTAGACCTAGAGATGCCAGAAGTACCAGGTAGTTCTTTATCAATGGATTTTTTCTGCTTCTTCACATTTAACTGGTTACCATTTGTTCCTTTCTTTGTAACAGATTCCTTTGCTATCTTGGCCTTTCTAGAGGTTGCCTGTGTTTTCAGAATGTCCATGTTAGTTTGACTTAACAAGTTTCCACATATGTATGGAGGAACAAATCGCTTCTTTGGCCTTTGGATGACACTCTTGATTGTTTTGTTTTCAAAAAACAATGCACTTGCATCATTGGATACGGGTTTTGGTGTTGTCTCTTGGTTTTCAATTGAAGCTAAAATAAAACTTGCAGGGGGGGTTTCAGTAACATTTGCAGGGGAGGTTTCAATAACATTTGCAGGAAGGTTTTCATTGCTTTCGGCTTCACATGACATTGCGTAGGTGTAAATAGACGAAGGTGCGGTGTCCATCACTGAGATACGGTTGTTGTCAAATGGGAATATCCCCGACTTCTTAAAAGCTGAGGTGATATTTGTTGGAGAGAAGGCTTTCAGATACGGTTTGGCGGTTAACTTTGCAATTTCATACTTTGTAACGTATATGCCTGGGTGCTGTTGCAAATACTGCTGACATTCAGTGTAGTAGTACTTCTTAAACGGCCCATATACACCAACATCCAGGGGTTGAGTCAAGTGACTTGTGTGAGGGGGTAGTACGAATAGTATAACATTTCTCTTCTTAGCCCACTCGGTTAAAGTCAGCGACAAATGGGACTTATGTCCATCATAAAGAATCAGGGTTGCTGGTCTCTCGCCATCAGTAGTCAAAGAACAGTGTTTTGCTAGGTGCTTTGTCACATAGTTTTCAAAGATCTCAGAATTGACCCAACCACTGTCGGACATTTCCCCATCTGCACCAGCAGGAGCGTCAGAAAGGAACTGATTATTCCATCTTTTCCCTGGAAAGATGAAGAATGGGGGCACATAGTTGCCTAAAGCGTTTGCTCCACCAATAATTGTAACATTTAAAGATTTAGGTGATGTTATAGCTTGAGGCTTAGTGTCCTTCGCACAAACAACTTTTGGCGGTGCATGTTGCGTACTGACACCTGTTTCGTCAATGTTGTATATCCTTTCGGGTGATGTAAGAATATCATTGTCCTGTAATATACTACAGAGTTCCTTGAAGTAATTAGTTATTTTCTCTGCTGATGCTCCTTTAGCCCTTGATAAGTCCAGTTTTTGTGGTTGTGCATTCTTCAAGTCTGGGTGCCTCTTCATGAAAGCATAAAACCAGACAGTGCTTAAACAATCTTTAGCCTGTACTTTCTTTCCGAGTGAACGTGCATAATCAGCTGCCATGTGTCTGGTATTGGTCATCGAATACCCATATCCAATGCTTGCCATGTATTTTATGTGCTCTGCTAGCTTTTCTTCATCAAGGGGACTTAGCAGGGTTTCTGGTCCAGGACGACATTCAAGAGACACGTTATGCCTGGTTCTGTCCCTAAGTGTTGACTCAGGGACGCAGTACACACGTGATGCACGGTACACTGACATCCCTGTCAATGTGGCTGCAAAAGCCCTTTTCAGATTTTCCTTTTCATAAGGCTTCTTGTCTCTCGAACCATGACTACCCTGAAAAAACAAGACACATTCACTTTATTTTGTCTACGGTATGGTATAGGTTTTTTCCAAATAAATAGTAACAGAATGACAGCTGCAGCAGACTGGCACTGTCCAGTGAAATTTCGGAGGCAGTACAGACAAAGCAAACACTATTAGTAAGATTTAGTGATATTTTCATATATATAAGCTATTTTTATATATTTAACTTACCAAAAGTCTTTGCATTTTCCACAAATCGATGTGTAAATAACCAAACGTCAAAAGTGGGTCACTTGTGTTTACTGTAGGTGGCGCTGTAACTTGCTGTCATCAAAATACAAAATACCGCGAAAATACATGTAATGCGAGAATACCAATAGACAGTATATGTCTTGTGAAATTAGTGAAATCAACTTTATGTTATGATTTTCAATGAAATATAGGAATTTATTCCACTGGTTGAAAGCAATGGAATAACACTGGTTTGCATGTTTGTGTATAACCAGTCTAAGAATGTATGTCACAGACAATATGCTAGATATGTATAAAACCAGTCTAAGAATGTATGCCACAGACAATATGCTAGATATGTATAAAACCAGTCTAAGAATGTATGTCACAGACAATATGCTAGATATGTATAAAACCAGTCTAAGAATGTATGCCACAGACAATATGCTAGATATGTATAAAACCAGTCTAAGAATGTATGTCACAGACAATATGCTAGATATGTATAAAACCAGTCTAAGAATGTATGCCACAGACAATATGCTAGATATGTATAAAACCAGTCTAGGGAATGTATGCCACAGACAATATGCTAGATATGTATACAACCAGTCTAAGAATGTATGACACAGACAATATGCTAGATATGTATAAAACCAATCTTAGCTGCTGCATGTTGAACTGCCGTCAACGCGAATGTTTTCAGACTCAATATGTCAGTGACTTCATGTATGACGTTTCATGACGTCATTTATTGTCGTCTAATCACGAGTTCTCGCGCCAATTAGTGCACATTTGCATTGTTTTTCTATTATAAAACACCCTTTCAAACCTAAAATAAAAAGAAAATAGTGTTTTGTTTAAGCGAATGATCGAATTGCATTCCAATCCTGGACACAGACAGCTATTATCATCAATCGTGACTAGTGCCACTCGTGATAATGGTGCATTCAATGATCGTTCTGTCAACTATTCTATCAAGTTCCTCTTTCTATAATTTCTTCTGAGTGAATCTCAATGTCAACATTCTAAATTAGTTACTACATGTCAACATGTACTTGTTTCACGAATATGTCATAGAAGAGGATTTCCTTGCACGTGGATTGTAAAATGTTGAAGTCTATATTAATTACTATATGTACTTGTTTCACGAATATGTCATAGAAGTGGATTTCAGTAGACTCCCAGCGGGGATATCAAATACATTTCCAGCTGGCTTGCTGAAGGTCGGTGGTTCTACCCGGGTACACCTGAAATACTGCACGGAGCGGCACACGGTGTTTTTCTCCACCATTTATAGCCGGATAGTCGCCATATGACATAAGCTGGTGTTAATTTATGCACATATATTTTAGCTCGATTGCGAAACAAGTTCTTACAGCATTTACCCCTTTTTCAACTCAAACACATAGTTATTAAGACGTTAGAGGTACGAATCGGCGACCACGCCTCAACCATCGGGTGCTCACTTACAGTGAGTTCGGGCGGGCGGTATGGTGCTCACTTCTTACAGTGAGTTCGGGCGTACGGTAGGGTGCTCACTTCTTACAGTGAGTTAGGGCGGACGGTAGGGTGCTCACTTCTTACAGTGAGTTCGGGCGGACGGTAGGCTCTCACTTCTTACAGTGAGATCGGGCGGACGGTAGGGTGCTCACTTCTTACAGTGAGTTCGGGCGGGCGGTAGTCCGTCATAGCGTTGTCCTCGCCCTCTATTCCTTAAACATAGCAACTGTATGTGTCCATAGAAGAAGAGAAGTAAGACATTTTATTTTCCAATTTGAACTTAAAAGTTCATCATTGTACACCATATATATACATACAAGTATTCACGTGAAAAATATGTCAATATGAGAAATCATATACAGTATTGACAATGCCTACTATACATATAATACATTATAATTTACATTCTCATGATAAATATGTCAATATGAGAAATCATATACAGTATTGACAACAAACAAACAAACAAACCTACTATACATATAATACATTATAATTTACATTCTCATGATAAATATGTCAATATGAGAAATCATATACAGTATTGACAATACCTACTATACATATAATACATTATAATTTACATTCACGTGAAAAATATGTCAATATGAGAAAATCATATACAGTATTGACAATGCCTACTATACATATAATACATTATAATTTACATTCTCATTAGTTATAGACATTACATTGCTTAAGTATCTGAGTACGACTCTGATTTAAAGTATCTTGTAGAAATTCAAATACAGGAGGTTGAACTCAGTGTAAAGCGATATTACATCCCAAAACGCAAATAAAATGCATTTTTCACGTATAAATGCATTGCTACTACAAATTCGCCCGAATACATTCGAACACTAACATTGAATCAATAAACAGTGTTTTTGTGGATTAAAAGTATGATTTCATATAACGGTCATCCATGCTCCTCAATTGACGTTGTTTTTGTCATCGGAGTGAATACAAAACGCAAGATAATGTCGTTTAGAGATAATTTAACTAAGAATAGTCTACAAATAAATAGGCACACATGTGAGATATAACGGTAAATGTGTACCATAAATCGTGTTATTCGGGATACACTAGTTGTATTACGCATGGATGTTTACATTATTTTGCTATGTCAACAAACCGCGTATACGACTTTTATTTATTAGCTGAAATACTCAGTATTTGAGGCAAACATTTGGAAAAAAATTATACCATATAATAGGAAAATACATTCTATAGAAATTTGTGTTTTCACCGATGTAGTGTCGCTTTAAATAGCATTATAATTATAAACACAATCAAGTTACATATTCTATTAAATTAAGCCTTGCAGCGTCTCAGTGCACATTCTTCATACAGATATATTCCCCAAGGTGCCTACACTATTATTGTTGCGAGATTGCATTAAAGTTAGAAATTTGAAAACACTCGGTCTCTTATGGTAATATTTCTTAATATATTTCTTTCTAATGTTATTGTATGCGCAAGAACTAGTTGCGTTTTCTGCTGGAAATGCCTGCGTCGATCAGCCTCAATTGCAATAAATCGACTCTAGCGACCATGGTAACGTTTCATCACGTAGTAAAAGCCAATCACAAACTAGTAATTACTGGAATTAAACTCTATCAGGTGACTTACTTTCGCCATAAATTCAATGCGGCTTATTGGCTGTGGCATACATTCTTAGACTGGTTTTATACATATCTAGCGTATTGTCTGTGACATACATTCTTAGACTGGTTTTATACATATCTAGCGTATTGTCTGTGACATACATTCTTAGATTGGTTTTATACATATCTAGCATATTGTCTGTGGCATACATTCTTAGACTGGTTTTATACATATCTAGCATATTGTCTAATGTATAACATTCTTAGACTGGTTTTATACATATCTAGCATATTGTCTGTGGCATACATTCTTAGACTGGTTTTATACATATCTAGCATATTGTCTAATGTATAACATTCTTAGACTGGTTTTATACATATCTAGCATATTGTCTGTGGCATACATTCTTAGACTGGTTTTATACATATCTAGCATATTGTCTGTGGCATACATTCTTAGACTGGTTTTATACATATCTAGCATATTGTCTGTGGCATACATTCTTAGACTGGTTTTATACATATCTAGCATATTGTCTGTGGCATACATTCTTAGACTGGTTTTATACATATCTAGCATATTGTTTGTGGCATACATTCTTAGACTGGTTTTATACATATATAGCATATTGGCTGTGGCATACATTCTTAGACTGGTTTTATACATATCTAGCATATTGTTTGTGGCATACATTCTTAGACTGGTTTTATACATATATAGCATATTGGCTGTGGCATACATTCTTAGACTGGTTTTATACATATCTAGCATATTGTTTGTGGCATACATTCTTAGACTGGTTTTATACATATATAGCATATTGGCTGTGGCATACATTCTTAGACTGGTTTTATACATATCTAGCATATTGTTTGTGGCATACATTCTTAGACTGGTTTTATACATATATAGCATATTGGCTGTGGCATACATTCTTAGACTGGTTTTATACATATCTAGCATATTGTTTGTGGCATACATTCTTAGACTGGTTTTATACATATATAGCATATTGGCTGTGGCATACATTCTTAGACTGGTTTTATACATATCTAGCATATTGTCTGTGACATACATTCTTAGACTGGTTTCATACACATCAGTCCGCCTCCGTGGTCGAGTGGTTAAGGTCGTTGACGTATATACCACTGTAACCTATCATCACTGATGGTCACGGGTTCGAGCTCCGCTCAGACCGTGTCTCATTTATATGAAAAAGTCGGCAGTTTCTTACGGAGGTTGGTGCACCCAAGTACTGGTTAACCGCTGAAGCCTGCCCAGGAAAGGTGTTGTTAAGTAAACTGCCCGCCGGCGATATAGCCCGAAATGGTGCTGATGCAGGCGTAAAACCCGAACTATAATATACACATCTAGCACGTGGTCTGTGGCACACTGGTTATATACAAATCTAGCATATTGTCTATGTTATACATTCTTAGACTGGTTTTGTACAATCTAGCATATTGCCTGTGACATACATTCTATGACTATTTTCAGACACGTGACCTAACGTGAGGTTAAGATCGTTGACTTTCATTCATTCATTTGCTCCACACCGCTGCTGGTTAGACTCCCACTGAGGTTCTCGAATTATTTCTTGTGAGGAATCTAACCAGCTGGCTTGC
Source organism: Archivesica marissinica (assembly GCA_014843695.1). Taxonomy (NCBI): domain Eukaryota; kingdom Metazoa; phylum Mollusca; class Bivalvia; order Venerida; family Vesicomyidae; genus Archivesica; species Archivesica marissinica. The sequence continues at coordinate 38,949,958 of CM026388.1, forward strand.
GGAAGTCGGTGGTTCTACCCTGGTGCCAGCCCACGCCTGAACCACTGCTCAGAAGTGCACCCGTGGTCTTATATCCACAAATGATAGATGGAACTCCCCGCGTGACACTTCGAACAGCATGTCAGGCACATACGGACACCCAGGTAGAACCACCGACCTTCCGCACGCCATCTAAATAACTTCATCACACTAACTAATTCGACATCTCCAGTGGGATTAGAACACATTGCTGTGAGGGGCAGGTGATTTGAATTTTCCAATGCATTTGTCTCTGACAAGGATTATATCGATTATAGTATCGGAGATAATTTGGCGACGAGGCTATCAATTTTACGATGATAGGTTATTTTAACTGAGTTATTACCAGCTCTATTTACCTTGTAGATTACGGTAGACACGTACACCACGTGTATCTTGTTGACAGGTTTATGGTTCTATCAATAACGAGTTATACCTTGGACTTGAAACAAGGCCATTAATTTCAATTTAACTTGGCATATAGCTTCCACTCCGGCTGTTACACAAATACATACAACCGTATAGGGAACACATATTTAATCTACTAAATCCTCATTTTAAATCGAAATCATGATTGTTTGTTTGAAGGGGGGGGGGTAAAGCCTCACCAACAGCCTAGATCATGTTGTAATTGTCCAGCTACTGTTGGTGAAGGAATACGCCGGGAGCCCCACCCGGGCAGTATTTCTAGCAGTAATGGGTATTCGGATAGAAATTCGACCTAAGATGTTATACTAGAGGACGTAGAAAACGCATACTTCAGATAAGTGTGTTTTTACATGAAAAACAATAACTATATAAATACATAGTTTTTAACATTTTGGAATATTTTGGAATATATTTAGTTGTTCAGTTTGTGTTTTGTAATAAAGATGTGATATATCTTTCGTTTTCATGTAATAATACTCATATACTGTAGGTGTGCGTTTTCTATGTCTTCTAGTATATAATGTAGGTGTGCGTTTTCTATGTCCTCTAGAATATAATGTAGGTGTGCGTTTTCTATGTCCTCTAGTATATAATGTAGGTGTGCGTTTTCTATGTCCTCTAGTATATAATGTAGGTGTGCGTTTTCTATGTCCTCTAGTATATAATGTAGGTGTGCGTTTTCTATGTCCTCTAGTATATAATGTAGGTGTGCGTTTTCTATGTCCTCTAGTATATAATGTAGGTGTGCGTTTTCTATGTCCTCTAGTATATAATGTAGGTGTGCGTTTTCTATGTCCTCTAGTATATAATGTAGGTGTGCGTTTTCTATGTCCTCTAGTATATAATGTAGGTGTGCGTTTTCTATGTCCTCTAGTATATAATGTAGGTGTGCGTTTTCTATGTCCTCTAGTATATAATGTAGGTGTGCGTTTTCTATGTCCTCTAGTATATAATGTAGGTGTGCGTTTTCTATGTCCTCTAGTATATAATGTAGGTGTGCGTTTTCTATGTCCTCTAGTATATAATGTAGGTGTGCGTTTTCTATGTCCTCTAGTATATAATGTAGGTGTGCGTTTTCTATGTCCTCTAGTATATAATGTAGGTGTGTGTTTTCTATGTCCTCTAGTATATAATGTAGGTGTGCGTTTTCTATGTCCTCTAGTATATTATGTAGGTGTGCGTTTTCTATGTCCTCTAGTATATTATATAGGTGTGCGTTTTCTATGTCCTCTAGTATATAATGTAGGTATGCGTTTTCTATGTCCTCTAGTATATAATGTAGGTGTACGTTTTCTATGTCCTCTATTATATAATGTAAGTGTGCGTTTTCTATGTCCTCTAGTATATAATGTAGGTGTACGTTTTCTATGTCCTCTAGTATATAATGTAGTTGTGGTTTTCTATGTCCTCTAGTATATAATGTAAGTGTGCGTTTTCTATGTCCTCTAGTATGTCTTTATTTTCATTACTTTTAGTACCTAATATTATATGATCTTCTTTTTACTAGTATAGTGTTTTTTGAGTGGTGTTTTCATACATATTTTATGAGTTTTGGAATTTTGCTATTAAGCGAATCTTTTGGCGAGTTTAATAGCAAAATTGCAAAACGAGTTTCATAAAATATGGTATGAACTCACATGAGTGTGAGTTCCTAGTGGAAAGTCGTGATAGCGTAGTGGTAACGCGTTCACTTCAGGTGAGAAAGGCCCGGAGTTCGAGCATCGCTGCGACCAATCAGAATAATTCTAGGTGTTATTACACGTGCGTTGATATAAGAAAATATGTAATGGCTGTATTACACTGACTACAAGCAAATGTATGCGATACATTTATTGATGTCACATTTCGTCTTTTATGGATAATGAACACGTGGGGTTATTCTGAAAATGTCTCTGTCTCTAGTAAATATTATAATCTAATATGACTTGAAGACGTTTTCACTAGTATGCAGACATCCATCATCAGATGTATGCACTATCTTCCCTGTCAATAGATGTGTAAGTCGTGATAGCGCAGTGGATACGCGTTCGCTTCAGGTGCGAAATGTCTGGAGTTCGTGCCCCACTGGATTGTGCCCTTAGGCAAGGCATTTAAATTCCACTTTGCCTCTTCTCTCTCCCTCGTGGCGATGGATTCCATCAGGAATGAGGTCTCGAGAGTGATTAATATAAGTTGTAAGAACTTATTTCGCAATCGAGCTAAAATAAATTTGTATAAACTATGACTAACTAATTATATGAGATGAGCTTTTGAGTTGAGCTTATGTAGATGATTCGTTGAACCGAGAGTACCCGAGTGTATTAATTTAGAAACTCATTAGGTTCATGCGAAATAGTTTGTTCGCCTTATCATTAAAAATGATAGCAATTTTCTAACGAATAAAGTGATGGAATCTTTGAAGACAATTTGTAATTATTGTGTTGAATGAATCAGATAATTAGGCATAGCTTCTATGTCTTTAGACTGTAGTTGGACTCGCTAATACTGCAATACATTCCAATTACAGGGCTAGTGAAGTTAGCTTTACCAAAGACAAGCTAATCGGCATGTAATAAAAGTACCTCGATAATAAGGGGGTATACGGTTGATTTACTGTGCTGCAGTTGATGGATGCATCATTATAATGTAAAGTTCTGCGCGATACGCAGCTTAGCTTAACTGATGATGAAGCAGCGAATCTAGCCAATGAGAGACATCTCTAATATTTTATTACCTCCCTTGGCAGACCTCCCTTGGCAGATAAAGTCTGATTTATTCCAAAATGTGAATTGGTCCTTTTAGTTAGAATCCTTTGTTTTTACTGTTATTCCCTAACCAGATGTTGCGGTATGATAATTGTGATTTTATCAAAATCGTGTTAATTAACTGACATATTGTTTTACAAAATAGTACCCGTTGCATACGGTGTAAGAGATATGTCGAGTTATAGCAATTTAATAATCATATAAAGAGATAGTGGAATCAAATTGCTAGCATGTTGTGCAAAGGAAACAACGCTAAAACAGAGGAAAACACTTAATAGGACCTATCTACTTTTAGGGAGTATTCAGGGGCAGTAACTGACCGATGTCTCTCATTGCGTGGCTTGATATTTGCACAGTGAGGGACCTCGCTGGCTTTTCTATTACCTCCCTTGGCAGATAAAGTCCGAGTAATCCCTAAATGTATAGCGGTTATTTCATTTGGACTCCTTTGATTTTACAGTAGTTTCCTAATCGGATGTTGCGTTATGAATAATGTGATTTTATCCAACTCCTGTTATATTAATTGATACACAATATTTACAGATTGTTTACCCATTGGATATACTGTAGCATATATGTCGAGATATAGTAACATAATAATTATAAAATAACAAAGTGGAAGAACATTGATGACATGTAGTGCAAAGGAAACAACGATAAAAACAGAGGAAACAACTTAAGAGGACCTACATACTTTTAGAGAGTATTCAGGGGCAGTAACTGACAGATGTCTCTCATTATACCTTATTATAATACAACGATTCTTGCTTGGTTGTGACGGGTATATTGAAGCAAGGACTTGTAACTATGTTTGAAATCGGATTCATTGCCCTCGCTGTTTAGCTTGTAAACTAATGTGGACACGTACTCTATGTAAATCGTACTGGCAGCTTTATCGCTCTATCAATACCGAGATATTTATTTGACCAGAAACAAAGCCATTAATTGCAATTTGTCGTGGCATTCAGTTTCCGTCTGGCTGGTTGCGCCAATAAATAATACTGTTTAAGGAACATATATTTCCTCTAACAGTTTGCTATCGTCTATAAACCAACTAAAGGACAGTGTCTCATTCCAAAATGGCGGAAATAATTCCTGCACACACTGTTGTTCAGTATTGACTTAAAATGTGTTTATCGGACGACGACACCATGGAGATATTTGAGATTACGCTTGGTTACCCCCGCTATTATGAATGAGGGTTATTAGTTTTAGTTTAAAGACCAATAAAATAGCAGTTAAGCCTGTCCTAAGCAGCCAGCCAAGGAGATTTCGGAAAGTAGCTGCTTAGCACAGGTGGCTGCTTAATATAGAACAAATAAATAATAATAATAATAATAAAAGATATTGGGGATCTGGAAACTGGCTGCTTAATATTGGTTGGCTGCTTAATACAGGTGACCGCTAACGCAGGTTTGACTGTATATCTTTGCAAAATAGTCTGTTCCGACACAGATTCATAATCCGAGTGATTTCTCGTAAGAAAATTGTACAGTATATATTAGACGCGATAGCAAGACCTCAGGCAACACTACACCTACAGGTGCGCGGACGATTACTTCCCCTTTTTATTTAGACTGCTGTGACGTCACAAGCGAACACGCCATATTGGATTAAGTATACACTTGTATCAAATTGAACGTGCTTCGTTATCTGTAATAGTTCTGGTTTATTTATTGTGAGTGTTTGGTGTTGTACGTATTCGTAGATTTGGTATACAATACTTCAATCATACCATGCCATCAACACGGTGCTTTGTGTCGCGTTTGGGTGTAATTTGAGAACGGATGGAAACGTGGAAGGTGTCAGTCAGCCTCTATTGTTTTCTGACGTATTTTATTGATCAATATTTACAAAATCAATAATATTGATTTCCTAAATTATACAAAATAATGCCCGAATGACGCTTGAACTCGTTTTGTTGCTATGCGGATTATTGATGACGTAGGCATGTTGCACGACGTACGGTATTAGTATTTCTGATGGGACGTTAAACCGAGGTCTCGCGTCGATGCTTTATACCGTGCACCATCATCACCAAACAAAATACCTCTGAGAGAAATGTCTGTCAAATGGTGTATGGTATTGATAAAGGTTATTCTGGGGTTATTCTGGTTGAGACGTTACGTGTGCAACAACGACCAGTACAACAGACTGAAATACAAGATCTGTGGATGCAACAACGACCAGTACAACAGACTGACATACAAGATCTGTGGATGCAACAACGACCAGTACAACAGACTGACATACAAGATCTGTGGATGCAACAACGACCAGTACAACAGACTGACATACAAGATATGTGGATGCAACAACGACCAATACAACAGACTGACATACACGATCTGTGGATGCAACAACGACCAGTACAACAGACTGACATACAAGATATGTGGATGCAACAACGACCAGTACAACAGACTGACCTACACGATATGTGGATGCAACAACGACCAGTACAACAGACTGACATACAAGATCTGTGGATGCAACAACGACCAGTACAACATACTGACATACAAGATATGTGGATGCAACAACGACCAGTACAACAGCCTGACATACAAGATATGTAGATGCAACAACGACCAGTACAACATACTGACATACAAGATATGTGGATGCAACAACGACCAGTACACGACTGACATACAAGATCTGTGGATGCAACAACGACCAGTACAACAGACTGACATACAAGATATGTGGATGCAACAACGACCAGTACAACAGACTGACATACAAGATATGTGGATGCAACAACGACCAGTACAACAGACTGACATACAAGATATGTTGATGCAACAACGACCAGTACAACAGACTGACATACAAGGTCTGTGGATGCAACAACGACCAGTACAATAGACTGACATACAAGATATGTGGATGCAACAACGACCAGTACAACATACTGACATACAAGATATGTGGATGCAACAACGACCAGTACAACAGACTGACATACAAGATCTGTTGATGCAACAACGACCCGTACAACAGACTGACATACAAGATATGTTGATGCAACAACGACCAGTACAACAGACTGACATACAAGATATGTGGATGCAACAACGACCAGTACAACAGACTGACATACAAGATATGTGGATGCAACAACGACCAGTACAACAGACTGACATACAAGATATGTGGATGCAACAACGACCAGTACAACAGATTGACATTCCAGATCTATGGATGCAACAACAACTGATTGATATAAAGATGGTGTTTCTCGGATATACGTGTGGATAGGATATCTAAAATAATTGCCGTCTGACCCTATTATTATCAACAGTGTGACTTTAAACCGAGGTTTCGAGTCGGTCTTTTATCTCCCGTCTGACACTAATAATATTAACAGTCTTTCCGGTGGGACTGAAACGGAGGTGTCGAGTCAGTGTTTTACTCCGTACACCTAACAGAACAAGAGGATACTCTGGAATGGGTCTCTGTCTGTATCATTGAACTATCCTCCAAATATCTAATATGACTAATCTCTTCAGGAGGCGTCGCTCATATAGGGCAACCGGTAGCGACGATAAATAAACGTAACATGCACACACACGTACTGAGTCGACACAGCATGATCTGTTTCGATAGTGAGGTTAACTTTTCTGCTCTCAGCTGTGCATAGGTCACGACGTGCACGATGTTGATGTCAGACCTGGATATGTACAGTACTGACATACATTTGTTAACATCTGGTTTATTTAGCCTACGTAGACGAATTGCGAGCATCGTCTAGAAAACAATCACTCAGGTGCATGCATACTTTTAACAAAGTCTGCTAATCATGTATTCGCAGACGACATCTAGCTAATTGCAGTACATGTATTCCCTGTCGTCCTGCAGAACGTTAACGATAGTGCGAACCAAAATGCCCTTAATGTTGTATGTTGCGTGGTGTGGTGTTTTACGTTTATTTATCGTCGCTACCGGTTACCCATATGAGCGACGCCTCCTGAAGAGATTAGTTATTTTAGATTTTTGGAGGATAGTGTAATGATACAGAGAGAGACCCATTCTAGTCTCCTCTGGTTCCTTTACGTGCAAGGTGTAAAGCACCGACACGAGACCTCGGTTTAACGTCCCATCTGAAAGACTGTTAATTTTATTAGGGTCAGACGGGGGATCGAACCTGCGATCCCTGGATTACCAGTCCAGCGTGTTACCACTGGACTACAGATCCGTCTGTATGTTGCGTTCTAAATACAATTACTTAAATAATGAACATTACTGCACATGCGTGACGCAACAACGAATGACATAATATATTGGTGCTATAGCTTGTGTGATACAACCTAATTGTGTATGTATGTAATATTTGTATGACTGTGTTATGTATACATATACAATACAATTTGATTAAACTAAGCTAACACAGGCTCTCCGATTAGCGCAGTTGTTAGCTCGCTCGCTTCTCACCAATGCAACCCGGGTTCGATCATCGGACCAAGAAGTATTGTGGCGCCTCTCATATCCTATATTTCCACAAGTGGAAGTCGTGATGGTGCAGTTGATGCGCGTTCGCTTCAGGTGCGAAAGGTCCGGAGTTCGAGCCCAGCTGGAGCCGTTACGATTGTGTCCTTAGGCAAGGCATTTAAATTCCACGTTGCCTCTTCTCTCTCCCTCGTGGCGATGGATTCCATCAGGAATGAGGTCTCGAGAGTGATTTATATAAGTTGAAAGAACTTGTTTCGCAATCGAGCTAAAATAAATTTGTATAAACAATATCCTATATTCGTGGTAGCGTTAGAAGTGCCACACAGAGTGGGGGTTAATGAATTACAACGAGTATCAACGTTTCTATTCCACAGTGTTGTATTTCTTATGAGACAAGTCCATGCGTAATATAGACCTATTCATATGCTGCATGTGTGCAACTTCTCTAAAGTACATGTATCTAAGCAGCTACAACTCAAAACTATACATGTAATTAATTATACGATGTATTATAATGGTAATCAACTAACCTTGTTTATTTGATTGTATATTAATTTAATGTTATCTTCTTAAATCAATCAAAACTCATTAACCAATGAGTTATGTTCTTATAGTAAATTCAATGTGAGATTCCGTGAAAGTTTGTTCTCGGTGAAAGTCTGTTCTGTTCTCATACTGAAAAATCGGTCCGTATATACTATTAGACGAATTCCGCCAGACCTGGCGTAAAATAGCGTGAGACGGCGTAATCTGGCGTGAAATCCACCCGGCGTAATCCACTCTGGCGTAACATGGCGTAAAACTCGCCTGGCGTAACGATTCCTGGTGTAATATGGCGGAATTGCCTTGGAATTACGCCACGCTCAAGCGGAATATTGACAAATACAACATGTTTATCAATAGAAATGTGCAAACTTATACTAAACACATACAAATACTGAATGAATGAATGAATGGTGTTTTACGGCGCATCAACATCTAAGGTCATGTAGCGCGCATTAAAGTTATGTTTATTGTCGAGTGTATGAAATAAAATTCTATATAAGTATATGCATTACGTAAAAATTAATACTAAGAAGTTATAAAGACGTAAGATTAATTACAGGTAATATATGAATGAATGATTACTACAAAGGCATGATTAACAATTGATATCACAGCTTATTATAAATTCCTATTGCCTTGATAAATGATATGATGGACTCTACTTAATGTTGTCCACATTGTAGTACTGCAACCGGATTGGTTGAAGGTCAACACAGTGTATTAAGATATGTATTAAGACATACAAATACTATATTTGTAATTAAAATACCTAGGTGCGGCCATGTGTGCATATACATGAATTAAGATTATGCTCTAAATGTCGGTAGCTGTCACTTTTGACAGAACATAAACAAAGCACCCCACGATACTTTGATTGCTTGACGTCACTCCCAGTCTCCCACAATGCACACATAGCTTCCTGGTAGTAGTAAACATTACAAGCATGTTTAAAACGAATATACAGTCAAGGTATTCGTGGCCGCTAACACTTAAGTTAATACACTCTTCAAAGTTTAAAACATGAAAGGAGTCACAAGGTAACTTTCTACGAACAATTATAATCAGTTTGTCAAATACCAAATCCCAAATGTAAATAATATACCGGCTAGGTGCCACAGTATGTGAGACGGTACGGTGGTCGCCAGATCGGACAGGTGGGACTCCGGTTTCCTCCCACACGAATGACCACATTTACGCTTTCAGAGTGATTAATATAAGTGGTTAAAACTTGCTTCGCAATCATTGTAAAATAAATAAAGTTTAAACTAAGCTAACAACGGTGGCTGCAACAGCTGTATAAGGTTGTTAAACAACAAATAAGTTGCATATTAACTACATAGTAAAGAGTAAAACCATACAGTCTGTTCATTTATATTTCCAATCTTTCATTTCTTCTGATACCACATCCACTGTGAAAAGGTATTCAAACCAGCCTGAAACACACCAAGAATATTTCACATTTTAAGTTTCAAATAACAAGTGCTCGTCTGTGAATAACGTCACTGTGTTTACACACTGTATTCCTCCGCTAAATAATACAGTATACCGACCTTCAGTTTGCAATGGCCTGAATTCTTATACCACATCTATTCTACACATCAACTAGTCTGAAGTCTTCTCAAGACACATAATTTCTCAAATAACATAAAAACTGCCTATCATGAAAATGCATTCTTACCAAAAAGAAAAAAATAACTATATTAGTTATTGGGACTACATGGGACCGCGGATGCACTTCTGCATATTTACGTATATACAACCATTATATTTGTGTTCTGCTTGCAGATTTAGAGCGATGCGTATGTACGCGGCGCGTGGTAAACCAATTTATAAACCTCTTACTTTCACTTTCAGCGTATTAGATGTGTGTTCTACTTGCCGATTTAGAGCGATGCGTATGTACGCGGCGCGTGGTAAACCGATTTATAAACCTCTTACTTTCACTTTCAGCGTATTAGATGTGTGTTCTACTTGCCGATTTAGAGAGATGCGTATGTACGGGGCGTAACAAACCGATTTATAAACTCTTACTTTCACTTTCAGCGTATTAGATGTGTGTTCTACTTGCCGATTTAGAGCGATGCGTATGTACGCGGGGCGTAACAAACCGATTAATAAACGTCTTACTTTCACTTTCAGCGTATTAGATGTGTGTTCTACTTGCCGATTTAGAGAGATGCGTATGTACGTGGGGCGTAACAAACCGATTTATAAACGTCTTACTTTCACTTTCAGCGTATTAGATGTGTGTTCTACTTGCCGATTTAGAGCGATGCGTATGTACGCGGGGCGTGGCAAACCGATTTAGAAACCTCTTACTTTCACTTTCAGCGTATTAGATGTGTGTTCTACTTGCCGATTTAGAGCGATGCGTATGTACGCGGGGCGTAACAAACCGATTTATAAACGTCTTACTTTCACTTTCAGCGTATTAGATGTGTGTTCTACTTGCCGATTTAGAGCGATGCGTATGTACGCGTGGCGTGGCAAACCGATTCAGTTTAGTTTAATAAAATGTTATTACAATTATATACATTTATACAACAATACAGATTGACACACACATGAAAGCAAATGGGTTGGGCCACAAGTTCTTTCAACATTAGTAATTGGCCCTCCCCAATGTTGAGTTTTTTATATTGCTAAAACACAATGTTATAATAGTTTTATACCACGCGATATAGTGTCGCTTTAAAGTAAACATAATCCGTGTATGAATACTAAAATTAAAGCAAATCCTATTGCAAGCAGCTTATAAATCTGTGATATGGTTATTGTACAATAGTTTAATCATATTTTATTGCTCGATTAGTTTTTTACATATATACATGTGAATACAAACATGACAAATTATAGAAAAGCAAACGGGTCGGGCCACAAGTTCTAGCAACATTAGTTTAAACATATTTTATTCGGATCAAATACATATATACATATATAAACACAATTCTTATACATTGGAACCGATATGGGTCGAGAAACAAGCTTAAAGCTTATATGAATCCCTTCCCATGTTGGAGTACGTTTAAATGGTACAACATGCTTGGCGAATAGTAATGGCGAGTTTATGTGTTCAGTATATATCATATAAATTGTAGAGAAACTATTGAATATTTAACAGCAGTGGCAAATATTTGGACTTGATTTTACTAAACGTCCGCATATATTTACAGCATCGTTATTGTAATTTTAATGTAGCAATACGGAAACGTTATATCCAAATATGTAAAATATCAAAAAACAATCTGGTATTGTCACACGACGGGCCGGGACCAAAACGGAGAGAACCCCCACGTTCACCTAGGTATCGAAACGTTTTGTTGCTGCAATATAGCTCTGGACATTCAGGTAGAGTGTTGTGTTACAGTGTGTAGTGAGATGCTCATCGCCAAACAAGAGATTGTTGAGTGTGGCAGCACATGGAAGGTTAGATAGGTGTTGTAGACGTTGATGATTATACCTTGGGCAATGCAGAAGGAAGTGAGTGACTGATTCGATAGACCCGCATGCGCACAAGGGAGAATCGATGATATTTTTCCTGTGAAGGTCGTAGCACAAAGAACTACATCCTAGTCGTAGTCGGGTGTGGAGTATCTGATTCCTTCTTGATCCAACATTGTATAACGGGGATTGTCTTTTCCTGTTTTTACTTAACATGTATTTGAAGGTTGCTACTGTATCGGCGTTCCGTGTCTCGTTTGGCAGCGAGTTCCATATTAGAATAGTTGATGGAAGAAATGTAGAAGCATGGGATTGAGTATGTGCAGTTATCGGTTGAACGGCGGGTACGTGTCGAAGGTTATATAATTGGTCAGCTTGTTCTGGAATGAGATTGGAGAGGTAATGGGGACAGCGACCAGTCTTCATTTTGTAGAAGAGGGTGAGCTTGTGATTGCAACGTCGTTTGGCTAGGGTATCCCAGGACAGGTCCGACAGAAGAGTGTTTATGTTGCAGAGTTTAGTAGCTCCAGACACAATTCGCGCTGCCTCGTTCTGTACGGCCTCAATATCGTTTTCGAATCATTACTGCAGTTGTCCCACACGACGTTACCATATTCTAGAAGAGGTCGAATGTAGGCAAGATACATGCGCTCTAGACAGAAACGGGTAAGAAGGAATTTTAATGATCTGAGAATTCCGATGCGCTGCCAAGACTTGTTAACAAGCTCAGATATATGAGCATTCCACTTGGCATCATCTGAAAAGATTAGACAAAGATGTTTGTGAGTTCTAGTTTGGGTAATGGGAATGCTATTCATGAAGACATCTGGATGGATGGGCTTGTTTCGCTTACGTGAGAAAATCATGGATTCGGTTTTTGCAGGGTTGAATGTAACTAGCCACCATTTGGACCAGGAATGGATACGAGAAAGGTCGGTGTTGAGGACGGCAGCTGCATTGGCTGGATCGTCAACGATGATGTAAAGACTTGTGTCATCGGCGAAAAGACGTATATTGGCATTAATGTCAGCAACGATGTCGTTAATGTAAATGAGGAAGAGTAGTGGACCTAAAATCGATCCCTGTGGAACTCCAGCATTAATAGAAGACCATTGCGAGGATGAATTTGCAATAACAACACGTTGATTTCTTGAAGACAAGTAAGATGCGAACCAGTTTAGAAGAGAACCTGTGATACCGAGAGAAGACAGCTTGCTAAGCAGACCACGGTGCCATACCCAGTCAAACGCCTTCGAAATGTCGCAGAAGATCGCTCGCACTTCCTTTCCATCGTCCATTGCCTGAGATATGTCATTGTAAAGGAAGGTCATTTGGTTGACAGTGGAATCACCCTTGATGAAACCAGACTGGTTCGGTGTCAAAAGACTATTTTCCGTGACATAGTTGTAGAGGTATTTATGTACGCAGCGTTCCATAAGTTTACCCAGGCAGCTAAGTAGAGAGATAGGGCGATAGTTTGAGGGTTTCGATGGATCAGATTTTTTAAATATTGGGCATATGTTGGCTAGTTTCCAATGAGAAGGAAATGTGGATTTCGTAAGTAGCTTGGTGAAGTATACAGAGAGTGGTACAGCGAGCTCGTTGGCACCTTCCTTAATGAGTCTAGGACTAACCAAGTCTGGCCCGCTAGCCTTCGATGGGTTGATAAGAGAGATCGCGTCTCTAACATCCTGGTGTGTTATGCTGATATGTGACAGAGTGGATGGTGTCATTGGTGTGATGGGTGGTGGGATCTGATTGTGGTCGTCTATTGAGGATTGCTCACAGAAGAAGGTATTCAGGAGCTCAGCTTTGTCCTCATTGGACGTCGCTTTGACTCCGTTGTTAACAAGGGTAGGGATGCCAGAATATTTAGTGTTGTTTGAGAGTTGTTTCGACAGTTTGAACCACTCTTTAACTGGAATGGAAGATGAGTTCATCCTGTCGAGTATGTTGTGTAGGTGAGTATCTTTCGTCTTTCTGATTAGAGCGGTGGTGATGTTCCTGCATCGTCTAAAGTTTTCCCATGCCAGTTCGGTATTTAGACGCTTGGCTTTCTGGTGGACTCTGCTACGCTTTCTGACGGATTGTCTCACCTCGCTGGTCATCCATGGAACGTCACCTGGCCGAATGGTTACTGTTTTGTTGGGGATGCTATCTGTTGCTGCTTGGAGTATGGAGGCTGTAATATTTTCAGCGATCTGTTCCATATTAACGTCATCTATGATAGTGTTCCAATCTGTTGCACGTAGTTTGTCGTTAAACTTGTTATAGTCGCCATTGTCGTATAGCCAGATGCGGCGTCGAAAATTGCTAGATGTGGGTTTTGAGAAATTAAGGACAACTACTACTGGACAATGGTAACGGATAAGGTCTGGTACGAAGGGGTCAGATACAAAACTGGAGAGGACCTGTTGGTTGTTGCGAACAAATATCAGGTCGATTAGGGACTGAGAATGTTCTGTGAAATGTGTTGGGGTCGATATTAGCTGATGAGCATTGTAAGAAGAAATGAGACGGGACATTTTATTTGAAGGGGAATGACTAATGTTAATGTTGAAGTCGCCTGTTACTATAATATTATCGCAGCGTTGATGAAAACTTGGTCGACACTCTGCTCTAGCAGGAGCCATTGGTTGTTGTTTGCATCGGGGGGACGGTAGAGGCCACCAACTAGAAGTGTACGCTGGTTTACATGAACCTCCAACCAAAGAGCCTCTAGACCGTTTACATGCAGATCCTGGGGTCTTCCTCCGCCAATAGTTACATTGAATATATGAATGCAATAAAATAGGATTTTATTTATTTTCGGTTGATTATGTTTACTTTAAAGCGACACTACATCGCGTGGAATAAAACTATTATAAAACTATTATAAAATAAAATTATAAAACTATTGTACAATAACCATATCACAGATTTATAAGCTGCTTGCAATAGGATTTGCTTTAATGTTAGTATTCATACATTGATTATGTTTACTTTAAAGCGACACTACATCGCGTGGAATAAAACTATTATAAAACTATTATAAAATAAAATTATAAAACTATTGTACAATAACCATATCACAGATTTATAAGCTGCTTGCAATAGGATTTGCTTTAATGTTAGTATTCATACATTGATTATGTTTACTTTAAAGCGACACTACATCGCGTGGAATAAAACTATTATAAAACTATTATAAAATAAAATTATAAAACTATTGTACAATAACCATATCACAGATTTATAAGCTGCTTGCAATAGGATTTGCTTTAATGTTAGTATTCATACATTGATTATGTTTACTTTAAAGCGACACTACATCGCGTGGAATAAAACTATTATAAAACTATTATAAAATAAAATTATAAAACTATTGTACAATAACCATATCACAGATTTATAAGCTGCTTGCAATAGGATTTGCTTTAATGTTAGTATTCATACATTGATTATGTTTACTTTAAAGCGACACTACATCGCGTGGAATAAAACTATTATAAAATAAAATTATAAAACTATTGTACAATAACCAATTCTTGGGAAGGGCCGTAACTAATGTTGCTAGAACGTGTGGCCCGACCCGTTTGCTTTTCTATAATTTGTCATGTTTGTATTCACATGTATATATGTAAAAAAAACTAATCGAGCAATAAAATATGATTAAACTATTGTACAATAACCATATCACAGATTTATAAGCTGCTTGCAATAGGATTTGCTTTAATTTTAGTATTCATACACGGATTATGTTTACTTTAAAGCGACACTACATCGCGTGGAATAAAACTATTATGACCCGAAGTTGTTGCTACTACCTTAAACCACGTTAAAACAAGCGGAACACTATATATTTCATTGTCTATTTCATGCAAACCAAAGGCGCTTACTATTCATAAGCACACGTACACATCACCCTTTAAGCACAAGAAAACTACTGTTTGGTTTCGAAAATTTAACGCACGAAGAAAATGAGTATTATTTTCAAACAAGTTCAAACTTATAGTAAATATACAAGGCGCTTTAAGCAAATACATACATAACTATATTATAGCGTTATGCTGTTCGCTTGAGACGAGTTTTGCCTGGGTGAAGCTGTGGGTTTGGCTGGCTGGGGACAGTGTACGGTGTGGCACTGGGAAGGTGTAGTAGTTGCGAATTGCATTTCCTAAGCTTTTCATTTTTTGGTACTTTTTTCATATCCATTATTACCCCCCCCCTTAATTGTAATCAAATATTAGTATCTTAATTGCAATGCTCTTATACTATATTCAGTCTATTTGTTAATTACAATCTAGTATGTTGGGCGCGCCGAAACTAATGTTGTTAAAACGTGTGGCCAAGCCCGTTTGCTTCTCCATATATATATACATACTGATAATGTTTGTACCATATATCTTATTTAATTCATCCGTAACATGTTTGTAAATTTGAGTTGTATTGTACATTGAATATAAAAATGCAATAAAATATTCAACAGAAGGTAGATGGTTCTACCAGGACCATTCGTCGGTGTCTGAAATACTGCTCTGAATGGCACCTGGGGTATTCGTCCGCCAATAATAGCGTCACACTCGCCTTATGATCGCAGTTATTGGTTCCACTTTAAACCACACTGCTTAAGACGAGCGAATAAAGTTGATATTCCGTAAATAAACTGGCGTGATGTAATCTAATTAGAAGGAGTCGATAAAAGATAATATGCTTAAGCATAGGTATCCTCTAGCTATGCATGCATGCTATGTATGTAAATTGAATCTCGAGATCAGCGGAATAATGTTGTTCCGCTTGTTGCTGTCAACATTGAGTGTATATGTGTGTGTTTTACGTTTATTTATCGACGCTACCGGTTGCCCATATTGCAAGCAGAATCGTGGAGGTCGTCATAGTGCAGTAGTAGCCCTGTAATAGCACAGTGGTAGCGCGTTCGCTTCATGTGGGAAAGGCTCGGTCGTTAAGAGTGTGCCCTTATGCAATCGTTAAGAATGTGCCCTTATACAAGGCATTATAATTCCAAATGACCTCTTCTCTCTCCATCATGGCGATGGATTCCAACAGCAATGAGGTCTTGTTAGCGATTCAAATAACTTGTTTCGCAATCGTGTTAATACATTGGTATACAAGCTAAGCAGAAAAGAGAAACTTCCATATATTTATGTTTATAGTCAGTGCCCAATACACATTTCGTGACGACATAACTGTGTGTATGACGTCATATGTATATCACTATATTTACAAAATTCAAATTCTAGATCGGGTGAATATAATCTTAAGAACAGAACAGAACATTTATTCAGACGTGTACCTCTTACAGTTGATTTATTTTACAACGATTGCGAAGCAAGTTTTAACAACTTATATTAATCACTCTCGGAGAAACACCACCCGTCAGATCTGGCGACCACCGTACCATGTCACATACTCCCTGGTACGAGGATCGAACCCCGGGTTGTATTGGCGAGACGTTAGCTTACGAACCACTATGCTAATCGGACATATTGATTTTAGGGAGCCTGTTGGGTAATGCGAAACAAGCATTTTTTATATTATGGTCTTGATCAATTTCTATATTTCATCACAAACGTTAAAGGCATATTAAATATCAACACATACATAAAGTGTGTGTTTTGCGTTTATTTATCGTCGCTACCGGTTGCCCATATGAGCGACGCCTCCTGAAGAGATTAGTCAATGTAGGTTGTTGGAGGATATTGCAATGATACTGACAGAGACCCATTCCAGAGTCTCCTCTGGTTCTTTTAGGTGCACGGTCCCCGATTCCTGGATTATCAGTCCACTGGATTACCGATTCGTCTGGGGAATGGATGGGGAACAAACATGTATTATTGTGTGGTCTTCACATTTTTTATATCGTGGTCTTCATCAGTTTCTATATTTCATCACAGAAGTTAAAAGCATATTTCAACAAATACATTCCAGTACAGATATGGCATACAAAATACGCAGTTTAAACTGGGAAACAAACATTTGTTCTATCGTGGTCTTCATCAGTTTCTATATTTCATCACAGAAGTTAAAAGCATATTTCAACAAATACATTCCAGTACAGATATGGCATGCAACATACGCAGTTCCTGTCGTGGAATGGGAAACAAACATTTGTTATCGTGGTCTTCGTCAGTTTTTCTATTTTTCATCACAGAAGTTAAAAGCATATTTCAACAAATACATTCCATTACAGATATGGCATGCAACATACGCAGTTCCTGTCTGGGAAACAAACATGTTTATATCGTGGTCTTCGTCAGATTCTATATTTCATCACAGAAGTTAAAAGTATATTTCAACACATTCATTAGATTAACGATATGGCATGCAACATACGCAGTTCCTGTCGTGGAATGGGAAACAAACATTTTTATATCGTGGTCTTCGTCAGTTTCTATATTTCATCACAGAAATTAAAAGCATATTTCAACAAATACATTAGATTAACGATATGGCATGCAACATAGGCAGTTGATTACAACTCTGTGTGATTCTTTGAAAGCCACTGGGGATTTAAAATAAGAACTAATTGCAATTGCATGGCACTAACTGAGCAATCAATAGTTTATACTCGGCTTATGTGCTTGCTATGAGCATGAATGCCATTTGAATATATTCTAAACGAACCTGCGCACTTGTGTGTGTGTGTTTTACGTATATTTATCGTCGCTATCGGCTGGCCATATTTAGAAGGATTATTTTCTTCACTCATGATAGTAAAATCCATAATTCTAAAATTTGTAGCGGAAAAGTAACGCTCGATATAAAAGTGCACAGTTTTGTTATGGTGACAGTATATTATACATACATTTGTATTTGTGGAAGCCAGTGGAAGTCGTGATAGCGCAGTGGAAAGCGAAAGGTCCGGAGTTCGAGCCCCGTTTGAGCCGTTACGATTGTGCACTTATGCAATGCATTTAAATTCCACATGCCTCTTCTCTCTCTCCTGCATGGCGATGGATTCCATCAGTAATGATGTCTCGAGAGTGATTAATATAAGATGAAAGAACTTGTTTCGCAATCGAGCTAAAATAAATGTGTATAAACTAAACTATATACCTACATGCGTATACACACCCTCATGCATACATTGTATATATGCATACACAAACATACACACATAGACCGTATACCTACAGCAAACACAAACAATAGTTTCTTTATCGTCGCTACCGATTGCCCTCCTGAAGAGTTTAATCATTTTAGATGTTGGGGGATTTCAGTGCAATGATACAGACATAGACCCATCGCAGAACCTTCTCTTGTTCTGGCACGGTGTAAAGCACCGGCACGAGACCTCGGTTTAACGACTCACCCGAAAGATACGAATCAGTATAGCGGGGGATCGAACCTGTCATCCATGGGTTAAAAGTCCAACATTTAATGCACTGGACTATTGATCCGCTACTGACATGGGATGTTGTTTTTTTAATTTAAGTTTATTTAACGTCGCTACCAGTTGCCCATTTGAGCGATGGGCAGTTTACCTAACAACACCTTTCCTGGGCAAGCTCCAACAGTTAGCCAGTACTTGGAGCGCCAACCTCCGTAAGACACTGCCAAATTTTTCATATAAATAGACACGGCGGTCTGAGAGGGGCTCGAACCCGTGACCAGTGATGATAGGTTGCAATGGTATACAAGTCAGCGACCGTAACCACTCGACCACGGAGATGGGATGATGAACTTGCAGAATTTATATATATTGTACACGATACCTCTTATCCATAATTATGCGATTGTTATTTTGTAATTCCGGAAATAATTCTGAGAAATAATTCTGGTTGTTCTATTTAAACGCTTCTCTTCTTAAGAATAAATTCCTTTTCTCTTCCGGATTTCGAGCAGAAGAGGCAATACGGTAGAGATATCAAGTAATAACAAAAATTGCGTCGACATTGCCGGACGGAAGCAGTAGAGTGTGCTTTGTTATTATGTTACAACAGTCAGCTTTTAGTTAGGGTATTTTAGAACATTTTAGAACATTTTAGAACATTTTAGAACATTTCCTAACCATCTGTGAACAAATTGCTTACCAATAGCTTTCTACACCAATGTGTTCATATTGGTGTATACTAACACCACTTAATTTATTCAAACCCAAATCCTTGTGGAAAATTCTGGGGTGCTAATCAAAGTTAGGGTACCCGGACGAAAAATATATAATAAATATTTACCAATAGTACCATGCGGGATGTCTAACTAAGGGGTTTTGGGGGTGCTAAATCGATTCCATCCAATTGATTTTGAGTAAAAAGTGACTCCCTTGTCATACCAAAAATATACGCCTACTAATCACATGGGCCAAAACCCCGTACTATTGGTATTTTTATACGTATCTCAATGTTTGTCTATGGTTGGGTATTTTTACGGTGCTGAATTGATTCCAATCATTCAATTTGGGCTATCTATCTTCCTTTAATATCGAACCCCTCGCGGGGACGTAGACATGTTGCGCGTCAAAGACCGCTAAACCCACTACAAAAAACATTGTGCAAAACACTGCAACATTAATGTACTAGATAGTTATTAGTGATAGTAAACTAAAAATCTGCACATTCAGCTTTCGCGGAGCCGGGCACACGATTTAAATTTAGTAATTAGAGAGCACCAAATGTATGCCCGGCTCTGCACAGCCGAGATGTCGCTACACAATGTCTGTATCCATTCAACATTAACCTTCCCGGAGACAGAACTCGCAGACAGTTTTGTTATCAGAATGTATTCGTGAATAAACATCTGAATAATATGAAATAGACACTATCTATCAACGGACGGGGAAAGCCAATATCAATTACTAAGCTAGACATTATAGGAGGATTACGACTACATCCCTGCAAGGGGGGTGGTAGTTAGTTATATCACACGTCTAGTTTGGAACAAAGCAAGAAAGTTCAAGAAAAACATTGTTTAGCACAAAAGCATTATACTAACCCGAACTTGAACTGTCAATCAAGTTCGATCCCCCGTCTGACCCTAATAAAATTAACAGTCTTTCAGATGGGACGTTAAACCGAGGTATCGTGTCGGTGCTTTACACCGTGCACGTAAAAGAACCAGAGGAGACTCTGGAATGGGTCTCTGTCCGTATCATTGCACTATCCTCCAAAATTACTAATCTCTTCAGGAGGCGTCGCTCATATGGGCAACCGGTAGCGACGATAAATAAACGTAAAGCACACACACACACAGTGTCAATCATAGCCATGGCCTGCATCATCAATCAAAGTACGGAGATATCCCGCAATCATCACTTTCCGAACTATTCTGTACAGAAAAATAGCCCTATCACCCGTCTGACACTATTAAAATTAACAGTCTTACAGATGGGAAACCGAGGTCTCGTGTCGGTGCTTTTCACCGTGCACGTAAAAGAGCCAGAGATTAATCATTTCAGATTTTTGGAGGATAGTGCAACAATACAGACAGAGACCCATTCCAGAGTCTCATCTTGTTCTTTTACGTGCACGGTGTACAGCACCGACACGAGACATCTGAAAGACTGTTAATTTTATTAGGGTCAGACGGCGGAAACTACAGCGACCAGACACAATACATCTCTGAAGCTAAGGACCGTAGCAACTCGACTACCGAAGCCCTTAAATTACTGTCTAGCCAAATATTATAATATCGGTTTGCTTCGACTTTCTAACTGTCTGCTACCATGCAAGCATGGATTTAAGTGATAGTAATCACTGATACAGATGTGTATGCAATTTGGAAGCTTGCCTTATATAGATGGTAAAATTGCCGTGTTCTTGGCACAGGTCACTGTATCAATTATTGCTATGATATATAGAGGAGAGTTGTGCATATTAGTGCAATATAGGATATTCTTTCATCGATTGTTCACCGACATTTGTATTTCCATGAGTGGCGTGGCGTTCGCCACGGGTGGAAATACATAGTTTGGTATGTATGTATGTATGTTCCTTTAATGTCAAACCCCTCGCGGGGACCTAGACATGTTTTCCTGGGCAGGCTTAGCCGACCGAAGCGATTAACCAGTACTAAGCAATGTGTGTGAGGTGCCTTGTTCAATGACACTACATACGTGGCCTGACCGAGTATCGAACCTGGGACCGTTCGATTCCAAATCCGACGCTCTACCACTGGACCAAGGACGCCAAACTGGTGATCACAAGATGAAATAAGAAAAATCCTATATTACAACAATGAACACAACTCTTCAATTTCCTTTTATGATTTCCAATGATTTTGGCTGATATAATATTTGTTTTCGAATGTTATTCATTTTAGCTGCCCTGTCGGGAGCCTCATTGCGCTACAATACACAACCGGATAAGCACTTCTGTTAGTGTGAACGTCCGTAATAAGAACTAGTTCCGGTATAATTTTCAAGTTAATTTCTGTTTGTTGTCGAAATTAAAATCTACAGACAAACCCAATTCTTTAGAATAAATTACTTTATGATTAACTGTTCATGATTATCAGAAAATAACTAAAATACGAATTTTAAAGTAGATCCAACCGCGTAGGAATACGAAACTCAAGCAGTGACAGAGAATCAGTGGAAGATGGAGTTTGTAACGTATAGCTTCCTTGTAACGTATAGCTTCCTTGTAACGTGTAGCTTCCTTGTAACGTATAGCTTCCTTGCAACGTATTGCTTCCTTGTAACGTTTAGCTTCCTTGTAACGTTTAGCTTCCTTGTAACGTATAGCTTCCTTGTAACGTTTAGCTTCCTTGTAACGTATAGCGTCCTTGTAACGTTTAGCTTCCTTGTAACGTTTAGCATCATTGTAACGTTTAGCTTCCTTGTAACGTATACATTCCTTGTAACGTTTAGCTTCCTTGTAACGTATAACTTCCTTGTAACGTTAGCTTCCTTGTAACGTACAGCTTCCTTGTAACGTATAGCTTCCTTGTAACGTTTAGCTTCCTTGTAACGAATATCTTTCTTGTAACGTTTAACTTCCTTGTACCGTTTAGCTTCCTTGTAACGTATAGCTTCCTTGTAACGTTTAGCTTCCTTGTAACGTTTAGCTTCCTTGTACCGTTTAACTTCCTTGTGACGTATAACTTCCTTGTGATTAATAGCTTCCTTGTAACGTTTAGCTTCCTTGTAAGGTTTAACTTCCTTGTAACGTATAGCTTCCTTGTAGCGTTTATCATCCTTGTAACGTATAGCGTCCTTGCAACGTTTAGCTTCCTTGTAACGTTTAGCTTCCTTGTAACGTATAGCTTCCTTGTAACGTTTAGCTTCCTTGTAACGTTTAGCTTCCTTGTAGCGTTTATCATCCTTGTAACGTATAGCTTCCTTGAAACGTTTAGCTTCCTTGTAACGTTTAGCTTCCTTGTAGCGTTTATCATCCTTGTAACGTATAACTTCCTTGTAACGTTTAGCTTCCTTGTAACGTATAGCTTCCTTGTAACGTATAGCTTCCTTGTAACGATTAGCTTCCTTGTAGCGTTTAGCTTCCTTGTAACGTATAGCTTCCTTGTAACGTTTAGCTTCCTTGTAACGTTTAGCTTCCTTGTAACGTATAGCTTCCTTGTAACGTTTAGCTTGCTTGTAACGTTTAGCTTCCTTGTAACGTTTAGCTTCCTTGTAACGTATAGCTTCCTTGTAACGTTTAGCTTCCGTGTAACGTATAGCTTCCTTGTCACGTATAGCTTCCTTGTAATTTTAGCTACCGTGTAACGTTTAGCTTCCTTGTAACGTATAGCTTCCTTGAAACGTATATCTTCCTTGTAACGTTTAGCTTCCTTGTAACGTATAGCTTCCTTGTAACGTTTAGCATCCTTGTAACGTATAGCTTCCTTGTAACGTATAGCTTCCTTGTAACGTATAGCTTCCTTGTAACGTTTAGCTTCCTTGTAACGTATAGCTTCCTTGTAACGTTTAGCTTCCTTGTAACGTATAGCTTCCTTGTAACGTTTAGCTTCCTTGTAACGTTTAGCTTCCTTGTAACGTATAGCTTCCTTGTAACGTTTAGCTTCCTTGTAACGTATAGCTTCCTTGTAACGTTTAGCATCATTGTAACGTTTAGCATCCTTGTAACGTTTAGCTTCCTTGTAACGTTTAGCTTCCTTGTAACGTATTGCGTCCTTGTAACGTTTAGCTTCCTTGTAACGTATAGCTTCCTTGTAACGTATAGCTTCCTTGTAACGTTTAGCTTCCTTGTAACGTTTAGCTTCCTTGTAGCGTTTATCATCCTTGTAACGTATAGCTTCCTTGTAACGTTTAGCTTCCTTGTAACGTTTAGCTTCCTTGTAACGTTTAGCTTCCTTATAGCGTTTATCATCCTTGTAACGTATAACTTCCTTGTAACGTTTAGCTTCCTTGTAACGTATAGCTTCCTTGTAACGTATAGCTTCCTTGTAACGTTTAGCTTCCTTGTAGCGTTTAGCTTCCTTGTAACGTATAGCTTCCTTGTAACGTTTAGCTTCCTTGTAACGTTTAGCTTCCTTGTAACGTATAGCTTCCTTGTAACGTTTGCTTGCTTGTAACGTTTAGCTTCCTTGCAACGTATAGCTTCCTTGTAACGTATAGCTTCCTTGTAACGTTTAGCTTCCGTGTAACGCATAGCTTCCTTGTAACATATAGCTTCCTTGTAACTTTTAGATTCCTTGTAACGTATAGCCTCCTTGTAATGTTTAGCTTCCTTGTAACGTATATCTTCCTTGTAACGTTTAGCTTCCTTGTAACGTATAGCTTCCTTGTAACGTTTAGCATCCTTGTAACGTATATCTTCCTTGTAACGTATAGCTTCCTTGAAACGTATAGCTTCCTTGTAACGTATAGCTTCCTTGTAACGTATAGCTTCCTTGTAACGTATAGCTTCCTTGTAACGTTTAGCTTCCTTGTAACGTATAGCTTCATTGTAACGTTTAGCTTCCTTGTAACATATAGCTTCCTTGTAACGTTTAGCTTCCTTGTAGCGTTTAGCTTCCTTGTAACGTTTAGCTTCCTTGTAACGTTTAGCTTCCTTGTAACGTATTGCTTCCTTGTAGCGTTTAGCATCATTGTAACGTTTAGCATCCTTGTAACGTTTAGCTTCCTTGTAACGTTTAGCTTCCTTGTAACGTATAGCTTCCTTGTAACGTTTAGCTTCCTTGTAACGTTTAGCTTCCTTGTAACGTATAGCTTCCTTGTAACGTTTAGCTTCCTTGTAACGTATAGCTTCCTTGTAACGTTTAGCATCATTGTAACGTTTAGCATCCTTGTAACGTTTAACTTCCTTGTACCGTTTAGCTTCCTTGTAACGTTTAGTTTCCTTGTAGCGTATAACTTCCTTGTAACGTATATATTCCTTGTAACGTTTAGCTTCCTTGCAACGTTTAACTTCCTTGTACCGTTTAGCTTCCTTGTAACGTTTAGTTTCCTTGTAGCGTATAACTTCCTTGTAACGTATATATTCCTTGTAACGTTTAGCTTCCTTGCAACGTTTAACTTCCTTGTTACGTTTAGCTTCCTTGTAATGTATAGCTTCCTTGTAACGTTTAGCTTCCTTGTAACGTTTAGCTTCCTTGTAACGTTTAGCTACGTTTAGCTTCCTTGTAACGTTTAGCTTCCTTGTAACGTTTAGCTTCCTTGTAACGTTTAGCTTCCTTGTAACTTTTAGCTTCCTTGTAGCGTTAACTGTATTATTTATCATCGTTGTTACGTTCTGCGTCGTTTTGAGCGTCGATGTAGCTTTTATCGGCGTTGGAGAATTTAGTGTACCAGTGTTCATTTGAACTCTCAATACAAAGACATAACCTTTTCAGATATATAACAAAATAGTAAAATTGACGAATGTGACGTCTTTGTTTAAATTAATGTGTCAATTGACGAATGTGACGTCTTTGTTTAAATTAATGTATCAATTTAACCTAAATACAAGTGACAGAGTGGTTTCTATAAACCATGAATCGCAGGTTCGATCCCACGTCTGACCATAATAATATTACCACACATCCAGATGGGACTATAAACCGAAGTCTCATGTATCGGTGCATTACGCCGGGCATGTAAAAGCACCCGGATGCTTCTGGAATAGGAGCTTTTTCTGTATCTTGCGATATCCTCCAAAACATACAAAGACTAATATAAATATTGAGTTGTCGCCCCGATTAACCATCGGGCGACGGTAAATATGCAAAGCTTCTATACTGAGAAACATTAGTGAGTTAATGCCCCTGAATACTCCTAATAGCATAGTTGTCCTCTTAATTGTTTCCTCTGTTTTTATCGTTGTTTCCTTTGCACCACATGTTTTCCATTCGCGTCCGTATTTTCGTCTTATAATTATGAAATTATTAAATCTCGACATATATCCTTTAGCATATCCAATGGATACCTTACTGTAAAAATTGTTTCAATTAATTTACACGAATTTGATAAAATTACATTTATCCTAACGCAACATCTGTTTAGACGACAACAGTAAAAAACAAAGGATTCCAACTAAAATGACAATATACATTTAGTGATAAATCTGACTTTATCCATCAAGGGAGGTAATAGAAAAAACAGTAATGTCTCTCATTCTGACAGTTGTAAGTCCGCCTTCGTGCTCGAGTGGTTAAGGTCGCTGACTTGTATACCACTGTAACCTATCATCACTGAAGGTCACGGGTTCGAGCCCCGCTCAGGCCGTGTCTCATTTATATGAAAAAGTTGGCAGTTTCTTACGGAGGTTGTTGCACCCAAGTACTGGTTAACCGCTGGAGCCTGCCCAGGAAAGGTGTTGCTAAGTAAACTGCCCGCCGGCGATATAGCCCAAAATGGTGCTGATGCAGGCGTAAAACCCGAAATATAACATATAACCGACAGTTGTACACCACAGAAATTTGTTTGTTTCATAGTTATTTATCACGTGATAGTTTGTGTACTTTCAGGGAAATACAAATGACAATGCTGTATAGATATATATACAGCCGAACATGGACATAAGACGTACAAGAAGGGTGTTGTGAAATTTAACGGATATCTAGTTTTTAGTGAGTATTTTGAATTTTGATAATCTGATATGCTATCAAACCATTTCCCATTTAGAAACGTTGTGGAATTAGTCAGGCCCCGGATGTATTGAAATCTGTACAACATGTGCAGAATAATTTCGCGTGTGTGATTGTTACTACACTCAGCGCGCGACATTTTGCGAAGGTTGTGTTTGAAAAGACAAATTGGCAGCATTTAAAATCTGCTCTGATGTCATGAATACTACACGGATCTATAGTCCAGTGGTTAACACGTTGGACTGGTAAGCCAGGGATCGCAGGTTCGACCCCCGTCTGACCCTAATAAAATTAAACAGTCTTTCTGGTGGGACTTTAATCCGGGGTCTAGCGTCGGTGCTGTACACCGTGCACGTAACAGAACCAGAGAAGACGCTGGAATGGGTGTCTGTCCGTATCATGCACTATCCTCCAAAAAATCTAAAATGACTAATCTCTTCAGGAGGCGTCGTTCATAAGGGCAACCGTTAGCGACGATAAATAAACGTAACACACACGCGCGCGCGCACCCACATGCGCACGTCGTCATATCACTGCAGTTTGTTGAAGAATTATATACATAACCATGTTAATTGGGACGATCATTAGAGTAATATTTGAATCCATTATTAATTGAATCGCCGCCATTTTGTTTTGAGATTCTGCGATATGCTAAACGGTTTTGATTGGCTTACTCGTTTGATGAGCTAATGAATTATTCATGTTGATCGTTAGGGAGGAAATTGAATCGCATACGAATGCAAACATTATGATTAATTTGATAGAAAAAAGCATATAAAACAGCTCATATGATATAGCGAATTTCCTAGTTCAATACCCGGCAGTTGATATATTTATTTTAAATTGAATTTTGTTCTAGCTTCATCTCTATGGTATTTATCTAGGATTGTTGATGCATCGTGTACGCTGTTTAATTCTTAAATACTAAAAATAATATTTGGTTTTTATGTCGGTTGACAAATGCCATACTGATCACGTAACGATAATACATTGCAAAATGTGAACGACTTTCATTTATTTTATGCTTTTAATAAAGAATCATGTGTATATGATTTAAAGTCCCATAATGTGTTTTCTTAGAATGTGCCGAGATATTGCATAGTTATTGTGATGGTTGTCTTATATTTTATTTTCAATTTTCAATAATAAATTATTACGGTAAAAAGTAAAATTTAGAAAATATGGATTCGATATGGATGCTTTTGTGCAATTACCATTTGTATCTTACCTCCCTTTATTGGTATTATTTCACAAAACCACCAATACCTCTGTAAAATGGTTGTTTACTAAAGCTAATACTAGGATAAATTTGCATATAAGTATATGGTATAAGCGCCGAAAAAGGTAAACTATTGGACTGTGTGAGGTGCGTAGTGCCGGTGTTGTACCACTATTTTACATATTGGATCCGTTTTCGGCTTATATCATAATTAAAACACTCACTTTATAACAATATCCTACTAATTAAAACTGTTTTTACAGACGGATCTGTAGTCCAGTGGTAACACGCTGGACTGGTAATCCAGGGATCGCAGGTTCGATCCCCCGTCTGACCCTAATACAATTAACAGTTGTTCAGATGGAACGTTAAACCGAGGTCTCGTGTCGGTGCTTTACACCGTGCACGTAAAAGAACCAGAGGAGATTCTGGAATGGGTCTCTTGTCTGTATCATTGCACTATCATCCAAAATCTAAAATGACTAATCTCTTCAGGAGGCGTCGCTCATATGGGCAACCGGTAGCGACGATAAATAAACGTAAACACACACAATCAAATTGTTAATTTCTTACATATACAGTCAAACCTGTGTTAGTGGTCACCTCCATTAAGCAGCCAACCTGTATTAAGCAGCCAGTTTCCAGATTCCCAATCGGTTGTTTTATTATACATTTGACCGCTATTAAGCAGCCACATGTGCTAAGCAACCACTTTCTCTGACTCCCTTGGATGGCTGCTTAATACAGGTTTGACTGTACGCGTAGTATTTATTATAATACTCTAGCCTTTTGACAGCAGTCCAATATTAATAATAATGGACTAAAGGTATGACGTCACGACAGTGTTTTAAATTATAATATTATTTTTGCAACTGAAGAAAAAAACCGTAAAAGAGACGTTAAGCATGTCTGTCACTGTTTTCATAACAGCGACATACTGTATTTAGTATTTTTTTGTTAAGATCCAATGCCATTTAAAATATCGTCTTTTATAGTTTCCTGTCATAGGAACTATTCCTAGAATAGACGAGAAAGCCAATGTGTACATTTTAGTGCTTAATCGAAACATATTTCTCTCCTGAACGTGATATGTACTCCTTTTAACTTTTCAAGCGCAATTCCAAATATGCATGTGGTAGGTCTGTGGTTCTATCCGGTACCCGTCCGTGAAATATCCGATGGGTACCCTCCGCCAATAATAGCAGGAAGTTGTCGGTGCTACTATAAACCCCAAGATCAAACCAACAAACACACAAACAAACAAATACACAAACAAACAAACATATAAACAAACAAGCAAACAAACAAACACACACACAAACAAACAAACACACAAACAAACAGACAAACAAACAAACACACAAACAAACAAACACACACACACAAACACACAAACAAACAAACACACACAAACAAACACACACACACAAACACACAAACAAACATACAAACAAACAAACACACAAACAAACAAATAAACAAACAACACACAAACAAACAACACACACAAACAACATACAAACAAACAAACAAAAACACACACAAACACAAACACACAAACAAACACACACACAAACAACACAAACAAACAAACACACACAAACAAACACACACACACAACACAAACAAACATACAAACAAACAAACACACACACAAACAAACACAACAAACAAACAAACAAACAACAAACAAACAACACACAACACACAAACAAACACAAACAAACAAACAAACACACAAACAAACAAACACACACACAAACAAACACAAACAAACACAAACAAACACACACAAACATACAAACAAACAAACAAACAAACAAACAAACCAAAAAACACACATAAACAAACAAACAAACAAACAAACACACAAACAAACACACAAACAAACAAACAAACAAACACACAAACAAACAAACAAACAAACAAACATACATACAAACAAACAAACACACATACAAACAAACACACAAACACACAAACAAACACACACACAAACACACACACAAACAAACAAACACACAAACAAACACACACATAAACAAACACACAAACAAACAAACATTTCATTTGAAAGCATGAACCAAAAGTATGTACATGCATGCAGTCAAACCTGTCTTAAGCAGCCAACCAAGGGAATCGCAGAGTGTTGCTGCTTATCACAGCAAACAATATTATATACATGTATACAGTAAAACTTGTCATAAGCAGCCAGCCATTGGGATCGCAGAAAGTGACTGCTTATCACAGCAAACACTATTATATACATGTATACAGTAAAACCCACAGGCACCAGACACACAAACAAAATTGTTGTGAAATGTTGTCGTTTTGGCTGGGCGTTCGGTTTTTGACAATATCCGATGTGAATGAATGCTTTTTTCTCATTGGTCAAACATGAAATATGTAAATACATATATAAACAGCAGCCAATGAAATTCCGCTGTATATTCACCGCGGATCTTATCCAAAATGGAACAATTATTGAATTTTACTTTTGTTTTGTATTTGATTCCTGTATTGCTCTGTTGGATCTGCACGCCGAGGCTGCAAACAACATGATTCGCGAGAGAAAGATTCCATTTAACGAAGTAGGAGTGATTTTTAGATGTTATGAGTATTACACTTGGTAAAACGCCGAGAAAACAAATCAAAAACCGAACGCCCAGCCAAAACGACAACATTTCATGTCCTGCTGTTCACGGTGAAACAATGCGCCATTCTTGTGTTATTTGACCGATCTCCATGAAATAAAAAGTATTTGTTGATAGAATAAGGTCTTCCGGTCGGGACCACGAGGGCATATCAGTGATCTGGTCGTTTTTACCTAGTTTCTCGTCGATGTTTCTGCATGCATGTTTCAACTTCGTTGGTTGCCTTTATTATATATTACTTACTATATGACCATAGGCCAACACAAATAAAATTATTTTTTGTGTCTGGTGCCTGTGGTCAAACCTGTCTTAAGCAGCCAGCCATTGGGATCGCAGAAGGCGGTTGATTAACACAGAAAACAATATTATATACATGTATACAGTCAAACCTGTCTTAAGCAGCCAGTCATGGGGATCGCAGAAGGCGGTTGATTAACACAGAAGACAATATTATATACATGTATACAGTCAAACCTGTCTTAAGCAGCCAGTCATGGGGATCGCAGAAAGTGACTGCTTATCACAGGAAACAATAGTATGCACATTTACACATACAAACTTGTCGTAAGCAGCCAGCCAAGGGACTCGCAGAATGTGGCTGCTTAGCACAGGTTGCTGCTTAATAGAGGTCAAATGCAAATAAAACAACATATTTGGAACCTTAAAACTGGCTGCTTAATTAATAGAGGTTGGCTGCGTAATAGAGGTGACCACTAACACAGGTTTGACTATATATATAATACAGGTTGGCTGCTTAATGGAGGTGACTGCTAACACAGGTTTAACTGTATATATAATACAGGTTGGCTGCTTAATGGAGGTGACCACTAACACAGGTTTAACTGTATATATAATACAGGTTGGCTGCTTAATGGAGGTGACCGCTAACACAGGTTTAACTGTATATATAATACAGGTTGGCTGCTTAATGGAGGTGACCACTAACACAGGTTTAACTGTATATATAATACAGGTTGGCTGCTTAATGGAGGTGACCGCTAACACAGGTTTAACTGTATATATAATACAGGTTGGCTGCTTAATGGAGGTGACCACTAACACAGGTTTAACTGTATATATAATACAGGTTGGCTGCTTAATGGAGGTGACCGCTAACACAGGTTTAACTGTATATATAATACAGGTTGGCTGCTTAATGGAGGTGACCACTAACACAGGTTTAACTGTATATATAATACAGGTTGGCTGCTTAATGGAGGTGACCGCTAACACAGGTTTAACTGTATATATAATACAGGTTGGCTGCTTAATGGAGGTGACCACTAACACAGGTTTAACTGTATATATAATACAGGTTGGCTGCTTAATGGAGGTGACCGCTAACACAGGTTTAACTGTGTTGTACTCACATATTTATCAAGGGATGTTACTCTTATTAACCAGGGAGACATAGAGGGAGTGGGGTGGACTAGGGAGGGAGGGAATAATGCTCAGATTAGCAAACTAGACGGATACATTTGAATTTTCAGGATCATCTATTTGGAATTCATTGCCTCACTCAGTTCAAAATGCTCCAACTATCCAACAGTTCAAAATTCTCTACTTAAGGTGGAACTATAACAATTCAAACTAATCGCGCACTTCTACTGTTATTATAAACGTGTATTGCGATTGCTATATTTATTAGAATTGTAAATATTGCTGTCTTTAAGTTGATTTCATACATATTTTGAAGATACCACTACAAGTCAAATCTGCATATTGTTAGATAGATCTAGCATCATTAATTGTCTCATTCCCATTTTCTACTCTGCTAGCCAATTCCATATATCATCATATTCCATTACATATTAAATATAGTTTCTCTATTTTTCAGCTTTTACATTACTATATTATTCCAATGTGCAGTTCTCACTTATAGTGCTATCTTTTGATTGCATTTGATTGTATATATGTTGAGGGCCTCATGGTAGATTAACTTTTGTTAAATGAGTACTCTCGTTAAATAAAGTCTTTATTATTATTATTATTATTATTATTATTATTATTATTATTATTATTATTACATGTACACAAGGGGGGTGCGTCAATGCTATAAACGGACCTCTAATACATAATACCTCTTAAGTACTGATAATGAAATGAGCTGAAGTAAATTACACCCGCCTAAGTACCAAATAACACTAGTGATCTACAATGGCAATACTTTGGCATTACCCCTGACAGTTCCACTCTGCCGGGCGAACATTGGACCAAATAAAGACCAAATAAATACGTATATAATGACCACAAGTGACAGATTTCTATATATGATCTACAGAATGCCTCCTTCTGATGAACATTACAGGAGCATTATATTACTTCTGAACAATTCTCGTATGGTATTACCATCCATTATTGGCATTATTGAGACTTCTAAAAACTACATTTTTTATGTATGCAGCACATGAGAAAACATCTAAATTCCTGTATATGAAACAAATTCTTACAACATTAGCTTAGTCACTCTCGAGACCTCATTGCTGATGGAATCCATCTCATTGAGGAAGAGATAAAAGGTAAAGTGTGTTGTCTAAGAGTATAAGTTTAAACAATTTATTTTACAACGATTGCGAAGCAACCTTTAATAACTTATATTAATCACTCTCGTTGGCGTAGATGAAAGTGTATATGTGGTAATTCGTGTGGGAGGAAACCGGAGTACCCGCAGAAAACCCACCTGTCCGATCTGGCGACCACCGTACCATCTCACATACTTCCTTGTCCGAGAATCGAACCCGGGTTGCATTGGTGAGCAGCGAGTGCGCTAACCATTGCGCTAATCGGACAGCAAATGAGCATAAGAGTACAAGCGTATTGGCTACATTTGGATGACTTCGGGCATTTTCATACTGAAAACGAACGAGCTACCCCACTATCACAACGCTATCGCGACTTCCGAGTTTTGGGAGCTTTTATGAGCCGAATTCTAAATATAGTCCATGTGTTTGTTTGTTGTTTTGCGGGTTTATTGTCGCACTAGCAGCTTAGACTATATATATGTCAGCTCTCCATGTAATGTTGATGGAGGAAAGACCCAGGGTGGCGCTCCGTGTAGTATTTCAGGCACGGACGAGAACTCTGGTAGAACCGAGTGGGATTATAACCTACAGCAATGAGGGGCAACATATTTGAAGTCAAATATCCTAACCACTCGGCTACGGATGCATGGGTGGTACAGGGAACGGAATAGAATAGTATCGTTAAATGAGCATGCAGAGATGCGCACCGGGGTAGAGCCACCGACTTAACACATGCCAGGAACGGACTAGAATAGTATCGTTAAATGATCATGCAGAGATGGGTACCGGGGTAGAGCCACCGACTTAACACATGCCAGGAACGGAATAGAATAGTATTGTTAAATGAGCATGCAGAGATGGTTACCGGGGTCGAACCACCGACTTAACATATGCCAGGAACGGAATAGAATAGTATCGTTAAATGATCATGCACAGATGGGCACCGGGGTAGAGCCACCGACTTAACACATACCAGGAACGGAATAGAATAGTATCGTTAAATGAGCATGCACAGATGGACACCGGGGTAGAGCCACCGACTTAACATATGTCAGGAACGGAATAGATTAGTATCGTTAAATGAGCATGCAGAGATGGACACCGGGGTCGAACCACCGACTTAACACATGCCAGGAACGGAATAGAATAGTATCGTTAAATGAGCATGCAGAGATGGGCACCGTGGTCGAACGACCGACTTAACACATGTCAGCTTTATCATGTGAAATAATTCGACATCCCAAATGGGAGTGTTCAAACATACAGCAGTGAGGTGAAAGTGCTTTGAAGTCAACGACCTAAATCGCTCTGACACCGAGGCTCCTAAATAAACTAACAGACACTATTTCTCGGATTCGGATAAGTGTCACGTGTACTTAATTGCGAATTAACTTGATATGCGTGCGCCAATCAATGACTAAAATAA
The DNA here is from genome assembly GCA_014843695.1 of Archivesica marissinica. Taxonomy (NCBI): domain Eukaryota; kingdom Metazoa; phylum Mollusca; class Bivalvia; order Venerida; family Vesicomyidae; genus Archivesica; species Archivesica marissinica. The sequence continues at coordinate 38,984,376 of CM026388.1, forward strand.
ACAAAATAAACGACATGTTCCGGAATCCGTTTCCACCAGGGAGTCGTGTTTCGTTTAAATAATGTTACGATGTGATGAAATTCACCATGGAAGAAGAACTAATTTAATCCGTAGAGAAATGTTAGGGTTATATCAGAGTTCTGGTGAAGTAAACGGTGCTATCTTAATGCAAATGTGTCTCCTTGTGCTGTAATAAGGCAGAAGTAAATCGACATTGTCTGTTCTTTATTTAGAAAACACACACAAACAATTCACTGATCACTTCTCAAATTCTAAGAATTCATTTTCTCAGACACATACTTGTAATTAAGGGACGATCTAGTTTATTGCTGCACATCAGTTTTAAATAGAGTAGAACATTCATTGAATTGTAGGGACGTTTTGTTGAATTGTATAAATTATGTAAATGTGCGCGTACGGTTTGATGATGAGCAACGAATCTAGCAGGCCTCGACAAATGTTTAATTTCTTACTCGCCCTACTGGGCGAGTGATGCCACTGTCCCACTCGTCCAGATTGGACTATCACTCGTCCCATGTATTTTAGGAAAATTAAAAATCGTCAGAATTGCACTTTAATTTATTAATAAATGCAATTATGTGGCAGCATAAACACATTAAAATATCCTCGGTGATGTCCCATTATCACGCCTTGTAATCATTCCGAAGAAAGTAAAACGGATATTATTTTATTTTGTTCCTTCGATTTGTATTGGATATTTAGCTGAAATTTTCACTCGTCCGACTGGGCAAGCGACTTGGAATTTCTACTCGTCCAGATCGAAAAGTCACTCGTAAATACGAGCGGACGAGTGGATTTGTCGAGCCCTGATCTAGACGTCGAAATATATCAGGAGGTGGTATTTGTTCTACATTTTACGCAATTTAAATACTTTGAATTTTATAACCCGGTAAGAAATACGATATGAAACTCTATTGAACATTTATGGGATCCCAAATTAAGATAAAAATCACCCATTCGTGAAATTACTCAATTGGGGGCAGTCGACGGGGTGAACATTATAAAATAGGATTGATGTATATCCCTAAGCCAATAGAGACGGATCTGCAGTCCAGTGGTAACACGCTAGAATGGTAATCCAGGGATCGCAGGTTCGATCCCCCGTCTGACCCTAATAAATTTAACAGTCTTTCAGATGGGACGTTAAACCGAGGTCTCGTGTCAGTGCTTTACACCGTGCACGTAAACGAACCAGAGGAGACTCTGGAATGGGTCTATGTCTGTATCACTGCACTATCCTCCAAAATCTAAAATGACTAATATCTTCAGGAGGCGTCGCTCATATGGGCAACCGGTAGCGACGATAAATAATCGTAAAACACACACTCCCTAAGCCAAAACAGTGACTGAACACATTGATGTGAAGCTGTTTGTCAGCGTAAATAAAATTTTATTTTGTTTGTTTGCCAGCCAGGAGTTGTATTTCTCAAGTCGCACTGGCCTACACTATATACTCATAGTCCATGCCAACAAGCCAAATAACATAATTATAATAAATGCCATTTGCTTTCTTTAGAGTATGACATGTGTAGCGGGAGCCCCGTAGGTAGGGGGCGACCCAATCACTGGACCGGCTACACTCTGATACACTTCTTTTAGTTTTGTGTGTTCCATCTAACGATGTATCTATAGCATTTTGTATTTTAATTGTGTGTTTTACGTTTATTTATCGTCGCTACCGGTTGCCCATATCAGCGACGCCTCCTGAAGAGATTAGTAATTTTAGATTGTTGGAGGATAGTGCAATGATACAGACAGAAACCCATTCCAGAGTCTCCTCTGGTTCTTTTACGTGCACGGTGTAAATCACCGACACGAGACCTCGGTTTAACATCCCATCTGAAAGACTGTTAATTTTATTAGGGTCAGACGGGGGATCGAACCTGCGATCCCTGGATTACCAGTCCAGCGTGTTAACCACTGGACTACAGATCCGTCTGTAACGTCACGGATACACGAAAAACAGTAACTATATAAATACATAGTTTTAAACATTTTGGAATAGTTTTAGTTGTTCAGTTTGTGTTTTGTAATAAAGATGTGATATATCTTTGATGGAATCCTTCGTATTTCGTTTTCATGTAATAATAATCATATACTGTAGGTGTGCGTTTTCTATGTCCTCTAGTATATAATGTAGATGTGCGTTTTCTATGTCCTCTAGTATATACTGTAGGTGTGCGTTTTCTATGTCCTCTAGTATATAATGTAGGTGTGCGTTTTCTATGTCCTCTAGTATATAATGTAGGTGTGCGTTTTCTATGTCCTCTAGTATATAATGTAGGTGTACGTTTTCTATGTCCTCTAGTATATTATATAGGTATAGGTTTTCTATGTCCTCTAGTATATACTGTAGGTGTGCGTTTTCTATGTCCTCTAGTATATAATGTAGGTGTGCGTTTTCTATGTCCTCTAGTATATACTGTAGGTGTGCGTTTTCTATGTCCTCTAGTATATAATGTAGGTGTGCGTTGTCTATGTCGATAGTATTGAGCGGATAGACAATTTCCGCCTCGTAATCGAGAGGTTCGAACCCCTCTAGAACTACGGTGGTGGTGTCCTTAGGCAGGACTCGTAAGTCCACTTTGTCCATTCTCTCTCACTCGTGTCGATGAAGTCCATCAGGAATAAGGTATAGAGAGCGTGTTTCGCAAACGAGCTAAAGTACATTTATATAAACTGTTTGTTCGTTCGGGTTTTACTCCTTCATACGCACCATTTTAGGCTATATCACCGGTGGGCAGTTTACATAACAGCACCTTTCCTGGACATGCACTGGTGCACCAACCTCCGTACGAACCCGCCAATTGTATTTATATAAACAGACATGGCCTGAGCGGCGCTCGAACCAGTGACCATACGTGATGATATGTTACAGTGGCATGCAAGTCCGCGACCATAACTACTCGACCACGGAGTCAGTTTAGCCCAATACTCCAGATATCAGACTTCAGTCAGTGAACACACATTTGCAATTAAAGGCCTGCACGAGAAATACGCTGCAAATTGTAGACTGTCGTGTCGATACAATATAGCTAATTGCCGTACCACATTAGACAGGACTTTCAGACGACAGTAGATTGGTTTCTATTGTATCCATCACGAAAATGAACGCATCTATATTACTTACTTATTCACTTGTTGAACACATTGGTATTATTCCGCGCAGAGAGGGTCAATTTACGTACTAAATAAATATTCATTATTAGTTATTATGTTTGCTGCTGATGCTCTGTGGGGTCAGTATAATAGATGGGGGACGTTTGTAATATACTGTACTGTAGATCCTCTGTGGCGTCAGTGTAATAGATGGGGGGGACGTTTGTACTGTACTGTACTGTAGGTCCTCTGTGGCGTCAGTGTAATAGATGGGGGGGACGTTTTGTACTGTACTGTAATGTACTGTAGATCCTCTGTGGCGTCAGTGTACTAGATGGGGGGACGTTTGTACTGTACTGTACTGTAATGTACTGTACTGTAGATCCTCTGTGGGGTCAGTGTACTAGATGGGGGACGTTTGTACTGTACTGTAATGTAATGTACTGTACTGTAGATCCTCTGTGGGGTCAGTGTAATAGATGGGGGGGACGTTTGTACTGTACTGTACTGTAATGTAATGTACTGTACTGTAGATCCTCTTTGGGGTCAGTGTAATAGATGGGGGGACGTTTGTACTGTACTGTACTGTACTGTAGATCCTCTGTGGCGTCAGTGTACTAGATGGGGGGACGTTTGTACTGTACTGCACTGTAATGTACTGTAATGTACTGTAGTGTACTGTACTGTACTGCACTGTAATGTACTGTAATGTACTGTAGTGTACTGTACTGCACTGTAATGTACTGTACTGTAATGTACTGTAGTGTACTGTACTGCACTGTAATGTACTGTAATGTACTGTAGTGTACTGTACTGCACTGTAATGTACTGTACTGTAATGTACTGTAGTGTACTGTACTGCACTGTAATGTACTGTAGTGTACTGTACTGCACTGTAATGTACTGTAATGTACTGTAGTGTACTGTACTGCACTGTAATGTACTGTAATGTACTGTAGTGTACTGTACTGCACTGTAATGTACTGTAATGTACTGTAGTGTACTGTACTGTACTGTAATGTACTGTACTGTAATGTACTGTAGTGTACTGTACTGCACTGTAATGTACTGTAGTGTACTGCACTGTAATGTACTGTAGTGTACTGTACTGCACTGTAATGTACTGTACTGCACTGTAATGTAATGTACTGTAATGTACTGTACTGTGTAATGTACTGTACTGTAGATCCTCTGTGGGGTCAGTGTAATGTACTGTAATGTAGTGTACTGTACTGCACTGTAATGTACTGTACTGTGTACTGTACTGTGTACTGTACTGTACTGCGTACTGTACTGTGTACTGTACTGTAATGTACTGTACTGTGTACTGTACTGTACTGTGTACTGTACTGTACTGTGTACTGTACTGTGTACTGTACTGTGTACTGCAATGTGTACTGTGTACTGTACTGTACTGTGTACTGCAATGTGTACTGTGTACTGTGTACTGTGTACTGTACTGTGTACTGTACTGTGTACTGTACTGTACTGCGTACTGTACTGTGTACTGTACTGTAATGTACTGTACTGTAATGTACTGTACTGTGTACTGTACTGTACTGTGTACTGTACTGTGTACTGTACTGTACTGTGTACTGTACTGTGTACTGTACTGTGTACTGCAATGTGTACTGTGTACTGTACTGTACTGTGTACTGCGTGCTGTACTGTGTACTGTGTACTGTGTACTGTACGACTGTACTGTACTATTCCGTACCGTACTGTACACATTGTAAACACAATGCATAATGTGTACATGCAACATTTGGGGACGGTTGTACTCTACTGTACTCTACTGTACTGTGTACTCTACGACTGTACTGTACTATACCGTACCGTACTGTACACATTGTAAACACAATGCATAATATGTACATGCAACATTTATTAATAACGTTCAGTATGCACTTCCATTCAATGAAATAAACACGTGATGTAATATATTACATTTGTTGGCTTATAGTAACATTTCATTGGTCAAAAGTTCAGTGTTATATTACATGACAGGTATTTATAAATTACACTATTTGATTGGTCGAGTAGCGTATTGACACATTGTCTGTGTCGTGTCGTCATCGTTTGTTTAGTATGTCAGCGGGTCATTGTTATACATTCTGTTTGTGTTTGGGAATTTATTCTGTGTTATGAAGTATATGGATTTATTGTGGCAGAAATGACTTTGAAATTCGTGAGTATATTTCGTTGCTTGTGTTATTTGTTGATGATTGAGCGTATTTACCCTCTCCGTCTACGAACCATGTTTGCGAGAGTACTAAGCCGTTATTTAATACTAATATGGTTGGTAAACTTATTTTTATATATATAGGCCTATGCAGTCTTAGACATCTTAGAAGTATACGTGCACCGGGTATTGTATTCACCCGGTCTACCCCCGACTGTCGCTGGTACAAATTCTTGTGTGAGCGACAGTTGGAGATATGATAACCGAACACACACTGAGATTACAGCAGCCCTCATAGCCCACTAAACATCTAGTTATAATAATTGCGATGGACAACACCATCACTTTCAGATGATGGGTATTTTAATTTTCTTAGAAAACTCGGTCGCCCAAATGTATTTATGCGGTGGCGACTTTAAATACACTTATTAGTTAGTTACTAATGTGGTTATTTTGTGTGCGTTAATACTATTATGAATGCTCAGCCCATCCATAGATTAGGCTACATGTACCGACATATTATAAAGAGTCGGTACAGGAGTCACACTGTAGAGTGGTGGAACCTATGCTCGGCGTAAATCCCACATATAATGACCAGTATAAAATGTTAATAGCACTTGTCGTATATTATTATTTTCTTAGGTCGTGAAAACAACTTTCAAAACTCTCTTGTTGACAGTTTTAGCTTTATCACGTGACCTTGCTGCTCAATACAGCTATCGCAACAGTGTCGGTCGGCACCCGTTTATATGGGGAACTGAATACTTCAGGGCACCTATGCACGGCGTACATGTTATTTTCTATTTATCCACCATAACTTGTTGAATATCTTATTTTGATATAATACATCATTGAGTAAAAACATGTATTGGTCTTAATCAGAAATGGTATCGAAACTATTTTTCGGGTTAGGTGTAGATTTTTTTAATTCGGATAGCTACCCGAATTGCTCATACACCGTAACAGTTTCAGTGGAAATATTCTCCCAATTATTTGCTTGTTTTTATTCGTCTGCTGGACAAGGCATGTGACACGTTGCATCAGGCTACCGATACTCTCAACGGAATGCTATTGAACCATGCTTCAGCTCTGTCAGCGAAATTAGCCTAAATTATTTAAATATTTTAAATACGGATGAAAATGGAAAATACGCCGAGCATAGGAATACGCCGAGCATAGGTTCCACCACACTACTATTCCGCATCCCATATTGGTTGATGTGTGAATGTGTTATGTGCATAGCTCAACCCGGCCATTAGGCTACACGCATAAAATAGGGTCGGTACATGTGCCACTGTACCAACACGCATCCCATATTGGTTGATGTGTGAATGTGTTATGTGCATAGCTCAACCCGGCCATTAGGCTACACGCATACAAATAGGGTCGGCACAGGTGTCACTGTACTATCCCACATCCCATATTGGTTGATGTGTGAATGTGTTATGTGCATATCTCAACCCGGCCATTAGGCTACACGCATAAATATAGAGTCGGTACAGGAGTCACACTATACTATCCCGCATCCCATATTGGTTGATGTGTGAATGTGTTATGTGCATAGCTCAACCCGGCCATTAGGCCACATGCATACAAATAAGGTCGGTACACGTGTCACTGTACCAACCCGCATCCTATATTGGTTGATGTGTGAATGTGTTATGTGCATAGCAAATAGGGTCGGCACAGGTGTCACTTTACTTTACACCGTGCACGTAAAAGAACCATAGGAGACTCTGGAATAGGTCTCTGTCTGTATCATTGCACTATCCTCCAAAATCTAAAATGACTAATATCTTCAGGAGGCGTCGCTCATATGGGCAACCAGTAGCGACGATAAATAAACGTAAAACACACACTGACTTTACTATTCCGCAACTCATATTGGTTGATGTGTGAATGTGTTATGTGCATAGCTCAACCCGGCCATTAGGCTACACGCATAACAAATAGTACATGAGTCACTCTGTATCATTCCGTATATCATGTTTTTAGTATTCTAAATTTCGTGTTCCAAGATCTCGGTGTTTCTACATGCGATACGCGATTACTTACTAGATTACCATTTTATTGTTTTCTCGTCGTGTCATCTTTAATGTTACAAGTAGGATTTCTACGGAAGGGCCCTAAGTACTCAGCCACGGAGGTAGAACCAGGGGAGTGTTTGTTCAGTTAACATAGGTAACCTGGCCATATTCTCTGAACTAATAATCAAGTGGGTTAAAGCGATAGTAGTGAGTGATTTATATAAGTTGAAATAACTTGTTTCGCAATCGAGCTAAAATAAATTTGTATAAAAAAAGCGATAGTACAGTCAAACCTGTGTTAGTGGTCACCTCTATTAAGCAGCCAACCTGTATTAAGCAGCCAGTTGCCAGATTCCCAATATGTTGTTTTGTTATATATTTGACCTCTATTAAGCAGCCACCTGTGTTAAGCAGCCACTTTCTATGATTCCCTTGGCTGGCTGCTTAAGACAGGTTTAACTGTATATCGTATGGAATACAAATATTCGTGAAATATATAGTGGAAGTCGTGATAGCGCAGTTGATGCGCGTTCGCTTCAGGTGCGAAAGGTCCGTAGTTCGAGCCCCGCTGGAGCCGTTACGAGTGTGCCCTTATGCAAAGCATTTAAATTCCACGTTGCCTCTTCTCTCTCTCCCTCGTGGCGAAGGATTACATCAGGAATGAGGTCTCGAGAGTGATTAATATAAGTTGAAAGAACTTGTTTCGCAATCGAGCTAAAATAAATTTGTATAAATATTATAAAATGTGAAATTTTAGGTACAAGTAACAATGGTACTACACATTCTTCAATTATTATCTTAATGATTATTTTCTGTCAGTAAACAGAGTGTTTGCAAAATAATAAACAGATAGGGGAAAGTCGCGGAAAGTGCGACTTTCCCAAAGTGCGACTTTCCCAAAGCCGTTCGCCACGCTCTACATTCGGAATGTACCGCTCTCTATCGGCAACACACACACATCTAAGACAGCTGCTGTTGTTGCGTCACGCATGCGCATAAAGCATAACTAATTCGCGCATACGACGGTGCCATATTTATTTGATTTGTTTGTTTTCTGTGCAAATACATATTCATTGGAAATTAAATTCTTTAAATATCTAGCACTTTTGATAAAAAATCATCCATTTTTTTTATCAAACAATTATCCAAATATCTAGCACTTTAAATAAAAAGTCATCCATTATTCCGATATAGTGTCTCTTTAAAGTGTTTTATCTTAGATCCTCTCTCCTCACAGCTGTAGTTTCGAATCCCACCGTGGATTTCAACTTACTTTGTGTGATGAAGCTCAAGCTATGTACGTCGTGATAGCGCATGCGTAGCGCGTTCGCGTCAGGTGTGAAAGATCTGGAGTTCGCATCCAGCTGTAGCCGTTTACGATTATGCCCATAGGCAATGCACTTTTAAATTCCACATTTCCTCTTTTCATTCCCTCTGGGCAACCGGTAGCGACGATAAATAAGCGTAAAACACACACGCATTCACTCTTTGCGAAGCATGCCATCAACAATGATGTCTTGAGAGCGATTAATCTAATGATGTTTAATTCGCAATCCAGCTAATTTACATGTGTGTAAATCAAAGCAGGCCATATCAGCAGACACTTCCAGATCAACGGGTGTGCTTCCAAGAAATGCATATAAGTTATCTTGGAATGTTATTGTTCTACTCGAGTGTCCGTCCGTGCCGAAAATACTGCTCTAACGAGCACCAACAAGTACTAGCTGCATACTCGCCATACTGTGTGTGTTTTACGTTTATTTATCGTCGCTACCGGTTGCCCATATGAGCGACGCCTCCTGAAGAGATTAATCATTTTTGATTTTTGGAGGATAGTGCAATGATAAAGACAGATACCCATTCCAGAATCTCCTCTGGTTCTTTTACGTGCACGGTGTAAAGCACCGACACGAGACCTCGGTTTAAAGTCCCATCTGAAAGACTGTTAATGTTATTATGGTCAGACGGTGGATCGAACCTGGGATCCCTGGATTACCAGACCAACGTGTTACCACTGGACTACAGATCCGTCTGTATCGCCATACATTTTAATCAAAATAAAGTATAGTTCGTTCTCCAGAACATTTTAAATTTTAAAAAATGTTATCCTCTTCATCTTAGCACTTAACGTTTTCTATGATGCATTTCTGCAGGTCGAACAGTCTATTGGGGAAACATTTGTTCATCATAGCTGTATTTGAGCTGATGCAATCGATGGCACAGGACGGTCTGCAATTAGCTAAATGGAAATACCATACATCTATCTCGACAAATAGACAGACGATATAGGTATGATAAAGTGCTAATTACACTGTTAAGCATGTTATATAGGGGTTTTAATGCAGTTACATCGTTTTGCCTGCTGTCAAAAGACATATTAATATGAATGAAATTCCCTTTCCTGTCATTCATATCACTTTGTTCTTTGACAAGCGGGGCTTCCGAGTCGTTAAGATCGTTCACTTCAGATCACTTCACCACCATCGCTGTATGTTCGAATCCCACTGAATTAGTTCATGTGAGGAAGCTATCCAGCTGGCTTGTGGAAGGTCGGTGGTTTTACATGGGTGATTGACATGCAATGCTATAGGATTCTTGATAGGACTGGTTGTCCGATTAGCGCACTCGCTTCTCAACAATGCAACCTGGGTTCGATCCTCGGACCGGGAAGTATGTGAGATGGTACGGTGGTCGCCAGATCGGACAGGTGGGTTTTCTCCGTGTACTCCGGTTTCCTCCCACACGAATGACCACATTTACGCTTTCATCCGCGTCAACGAGAGAGATTAATATAAGTTGCTAGAACTTGCTTTGCAATCGTTGTAACATAAATAAAGTTAAAAAAGGACAAGAGGTGCACATCTCATAATATGACCGGCCTTTTCAAAATGGGTCACACTTTGGTAAGCAAACACGTTTACAGTATCAACATCTTCGTAACGATGGTAATATCATCATGTAACCACATCCCAGAAATATGATAATAAAATTGATAATGAAATATGATAATGAAATTATTAATGAAATATGATAATGACATTGATAATGAAATATGATAATGGAATATATGATAATGGAATTGATAATGAAAAATGATAATGGAATATATGATAATGACATTGATAATGATAATAATAATGAAGTTTAATGTTAAAGCAAGAAGTTCATAATTTCACGATTTGTATGAACTACGTACGACGTACGCAACTGGACAACTTCAAAATTATTATTATTATACCAGATTTCTTGAGCGCCCTTTTCATGTAAAAATACACGTTCAAGGGCGCTTTACATAATAACATCTGATATATTAATTCATTTAGACGTATACATATAGTACATAGTCATAATTATATACATATTATACATACTATTTACACGTGATCAATGTAATACATATAGTACATAGTCATAATTATATGCATATAATACATACTATTTACACGTGATCAATGTATTACATATAGTACATAGTCATAATTATATGCATATAATACATACTATGTACACGTGATCAATGTAATACACATAGTAAATAGTCATAATTATATACATATTATACATACTATACATACTATTTACACGTGATCAATGTCATACATATAGTACATAGTCATAATTATATACATATTATACATACTATTTACACGTGATCAATGTCATACATATAGTACATAGTCATAATTATATACATATTATACATACTATTTACACGTGATCAATGTCATACATATAGTACATAGACAGACAGACAGACAGACAGACATTTTATTCAAAACCATTAGGCTAAAAAGCCCATGAGGTCAAAACATATGCATGATAGAGATAGCGAACAGTGTCGCAAACTCTCCTTTTTCTTCTCGTAATAATATGTCTCGGTTGCTACGGCTCTTACCAGGGTCTATCCTATTGTAGACTCGCTGGAGTTGTCTAGGGGGTTTCTTCGTTATTATATGTATTAATGATAACTCAACACAGTATTACATTTCTTCTATATAATATCTTGTTTAAATTGGCATCAGAAATATCCATATATATATAATCAGTGATCTATATATATATACATCGTATCATTAAAAGCTTATTTAACAATCCATTTGTGTGAGCCGACTATGCGCTTACACAGTATATTTAACATCCAATCTTTCTAATCCGTCATTACTCAATATCACTATAATCTAATCACTGTTTCTGATTAGATTAACTTTTAATCACCTGGTATGGTTCGCCGAAACTCTCTGTTTCTTCTATGGCTGAACAATTTAATTATTCGACAAATCTTTATAAGTTATATTTCTTATAATGTCCATAATATCTAAGTATCATAAATACAGTTTATATGTTCTATATACTAGATTGAGATCACGACCTTTCTCGCTCCTGGAGTTAGGCTCTAGTGTGTCTGATCTATGTTAATAAAATCCATTTCTTATATACATGATTGAATCAGTGTATATATGATATAACAATTCCTAAACATCTGTTATGTTATCTAATATTACACCATCAAACCAGTTCGGTGCCTTTGTATTACATAACTGGACACCTGCAACCACGGCCTTGTTATCTAATATTACACCATCAAACCAGTTCGGTGCCTTTGTATTACATAACTGGACACCTGCAACCACGGCCTTGATAAACTGAGATTAGGCCTAACATCTTAAGTCATTTCCCGCGCGAAGCGAGATTGATAATTTTAGGCGCGAAAATAATAGCAGACGATTATGCATAATACAAATATATATATATTACATGGTAAACATTTGGCCATATATAGAAACAGTTTAATGTATTTATATAATACATTACTATTTATATATAACAATAATAAACATTTCGTGCAAATTGGGGTTTTGCACAATCCTCCCTACCCGGGGAGAAGTTTGACATCGCCCGCTATCGGCCGATTTACAAATCTTCATTCCTTTGAATATACAGTAGAAAACAATCATAATATCAATACATCATATGTCCTAAAATAGCATTTCTTTTGCTAGGTACCAACATTCTAATCATAGAGGCAATAACTATTTACTGAACAACTGAAATAATACCAAGTACATTTACTAAGTCAAACATCACAGTCATTGAACTCTACTGAGAAAGTCTGCTAGAACATTTTGAGTCCCTTTGATATGTTTAATGGTCAGATTAAATTCTGAGAGACACAGTGCCCATCTTAAGAGGCGTTGATTGGACGTTTTCGACCTACTTAACCATACAAGGGGATTATGATCTGAATTAATTATTGTTTTGCTTGTGCTTACATATATGCGAAAATGTTCGATACCGGCCACTATAGCTAATAATTCCTTCTCTATTGTAGAGTAGTTTTTCTCTCGTGGAATAAGTTTTCGGGAATAAAATGCTACTGGGTGTGGTACTTGGTCAACGGTCTGAGTCAGTACAGCCGAAATTCCCAAATCGGAAGCATCAGTATAGAGTTCGAACTCTTGGTTAAAGTCAGGGGCCTTCAGTATGGGTTTATTGGTTAAAGCTTTCTTTAAGGATTCGAAAGCAAGTTGATGTTTATCGCTCCACTGAGTTATGATGTTCCCTGATCGCTTGCCCTTTAATAAGTCAGTCAGGGGAGCGGCGATCTCAGCGAACTGGGGAATGAATTTCCTGTAAAATCCTACTGATCCCAGATATCCTCGTAATTGTTTCTTGGTCTGTGGGGGAGAGATATTACTAATACACTCAACCTTGCTGGAAATTGGTTTGATTTTTCCCGACCCTAATTCATGTCCCAAGTACTTGACTGTTCCAGACCCAATTTTACACTTCTTCGGATTCAAAGTAACACCACTATCCTCTAGTCTATGAAATGTCCAATCCAAGTGATTTATGTGCTGTGACCATAAATTGGATCGAACAGCAATATCATCCAGATATGCGTCGGCAAATCTATCACGGATGGGTTCTGTCGGGGATTGAGCGATTATCTCGTTTATGGCCCTCTGGAAGGTAACTCCACCGTTTTTTAAACCAAATGGGAGAGTTAATGGTTCAAACAAGCCCCAGGGGGTTATGAACGCTGCAATTTCACTAGCTCGAGGGGTTAGCGGAATCTGCCAGTAACCTTTATTAAGATCTAAAATTGATATCAGACTCGAACCTGCGACCTGATCAATGAGATCGTCTAATCTCGGGATGGGGAAGGCTTCTCCTCGAGTCAGGTCATTAATTTTCCGATAATCAATACATGGTCGCCATTCTGAGTCTGATTTGCGTACCAATATTATGGGAGAGGCCCACTGGCTTCTGCTAGGGCGGATAATTCCTAACTCCAACATTTGATCTAGCTCAGTTTTTAATATTTGTTTCTTTTCTGGAGACATGCGGTAGTAAGGCTGGACTACGGGTGAAGCACCTTGCACATCAATATCATGGGTAACACCGTGGAAACGTCCCAGTTGTCCAGAGAATAAACGGGGGTAACGGTCAAATAACTGACTAATATCGTCCCTGTGGTCTGGGTTTAAATGACTGATATCCGGCCAGGTTTTCTTAGGTACAGATTCAAGAGGACTGCAAGGATCGAATTCTTTCTCAATGTCCGTAGGGGCTTGGTAATCTAATAGGGTAGGGTCTTGGGACTCATACACCGGACTACTATCAGCTAGAGCTGCACCCTCCTCCCTACCTGTCCAGGGCTTCAACTGGTTTACATGCATAACACGGTATTTTACTCTCTTATCAGGCATGTATATAATATAGGTATGCGACGCTACCTTTTCGTATACCGGATACGGTCCCTGGAGGGCATTTTTCAGCTTATTACCTTTTAACGGTAATCGTACTAACACTAATTCACCACGCTGGAATACACGCATTTTCGCTTTCTTACTTCTGTCATACTTTGTTTTACGACCATCTGCGGCCTGTTGTGCATTCTCGCTGGCGTCACGTAACGCTTCAGCTAATCTATGACATAATTCTTGTACATAGTTATTTATGGGGATCCCTTCATCCCGCTCATTTCTAGCCCAGAGATCATAAGTGGAATCTAGATTATCTCTAGGTTCGCGCCCATATAGAAGGTAGAAGGGAGAATATCCTGTGCTAGAGTGCTCTGCACTTCTATATGCAAATAATAGCCAGGGTAGCATCTCATCCCAAGACGATAAAGAGTTCTCCCCAAGGATTCTAAGCATGGTTTTCAATGTACCATTATATTTCTCTATTGATCCGTTGGTTTGAGGCCTGTAACTCGTGCTAGTTAAGTGACGTATATCGTGCTCGGCTAGGAAGCGTGTGAATGTTTCAGCTATGAAAGCGCTTCCTCGGTCAGTCAACAGGGTCTGGGGTTTTCCATGTCGAGATATTATCTCGATCAGGGCTTTTTGTGCATTAACAGCTGTCGCTGCGGCGCATGGGAAAGATTCCGTATATTTAGTGGCATGATCAATAAAATTCAAGATATACTGGTTCCCATTTATAGTTTTCTTCATGGGTCCAACGAAATCAGCGGATATAAATTTGAATGGTTGGGATATAATGGGCAGGGGTTTCAATGGGGCTACAGTGGCTTTCTGTCCCTTACCCGCTCTCTGGCACGGCCCACAGCTATGGCAGAATCGTTTAACATCTGCGCGGATTCCCGGCCAAAAGAAGCGGCGCTTAATGCGCTTCAGGGTCTTACTAGGTCCCTGGTGTCCCGTACTTAAACTGTCATGGGCGAGTCCCGTTATATGATCACGGAATCCCCGTGGAACTACCACCTGATCATATATTTTCCAGGGTCGAACTTTGGACGTGTCTTGAGGTTGTTCTCTCCTCATAAGTAGTCGGGGTTCGAGCTGGATGTAATATCCTTGCCGAATAGGTGTTCCTTCTTGAGCCATTTCCCAGAGGGGTGCTAAGGTCGGGTCATTATTCTGTTCTTGCAATAATTTATCAGGACTCAAATCGTCAATAGAGGGAATATTTTGGGGTTTAACTGTACTGGCTTTCTCAGGGGGGGAATTGATCTCAATTGTATTCCGAAAAGGTAAGACATTGTGATTTGTATCGGTCGTGTTTTCTGAGTCTGGGTTGGACGTGACAATTTCATCAAACGGGATAATTTTCTTATTTGAGCGTGTAACCACGCCACAGGTAATCAAATCAGTGACAGGGGCAGTTTCACAGTCGTTACCTATTATAAGATCCACCCCCGCGGTGCATCTGTGTTTTAATACAGCCACCTTCAATGTTCCTTGGTATATTGGACAATCGACGCTAATCTTTGCTATCGGATAATTACCAGGGATATAATTGACACCGCGGATTGTTACCCGTTCACCTGTGTATTCTAAATGATCAGCGGTCTGATCAGTAGCCGACAATAAACTAATTGTCGCACCTGAATCTCTCAAATACGTCACTTGTGCGGTGTTATTATTTATGCGTGCTTGACCTGTATATTTGACAAGTAATGGATTTACCATCTCGGTATTTTCATATGAGTTCACTGGCTCATTGGTTATAAAGGCTGAACTATGAGTAGTGTTTGACACTTGGTGTCCGTTTGCTAGGTTTCTAGTACCCCTGTACCTAGGTGAATTGGGATCTGCCCAACACTCTGTTCGTCCGTGGCCATTACGCCTACAATAACTACAATATTTTTCTATCCGGGGAGTTCTATGGGTAGCTTGGGAATTATCTATCCTAATATTGGGTCGATACATGGGTGATGGGATATATGGCCTTGGGGCTGGAGGTCGGTGTTCTGTATCTCTGGGTTTCACATTCGGATTTGAATTAATCCGTGTCCTGGGCGCTAATCTGCGATGGAGGTTATATTCATCAGCCAGGGAAATACATTCCTGGAGAGTAGATGCTTTCTTATCCAGAATGAACAAATTAAGCTCATCACTTAGCTGGGAATCGAACCTATATCTCAAGAGCAGCTCGATCCAGTTGACCTCGCTCGGATCATTGTTCTCCGTCCATAGAGTCATTTGCTCCCTTAATTCCTTAATGAATTCGGAATATGTCTGCTGAGGTTTCTTTACCCAAGAGAAGAAATTCTTTCTATATACAGTGGGTGAGAGTCTATATTCATCCAAGATGGCGGCCTTGAGGGTATCGTAATTATTAGCGTCTTGGACAGGAAGAGTGGCATATATATTTCTGGCCTTGTCGGACAACTTGTCTATAATATGGCCCACCCATGTTTGTTTGGCGACCTGGCTAGCTTCGAACAGTCTCTCACATGTTGCGAAGAATTTATCTGGCCTCATAGTCTGGGTCCAAATAGGAACAGAAATGTTTGTCTTAGAGGGCCTATTATCTGTATGGAGGGGGTTATTTTGCTGAGATTCCTGATCTCTCTGGATTTCTCTCAGGCGAATCTCCATCTGCATTTTCTCCCTTTGCATTCTTTCCTCCCTGTCCCTTTCTTTCTCTTCTCTTTCCCCTCTTTGTTTTACTTCATCCCTCTCTCTTTCTCTCTCTCTTTCTTCTCTTTCCCTCTCTCTTTCTTCTCTTTTTTTTACTTCTTCCCTCTCTCTTTCTCTCTCTCTTTGTTTTACTTCTTCCCTCTCTCTTTCCCTCTCTCTTTCTTTCTCATAAATCTCACCCTGACGTTCCAGATTTGCCTGATTAAAGAAGGGAAGTCTCATTAATTTGTCCCATATCTCATCACCTGTTGTCTGCAAGTCGGGGTGAACCGGCCCCTCAGTTTCCTTATTAGCACTCCTAGTTGTAGCCATTTTATTTTTTTATTTCCCAAAATTTTTAATCCCCAGAATGTATCTCCAAATGTATTATAGAATTGAGTTCAATAAAAGGAAGTAAATCACTAATATAATTTTAATGATAATATTAAGCCTCTATGAAAAGAAAACTGGTACTTACCGAAGTCTGTCTCGTCCGTTAATCCAATATATAATTTATCACATATTCAAAGTTTGCACATTTCCAATAATTTAATCCATTTCATTAATTTAATAATTCGTTGACGTCTTTCACTTATTTCCAAATTCTAACACTGTCTCGCATGCACTTCTGTTTTCCCACGTTAATTAATAGTCCCTTGTATTCTTCATGTATAAATCCTAGTGTCCTTCACAATATTCCATATATAAATTCTAGTGTCCTTCACAATATTCCATATATAAATTCTAGTGTCCTTCACAATATGTCACGATATGTCACCTCTTCTTTATTTCCAATCCCGGACGAGCGTCCCAATTGTCGCAAACTCTCCTTTTTCTTCTCGTAATAATATGTCTCGGTTGCTACGGCTCTTACCAGGGTCTATCCTATTGTAGACTCGCTGGAGTTGTCTAAGGGGTTTCTTCGTTATTATATGTATTAATGATAACTCAACACAGTATTACATTTCTTCTATATAATATCTTGTTTAAATTGGCATCAGAAATATCCATATATATATAATCAGTGATCTATATATAT
>CM026388.1:39003111-39054399 GCA_014843695.1 Archivesica marissinica
TATCCAACCTGAATTCAGATTCAACTTTAATATTCCAAATTAATTAATTCGTATGTATGCAAATATACATGTGCATGTCTACTTGTTTATTCTGGGAAACAAGGTAAGTATATTGAATGTTGCTTACCGCATATTCTACGTACAACTATATACAATTTGATCAACAACACTATTATACTGTATTTAATAACCTATTATAGAGGTTAATGCACTATGATATTTAATATCGAAGTTCTTATAGCAACAACTTGTTTGTAGTATAATGCTAAGTTCAATAATATAGTTCTATTGTTTGATTGTAACAATTCAATACACTTTGCCATTTTGGTCTTACAAAGTAGTATTTTTTAATAAATTTGATTCGCAAATGCATATAGCATTTACAAACAAGTAAGAAATAATGATATTCATCTTCCAAATCTCTCGATTTACAGCATGAGCAAAACCGTTCGGTTTGTGGTATTTTAGTTTGGCCATATCTACCTGTATGAATTCTTAATGAATGAGCTGAAATTCTTAACCTAGTTATTAAGTATCGTAAATTATATGGAATATTATCGAGATAGGTTTCGTATTCAAAACGCAATTTACAACTATTATACAATACAAGCACACCACTTGTGTCTTTACTACCAAACCACCCTTGTATAAAGCAATCAATAATCCGTTGCTTAAACAAACATATAAAAGTATTAACATTTACATAGTATGGATCTTCCCAAATATTTGCAAAGCTATAATTACATAGCATCTCTTTAAGTTGTGATACCCAGTTTTTAGCACCCTTATTCATATCACTTACAGATTGATTATATACTCTACTAAGGATGATATTATCTGTATTTAATAATTTGAACCAGTATTTAATAATGCGAATATAACGGGAAATATAAAGGGGATATCTACCTAGCTCCCCGTAAACATATGACATATCACAGATATGTAAACATAATAACAATGATAAAACATAGTATATGCAAACAAAACAACATGTGTTAAGGTGATAATAGATCTTAAATCTGACCGATAAAACAAATTCATATGAGACAAGGACAACTACGAACAATTAATATAATGCTGGTATAAATTTAATAAAATGAGAGAATGAATCGATAGACTGAAATGGGCTTAAAGAATTTTATAGATAAAAACATTTTTTTTATATAACGTAACCTACGAATAAAACGCTAAGACCAATGATATTTAAAAGAGACACTTACGTTAATAAACGAATATAAATTTAAAAATTCAAGTGATTGTAATGTAGTACATAAAAAAAAGTAAATACATGTAGTAATAAATAGTCCAATTACTGGAATAAAACCCAAATTTCCAATTACTGGAATGAAATCAAATTTATTTTTCCTAAACAAATTCAGCTAGTTCCCATGTATCTCACTGAAATAGTGTGTCTTGAGCGACCGCTTGAACGAGTATATGGACGGAGCGTCCCTGATTCCAGAGGGTAGTGAGTTCCATAATCTTGGAGCCGCTACGGCGAAACTGCGATCACCAAGAGAGACATTCCTGCTTGTCGGCACTTCTAACGTTGATGAATCATTTTGTGATCTTAAAGTTCTCCGAGGTGTGTAGATATTCAATAGATTTCTGATGTAGACAGGTGATTGTTCATGTAAAGCTTTGTAAGTATGAGTCTGAATCTTGTATTTTATCCTGTATTGTATTGGCAACCAGTGCAGATCTTTGAGTACAGGTGTAATGTGATCGTAGCGTGAAGTCCTTGAAATGATTCTAGCTGCCGTATTTTGTACATTCTGTAGTCTGTTCACTTTTGTCTGCGGGACACCATACAAAAGAGCATTACAGTAGTCCAGCCTAGATGTTACCAATGAGCTGGCAATAGATTTTGTAGCGTCTTTTGGAAGGTATTGTCTGATGTGGCCGATTTTGCGCAACTGCGTGTAACATGATCTACTGGTGGAGTTAATGTGGGCCTCCATGTCCATCCGAGAGTCAAACAAAGCGCCCAAGTTTCTTACACACTCTGATGGTTTGATCTTTGAGCCACCCACTGTAACAGAGATGTCGCTTCTGAAAATTGCTTCTGAATTATAACAGTTTCACTCGTATAATAGTCGTTACATTTCATTTGTTGAACAATTATTGTGTGTGTTTTACGTTTTTTTATCGTCGCTACCGGTTGCCCATATGAGCGACGCCTCCTGCAGAGATTAGTCATTTTAGATTTTAGGAGGATAGTGCAATGATACAGACAGAGACCCATTCTAGAGTCTCCTCTGGTTCTTTTACGTGCACGTTGTAAAGCATCGACACGAGACCTCGGTTTAAACGTCCCATCTGAAAGACTGTTATTTTTATTAGGGTCAGACGGGGGATCGAACCTGCGATCCCTGGATTACCAGTCCCGAGTGTTACCACTGGACTACAGATCCGTCTGAACAAGTATTGTGCAGTCTGTGTATATGTATGCTATTTGAAAGCAATATAATATGTTTAAACACAAAAACAAAACAAAAAAGACAAACTTCAAGCATATATTGAAATTACTAAACGCAGAGTAATTATTTTACTACACTGAGTTCGTGATAACCTGTCACCTACACACATGCACAGAATGCAAAGCTGAAGTAGAATGCAAAGAAAATACGCCAAGAGCACTCTGAAATCCTTCCCTAATTTCTGTTTCCGTTCCAGTTAATATGTTTTCGTGACTGGGTCCATACGAATCAATCAACGGCCGATGGTAATAGTTTTACGCATTTACTCGCTATTATTCTAGCATGATAGTCTGCAATCATTCGCCCAATTGGTGTAAAAAACTATTCCAAACAACATAATAAGAGAGACGTCTAACCGGGGAATAAGAAGCGACTGCTGTGCCAAAATAATTTGGCATCGCTGCAATTTCGTAATTGGGTAGATGGGAACGGTTTCCTAAGCTGCTGGGCGTACACCCACCATAAATGAACTCTCGAACAACTCATGTGTGTGTTTGCTTTTGGCATTTGTCCGCCTCCGTGGTCGAGTGGTTAAGGTCGCTGACTTGTATACCACTGTAACCTATCATCACTGATGGTCACGGGTTCGAGCCCCGCTCAGGCCGTGTCTCATTTATATGAAAAAGTTGGCAGTTTCTTACGGAGGTTGGTGCACCGACGTACTGGTTTAACCGCTGGAGCCTGCCCAGGAAAGGTGTTGTTAGGTAAACTGCCCGCCGGCGATATAGCCCAAAATGGTGCTGATGCAGGCGTAAAACCCGAAATATAACATAATGCTTGTGGCTTTTAAGACGGCAGCGACAGCTTGGGTCATCTGACCACTATCCGAATGCTATTTGCGGAGAAAGAACCAGGTGCGCCTCCGAGTGGTAATGTTTTTGGCACGGATTGTCACCCGGTAGAACCATCGATTCCATAAGCCATGCACCAATATTACACCCCGTGGGATTCGAACAATGACATTGTTCATCCCGTCCAAGGAGTTCCCTCAAGATCAATGCATGATATACATGCCAAAACATATGTGTACAATCATAACTTATTAATAACCTCAATAATTTAAAAAATCCATGGTCATGCTTTAATGTATAGTACAATAATACGGGTGCATAGCGTACCGTATACATATACCGTATTTATACCGTACAGTCAAACCTACGTTAGTTTTCACCTCCATTAAGCAGCCAACCTGTATTCAGCAGCCAGTGTCCAGATTCCCAATAATTATAATTGTTTTATTATACATTTAAGTATAAACCGAAAACGATCCAATATATAAAATATTGGACTGTGTGAGGTGCGTATCGCCGACCACAGTACCATAAGTGTACATATTGGATTCGTTTAATATCTTTCTTAAAAAATACCTTATATAGCACATGTAGAACAATTTTCGATTTTTGAAGATCTTAGAAATTAAAATTGTTAAAATGTCGTACATTTACGTGTAAGATTTAATATAATAATCTGGCCTGTTGAAAACAGTCCAATATTAATAATAATGGACTGCCAGTACAAAGATATGTCGTGAGTCACGACAGTGTTTTAAATATAGTTAAATGTGTTTAATATCAAAACGATACACGTATAATCAATCAGTCATCGCTGTTGTTCTGCATTACTGTCTACAGTCAAACCTTAAGCAGCCAGCCAAGGGAGTCAGAGAAAGTGGCTGCTTAACATAGGTGGTTGCTTAATAGAGGCCAAATATATAATAAAACAACCAATTGGGAATCTGGAAAGTGGCTGGTTAATACAGGTTGGCTGCTTAATGGAGGTGACCACTAACACACGTTTGACTGTATATACTCCGTACTTCACTGTGACTTGTCCATACATAATTAAGTCATGTAATAATACATCATATTACAGACGGATCTGTAGTCCAGTGGTTAACACGTTGAACTGGTAATCCAGGGATCGCAGGTTCGATCCCCCGTCTGACCCTAATAAAATTAACAGTCTTTCAGATGGGATGTTAAACCGAGGTCTCGTGTCGAGCTTTACACCGTGCACGTAAAAGAACCAGAGGAGACTCTGGAATGGGTCTCTGTCTGTATCATTGCACTATCCTCCAAAAACTCTAAAATGACTAATCTCTTCAGGAGGCGTCGCTCATATGGGCAACCGGTAGCGACGATAAATAAACGTAAGACACACATTAATACACCATAACGTGACCCCACTCCTCTTGTAGGGCTTACCTAATGACTCTCCATTATCTTCGCATGTGAGAAAACGATATGAAGAAGAGACGTTTTTGTAATAATGTCCATTTTCAGTTAATATCCTCGCCGTTAAATCTCTTTACGTCCCATGTTTTTACCTAACGAGCAGCAAGCACGACACATAGTGGAACTGTGAGGAATACAAACGGCAAATGTCAGTGTTCCAGTGGTTATCATGTTGGACTGCGGACTACAGAGATCACGTGTTCGATCTCCGCCTGATGATAGTAATATTAAGTGTTTCAGATATGTTGTTAGAACATTTTGGGACGACCAGTTTGCTTGTTTTGTTTGTGTGTGTTGTACGTTTATTTATCGTCGCTACCGGTTGCCCATATGAGCGAAGCCTCCTCAAGAGATTAGTCATTTTAGATGTTTGGAGGATAGTGCAATGATACTGAGAGAGAGACCCATTCCAGAGTCTCCTCTGGTTCTTTTACGTGTACGGTGTAAGGCACCGACACGAGACCTCGGTTTAACGTCCCATCTGAAAGACTGTTAATTTTTATTAGGTTCAGACGGGGAATCGAACCTGCGATCCCTGGATTACCAGTCCAGCGTGTTACCACTGGACTACATATCCGTCTGTGCTTTTTTGTTAAATTGTCATGTTTTGTATATAGCATTATTGCATGACTTGAATGTTTGTTCCTATGATCAAAGACCATTGTTGAATATGTAATACACACTCACTAGGGCTGTTGAATGTTGCTCCCCTGTAAAACATACTTATGTATGGATATGAACAAAGAACAAATGTTCCGTTGTTAAATAGGCAATAAACAACCACTATGGCTGTTGAATGTTGCTCCCTTGTAGAAAACGTATGTATGAATATGAACAAAGAACAAAGATTCCGTTGTTAAATATGCAATAAACACTCACTAGGGCTGTTTAATGTTGCTCCCCCTGTATAAAAATCGTATGTATGAATATGAACAAAGAACAAGTATACCGTTGCTAAATATGCAATAAACAACCACTACGGCTGTTGAATGTTGCTTCCCCTGTAAAACATACTTATGTATGGAAATGAAAAATAACAAATGTACCGTTAAATCTGCAATAAACCATCACTACGGCTGTTGAAATTTGCTCCACTTGTAAAATAAACGTATGTATGTTCAGCCGTCTAAGTTACTTACGGAAGACGTATTGCGACATTTCGCTATTTCATCATTTCATTCTACACGAATTCGCGATTTATGCTTCATCAATTTTACTATTTCAAGAGTTCAAGTTTTACTATTTCAACTTGACGATATCACGACTTCAACTTCACGAATTGGTGAAGTTGAAATAATGAATTCGTGAAGTTGAATTCGTAAATGTTGAAATCATGCAATCGTGAAATCGTGAACTAGTGAATGCCTCCACTGGTCCTTCGTAGATGCATATTCATGTTTCAATATAGTCCACCATAACAACAGACGCGATCTTCCTCGAACAAAGAGCATAGGTATAAGGAACTACTTTTATTTTTATTATAAATCTGTCGTGTCGCGTAATGTTCTCAGGGCAGAAATAACAGTGATTTGATAGTATAAATTACGCTGAAATAGTAATACGAATCATGTCCTGTGGCAACACGCTGGACTGGTAATCCCATGGACCGCAGGTTCGATCCCCCGTCTGACCATAATAAAATTAACAGTCTTTCAGATATGACTAAACCAACGTCTCGTGTCGGTGCTTTACACCGTGCACGTAAAAGAACCAGAGGAGACTCTGCAATTAGTCTCTTTCTGTATCATTGCACTATCCTCCAAAAATCTAAAATGATTAATCTCTTCAGGAGGCGTCGCTCATATGGGCAACCGGTAGCGACGATAAATACACGTACAGTACACACACATACGAATCATTTGTATTGAAGAACTTGCCTTTAAGTTATCACGTAACTTATATACTGCCACCATAATACAAGCATTATATAACTTAGCATAACGCTATATACATTTCGATTACATTATATAGAACAGAACAGAATAGAACATATTGGTTTAAACAGTATTTATTCCAATAAATTTACATGTATAACACAAACAATGTTACAAATTACATAAATTGTGAATAGAACAT
The DNA here is from genome assembly GCA_014843695.1 of Archivesica marissinica. NCBI lineage: Eukaryota > Metazoa > Mollusca > Bivalvia > Venerida > Vesicomyidae > Archivesica > Archivesica marissinica. The sequence goes on from CM026388.1 coordinate 39,009,902, forward strand.
ATTGTTTATTAGATTAAGCATTACATAGCTCATCATCATAATAATACATAATATTATACAATTTGCATGTAATGAAAAATAATAGTGATAAATATATGAAGAATGTTTAACTGATGGTAGATATACATGTAGATTAAAGTGTTTCCAATGTGAGAATGTTTAACTGATGGTAGATATACATGTTGATTAAACTGTGTCCAATGTGAGAGTGTTAGACTGATGGTAGATATACATGTTGATTAAGATGTTTCCAATGTGAGAGTGTTAAACTGATGGTAGATATACATGTTGAATAAACTGTGTCCAATGTGAGAGTGTTAGACTGATGGTAGATATACATGTTGATTAAGATGTTTCCAATGTGAGAGTGTTAAACTGATGGTAGATATACATGTTGATTAAAATGTTTCCAATGTGAGAGTGTTAGACTGATGGTAGATGTACATGTTGATTAAAATGTTTCCAACGTGAGAGTGTTAGACTGATGGTAGATATACATGTACATGTTGATTAAGATGTTTCCAATGTGAGAGTGTTAGACTGATGGTAGATATACATGTTGATTAAGATGTTTCCAACGTGAGAGTGTTAGACTGATGGTAGATATACATGTACATGTTGATTAAGATGTTTCCAACGTGAGAGTGTTAGACTGATGGTAGATATACATGTACATGTTGATTAAGATGTTTCCAATGTGAGAGTGTTAGACTGATGGTAGATATACATGTTGATTAAGATGTTTCCAATGTGAGAGTGTTAGACTGATGGTAGATATACATGTTGATTAAACTGTTTCCAATGTGAGAGTGTTTAACTGATGGTAGATATACATGTTGATTAAACTGTTTCCAATGTGAGAGTGTTTAACTGATGGTAGATATACATGTTGATTAAACTGTTTCCAATGTGAGAGTGTTAGACTGATGGTAGATATACATGTTGATTAAACTGTTTCCAATGTGAGAGTGTTATGAGAGATACTAGATAGGAATTATCTCAGCATCTCTATTTTAATTCAATTTTATTTAGAGCAAATTAAATTTGAATTTTTTCTTTCTCAAATGGTGTTGTACATCTTGTGGTGTACTTGGCACAGTCTGTTACGTAGCTGTATACAATGTTTATTCATATATAGCCAAATATATAATCATTTAGTTTATAGTTATACACATAATATTTAGTTCGATTATGAATCTATGCTGAATAATATAAAAACGGTGTATTTTTATATTGAGTGTTACTTTTTCGTTACAAAGTTTAGAATTATGGATTTTAACTATCATGAGCGAAGAAAATAATCCTTCACACATTGCACTATTTTACCCAATATTTCACACATTTTGGTGTCAGTATATTTAATAAATACACTTTTTACTCTCTTTTTCCAACCCAGTTATACTTTCAAAACATATAATTATATCTTCAATAATGTGCTGCTATGCAACCAAAGGGCAATGTTGTAATATGTGCAAACACAATACGCTTTAACTAGGCATTTTGTTTGAAAACGACTTGTTCAGCAAAATCATATGGAATATATAGGCACTACCTATCAACGGGGAAGCCACTTAGCCAGTATAGTGCTGAAGTCAGAATCGCTGAAATAGATATTATAGAAGGAATATGACTAAAATATTTATATGATCGAGTTGGAAGATTCTTATGGAGGTTGGGGCACCAGCATACAGAGCTAACTTGATACGGACGTTCACACTAACATAAGTGGTTGTGAGGTTGTGTATTGTAGATAAATGAGGCTACCGACAGGGGCAGTTAAAATAATTAAATTTGATAACAACTTTTATATTAATCAAAACCATTGGAAACGTAATTGTGTTAAATAGTATAATATAGGACTTTATTTCATCTCGTGATCACCTAAATATGTATTTCCAATAGTGACCTATATATCTTAGTGAATTATCGGTCCCTTTATATATAGGCTGCGCAACCGAACATTAATTTATAATAGTGTTAACGTAAGCATTAAAAGTTGTTGTATAATAGTGAAGTTATTTTCTGTTTATGTGGACATTGAAAATGACAGACCAAACAAATTCATTAGAACATATTATACACCGATTAGCGCAGTGGTTAGCGCGCTCGCTTATCACCAATGCAACCAGGGTTCGATCCTCGGACCGGACAGTATGTTAGATGGTACGGTGGTCGCCAGATCGGAAAGGTGGGTTTTCTCCGGGTATTCCGGTTTCTTCCCAAACAAATGGCCACATTTACGCTTTCATCCGCGATAACGAAAGTGATTAATATAAGTTGTTAAAGCTTGGTTTAAAGTTTAACCGTTATACACCGATATATAGACAGACTGATAACGTTATTATGCATGGTTCGCTTTTCAACAAAAACGAATACAAAATTTGAGTCAAACTATGCGCCCAACGTGGGGCTCGAACCCACGACCCCGAGATTAAGAGTCTCGTGCTCTACCGACTGAACTAGCCAGCCTTCATATCTTTAAATGTTTCAAATTGGAAAACCGGTTTAACTGATGTCTTAATGAATTACCGGTCCCTTTTAGTTGCTATATTTTGCCTGGTCAGTCATACTAATATAATATTGTAAGACAATTAATTGAGCCGTATTGAGTTCATGATGTCATTTTGCCAGCAGTAAATATCGAAATACCGGAATGTGTGTGTTATACGTATATTTATCGTCGCTTCCGGTTTAAAGATTAGTTATTTTAGTTTTTGGAGGATAGTGCATGATACAGACCCATTCCAGAATCTCCCCTGATCCGTTTACGTGCACGGTGTAAAGCACCGAAACTAGGCATCGGTTTAAAGTTCCTGATGAAAGACTGTTAATTGTATTAGTGTCAGAAGGTGGATCGAACCTGCGATCCCTGGAATACCAGTGTTAACCACTGAACACCAAATCCGTGTGCACAGACAGAACTCCATGGTAGGTCCCTATATATATATATTGCCGCTGGTGTAATTCTCGCATTAGCATTAGCCTTGGAACAGAGAAGTTGTATTTATTAGTATAAGATAGGTCCTTATTTCATCTCGTGATCATCTAAATATGTAGTTCCACTCTTGATATATATATCCTTTATATATAGGCGACGTAACTACGCAACCATTTATGATAGTGTTACGTTAACGTAAGCATTAAAATAGTTCTAGTATAATTTTCAAGTTATTTTCTGTCGAAATTGAAAACGACTGACCAAATAAATTAATTAGGACATAATTATTATACACCGATACATTTCACATCGATTTATAGTAGCATGTGACGTACTGCCAAGTCATATTACTAACGTTATTATGAATCGCACACGATTAGTTGTCCACCTAACAATTGCACAACTTATCCATCTACGAAACACATACAATATTAGAGATATACCTATAGAGAAACTGACCCAACGTGGGGCTCGAACCGACGACCCCGAGATTAAGTGTCTCGTGTTCTACCGACTGAGCTAGCCGGGCTTCATATCTTTGAATGTTTCAAATTGGAAAATCGATTTAACTGATTTTTTATCTTAATGAATTATCGGTCCCTTTTAGCCTTGGAAGAGTGGTTGCTATACTGTGCCTGGTCAGTCATATACATACATTTTAAAACAATCAATTGTGCCATATTGAGTTTAGATATGAGTTTTTCATCTCATGATCACCTAAATACGTATTTCCACTCGTGACCTCTATATCTGAATCAAGTATCGGTCCCTTTAGTCTACGCTACCACACAGCCATTTATGATAGCGTTAACGTAAGCATTAAATATAGTTCTGGTATAATGTTCAAGGTATTTTCTGCCAAAATTTAAACGACCAAACAAATTCATTACATTATACGTCGATATTTAGTCCCATCTGACTGCTAAGGTCATTAGGAATCGCACATGATTCGTTTTCCAACAATTAGACCACTGATCGAAATAAATAAATACAATTAGGGTCATAACTATAGAACAACTGACCTAAAAGTTGCGCCCAACGTGGGGCTCGAACCCACGACCCCGAGATTAAGAGTCTCGTGCTCTACCGACTGAGCTAGCCGGGCTTCATATCTTTGAATGTTTCAAATTGGAAAACCGGTTTAAATGATGCCTTTATGTTAATGAATTATCGGTTCCTTTTAGCCTGGGAACAGTGGTTGCTATATTTTGCCTGGTCAGTCATATTAATATATTTTAAGACAATTGATCTTTCTGCAAACGCTACTTAGGCACGCCCCCATAGTTAACGGTGCTCGCTGTAACCAGGCGAGACAAGCTATCTAACGCAGTCCTGCATCGAGTTAATCTAGATAAATTCCGTCGAATTTCTCGGTTTTATTTCACCCAGATAAGAATATCTCATTGAAAGCAAGACACCAATTGTTTAAGTTTTTCAGTGATGGTTATTTCTCTAAAGTACAGATATATTTAACGGGTGAGAACATGTGTTAAGTGTTCGTGGAAAATGCTTTCGCAGTCAACGGAAGAGTGAACAACCATATCGTGTCAACTTTGACATCAAAAGAAATGTAATATGCCACCGTCTTGAGAGACTCGACCCTATGCCTCCTAGAAAACTCGAACATTAGGCCCAAAAACTGAACACCAGTACGTTCACTGAGCTAATATGGGAATCCCACAACTCTGCACATGCATGGGTACTATTACTACTATCTGATCCCTAGTCCACCATCCACGACAATATGTATGAACCACATGTATAATTTTAATCACCATTATACTCACATATCTCTTGTGAACAGTAGATCTATAAATGCAGAATATATTTTTTCGAAATATTTTATTATGCATACATAAATTAATTTCAACTTACTTTTGTGCAAATATATCTGTTTGCATTAATTTTGGATGTATTCAGCTGGTCGTTTAATTCACCTTAGCCATGTTTCAAGATTTGTCTTAGGTTTTGGAAATGGCACGAATTTAACGTCACCTATCAATCGATCTGGATATCTACTATCACACAGACCGTAACTACATCGTTTCACCATTGTCAATGACAGACAGCATTAATTAATTTGTAATTATTTTTCAAAACGTAATTTCAGATCACGATCACTCGTTATCATATTTGATTAAAACGTTACTAAATAACTCGTTTGTCTGACAGAACGATAAAACAATGATTCGGTGTAGTAATCAATGCTATTATGGGGCACACATTTTATAATTGACCAATTAGCACAATCAGTGCTAAATTCCGATGTGCAATTTTGATCTTGATAATAGCAGTAGGCCCCTATCCGGGATATGATACAGTCGGCGGTCTCTGTGATGTACCGGTAGTCGATTAGTTGTTGATTACTCCCACTAAACAGTGTGACACGCTTAAATTTGATTGCTGTGTTTGCTAGAAAAGAATGACTATATGGGGTCAGTCGGTGTTTTTATAGATGCATTATTTTTAAAGCAGCTGTCTGGTATTTTGTGGTTCATATACACACTTTTAGATTTGTCCAAGGATTTTGAAATGGGTTGAATTTAACGTCGATCACCAGGATGTTGACTAATTTTGTACTATAACTAACCCACACACCAAAGCTACACATTTTCAACATCATTAAAACAATTTTAAACCCGTATTTTCGATCAAATTCACGCCTTTTCAAATTTGTCTACTCGTTACTAGTTTGTCTAATATGCATTGTTTGTCTAACAAGATGGCGGCGATAAGCCGTTGCCTGGGGTGTGCGCAAATGGTGCGATGCGATTGGCTAACGCCAGCTGTCAATCAAAATCGGCAGAAAGGTCAATTAATTGAGCCATATTAAGTTCCCTGATGTCATTTTGCCAAAAGTAAAAAGTCAACAGACAGGAATCCAGACTATGTTTTTATTATTGAAGTATATTTATCGTCGCTAGCTGTTGTCCATTTGAGCGACGGGCAGTTTACCTAACACCACCTTTCCTGGGAGGCTTCGTGGGTTTACCAGTGCTTGGTGCTCCAACCTCCGTAAGAAGCTGCCAACTTTTTCATATAAACGAGACGCGGTCTGAACAGGGCTGGAAGCCGTGGCCATCCAGTGATGATAGGTGACAGTTATATACGTCAGCGACCTTAACCACTCGACCACGAAGGCGGACTCCAGGCTAGGTCCCTTTATATATTTTGCCGATGGTGTAATTCTTGCACTAGCATCAGACACAAAAAAAATGCAAAGCCGTAACAAAGGAGATGTCTGCTTCCGATTGTCAAGAATAATTGGCTTTCCTTCACTAATTGCTTTGTGCATGTCTTGATTTTCATTGATAGTAGATTGTAGCCAGGATTGATTTGAACTATTGAGGATGTGTGTATTAGTGTATTGTTGAAACTGCGTTCATCGAGTAATCACCGAAAATTTAATTTCCACGAGAGTGGAGAAAATGATTATGTCTGTAATCAGAGTAGATATCATATTCTATCTTACATAATTCACTTCATTTCGCTTCTCACAACAAAGGCAACACAACCGCGCAGCCATTTTATGATAGTGTTAAACGTTAGTATTAAAACATGTTCTGGTGTATTATGTTCAAGCTATGGTCTGTCGAAGTTGAAAAGACAGGGGAAAAACATTCCTTCGAACATAGTAATTTATAATTAGCTGTTGATTGTCAGAAAATATATAAAATACGAAGGAGCATCCAACCGCGGGTTCGATCCCCCGTCTGACTCATATAAAAATTAACAGTCTTTCAGATGGGACTTTAAACCGCGGTCTCGTGTCGGTGCGTTACACCGTGCACGTAAAACAACCAGAGGAGACTCTGGAATGGGTCTCTCTCTGTATCATTGCACTATCCTCCAAAAATCTAAAATGACTAATCTCTTCAGGAGGCGTCGCTCATATGGGCAACCGGTAGCGACGATAAATAAACGTAAAACACACACGCGTTATTGAAGTTGTAAATCACAAATCCAACCGCGGATGAATACGAAACACAAGCAATGAACATTATGTTATATATGGTAATCGATTGAAACTGATTTGTTGCTTGACGTCACAATCACTGCAATCAAATAATCACGTAACTTCCACCTCCTAATGCAATCTTGCCTGCAATCTTGACAAGGTTAACATTAAATGCAGAAATAGTTGATACACTCAGGCACAAATGTGCTACATGTTTATATATTCATCTGGCTGTTCGATTAGCGCAGTGGTTAGAGCGCTCGATAGTTGATACACGCATGCACACATGTGCTACATGTTTATACAATGTATATTCATCTGGCTGTTTGATTAGCGCAGTGGTTAGAGCGCTCGATAGTTGATACACGCATTGACGATGATGATGATTCCGTTTATTTACCCTCGCCACCGGTAAGCCATATGGGCGAGCTCACGTCCTTTCGCACCGTCGATTATTCGCTGAGATGAAGTGTTGTGTCGTCGGTGTCTTGTAGAATGGTGTAGAATGGTGTAGATTGAAGTTTGTAGATTCCCGTGAAGATTATGGTCCAAGATGATTAGGTTACTCGATGATTATTCCTTGTTGGTTATGTCTAAGTTGTTTAAATCCAAGATGATTGTGGTACTGGTAGTTAAAGTCAAGGTGGTTGAAGGTCTGGTCGCTGACTGGATGAAGAAATGAGGTCATCCAGTCGCTGTGAAGGCGCTTCTTCATCGTTGACCCAGTTATGGAGCGATACCAAACGACAGGGTGACGTTCCCTGCGCCTGGCATCATCTCCCCGACAACAGGGTGACAAGCCCTTTGCCGGTTTCCTGGGTCGGCTCACAGCAGCAGAATGGTTCGGTCGTTCCATCGTTGTCCACCCCGTTGATGCATCCGGGGTCGAGGTCGCATCCCTCCGTCCCCAACGGACTGCATTGGTAGACGGATAAAAGAGTTCGAGGGTGTGCCTCTTCAGCGGCACAGTGTTAGCTGTCGCCGATCTAGGTAAGTGTTGACACTCCGAAGAGTCGATGCGGGTCCTCGTCTGTATGCGTCAGCGGCGTGGATTGTTCACTTCGGAACGGTGACACAAATTCCCGATGTGAGCTCAGGATGACATCCTCAGGTGGTTCCTTCATTCCGTGGCAGGGTGACAGGGCCTGGTCTTTCTGTACTCGGTCCCTTGTAGGGCCACCCTCCTCACTGTTGGTCACCCCGCAGCAGCATTAAACGTCTGGTCGCCGATTGTCGCAAATGCATTGCAAACGTATCAACCCATCCGCAAGATCGACGCTCACAAGATCCAGAATCTGCTGCTGCTGCGGAATGTGCCCCGGTCACGACGTGCACGTCGTGAGGAGATCGACCGGGACGCATTGACAAATGTGCTACATGATTATATATTCACCTGGCTGTTCGATTAGCGCAGTGGTTAGAGCGCTCGATAGTTGATACACGCATGCACAAATGTGCTACATGTTTATATCTCCATTTGACTCTCCGATTAGCGCAGCGGTTAGAGCGCTCGATAGTTGATACACGCAGGTACAAATGTGCTACATGTTTATATATTAATTTGGCTGTTCGATTAGCGCAGTGGTTAGAGAGCTCGATAGTTGATACACGCATTGACAAATGTGCTACATGTTTATATATTCATTTGGCTGTTCGATTAGCGCAGTGGTTAGAGCGCTCGATAGTTGATACACGCAGGTACAAATGTGCTACATGTTTATATATTAATTTGGCTGTTCGATTAGCGCAGTGGTTAGAGAGCTCGATAGTTGATACACGCATTGACAAATGTGCTACATGTTTATATATTCATTTGGCTGTTCGATTAGCGCAGTGGTTAGAGCGCTCGATAGTTGATACACGCAGGTACAAATGTGCTACATGTTTATATATTAATTTGGCTGTTCGATTAGCGCAGTGGTTAGAGAGCTCGATAGTTGATACACGCATTGACAAATGTGCTACATGTTTATATATTCATTTGGCTGTTCGATTAGCGCAGTGGTTAGAGCGCTCGATAGTTGATACACGCATGCACAACTGTGCTACATGTTTATATATTCATTTGACTGTTCGATTAGCGCAGTGGTTAGAGCGCTCGATAGTTGATACACGCATGCACAACTGTGCTACATGTTTATATATTCATTTGACTGTTCGATTAGCGCAGTGGTTAGAGTGTTCGCTAGTTGATACACGCAGGGACACATGTGCTACATGTTTATATATTCATTTGGCTGTTCGATTAGAGCAGTGGTTAGAGCGCTCGATAGTTGATACACGCATGGACAAATGTGATACATGTTTATATATTCATTTGGCTGTTCGATTAGCGCAGTGGTTAGAGTGTTCGCTAGTTGATACATACAGGTACAAATGTACTACATGTTTATATATTCATATTCATTTGGCTGTTCGAATAACGCAGTGGTTAGCGCGCTGGAGAGTTGATACACGCAGGTACAAATGTGCTACATGTTTATATCTTCATTTGACTGTCCGATTAGCGCAGTGGTTAGTGTTCGCTTTTTTAAAAAAAATGTTTACAACGATTGCGAAGCAAGTTCTAACGAATTATATTAATCACTCTCGTTGGCGCGAATGAAAGTGTTTATGTGGTCATTCATGTGGGAGAAAACCGGAGTACCCGGAGAAAACCCACCTGTCCGATCTGGCGACTACCGTACCAGGGAGATATAGTTGAAGGGTGCCATACACTGTGTAATGCTGCGACACATACTGCCAGTCCTATCCGATACGTTGATACACACTATTATGTAGCCAACATGTCGTTGAACAAATTTACAGCCGAATACGTCGATAATGTTACGTAAAGTCTCCCTGGAAATGGATTACATTATTCATGCATGTGTTCATGCAAATCAAGATGCATACCACAGCTTAAAGATATAGTAGTAACAGAATTTGTATAACTGAAGATATCTCCACGTATGTTTCAACTATCCAATCAACATGTCGTCTCACTGTATGTTTATGTTATTATTTATGTTTGTATTTTCGCATAAATAATACAATACGTATACAACAATTAATAAAAACAATTCTGGTTCCAAATCAGTTCGTATCATTTTGCGTAAACAGACCGACCGATGGACCGACCGACTATCAATCCAACCATGCAAGTAAACAAGCCAGCTATCCAACAAGCAAGCCAGCCAAGCAAACCAACACACATAGATTAAACCAACAACTTAATTAACAATCAGATACATCGGTCAGTTAATGCCCCTGAATACTCTCTAAAGATATGTAGGTCATCTTTAAGTTGTTTCCTCTGTTTTTATCGTTGATTCATTTGCACTACATGCCACCAAATGGTAATTTTCTTCTACTTTCTTATCTCATAATTATTATGTTACTATATATCAACATATATCCTACAGTATATACAATGGGTAAACAAATCTGTAAAAACAATTGTTATCAATTCATTAACATGCTTTGGATAACATTACATTAATCGTAACGCAACATCCGGTTATGGAACAACTGTAAAAACAAAGAATTTCGACTAAAATGACCGCTATACATTTAGGGATAACTCGGACTGTATCCGTCAAGGGAGATAATAGAATAAACCATTGAGGTTCCTCATTAAGACATACTTTGCCTCCTAACTACACTCCCTTTAACGACCGCTTTTGCTCCAGATTCAGGGATTTGGCAAGATACCAATTTAGTTTATACAAATTTATTTAGCTCGATTGCGAAACAAGTTATTTCAACTTATATAAATCACTCTCGAGACCTCATTCCTGATGGAATCCATCACCACGAGGGAGAGAGAAGAGGCATCGTGGAATTTAAATGCCTTGCCTAAGGGCACAATCGTAACGGCTCCAGTGGGGCTCGAACTCGGGACCTTTCGCACCTGAAGCGAACGCACTACCACAAGATACCACTTTGATCCAATTGCATGCATGACATGATCCCCGAATGTCTTTTCGTGCATGGCACTTTAATCTGGGGCGACATTTAAATGCGTCAGTGATGCTATCATACACTGTGTTAGACATTCCAGTTCAATTTCCAGTATATTCATGGGCAATTACCATGCATTAGCTTTCGATTTGCAATAAATTGCGAGACAATCCCTTGCTTGATGCATATGAATTACCTAAAGTATACAGACCATACATAAACCAAGTCTATTTTACAGTCTCCTTATGACTTGACCGTGTCTTTCATTGGGACTTTAAACCCAGGTCTCGTGTCTGTGCTTTACACCATGCACATAAATGAACCAGAGCTGACTCTAGATTGTGTCTCTGTTTAATCATTGCACTATCCTCATACACATACAAGAACCAGAGGTGACTCTAGATTGGGTCTCTGTTTAATCATTGCACTATCCTCATACATATACAAGAACCAGACGTTACTCTAGATTGGGTCTCTGTTTAATCATTGCACTATCCTCATACACATACAAGAACCAGAGGTGACTCTAGATTGTGTCTCTGTTTAATCATTGCACTATCCTCATACACATACAAGAACCAGACGTTACTCTAGATTGGGTCTCTGTTTAATCATTGCACTATCCTCATACATATACAAGAACCAGACGTTACTCTAGATTGGGTCTCTGTTTAATCATTGCACTATCCTCATACACATACAAGAACAAGAGGTGACTCTAGATTGGGTCTCTGTTTAAATATTGCACTATCCTCAAACACATACAAGAACCAGACGTTACTCTAGATTGGGTCTCTGTTTAAACATTGCACTATCCTCATACATATACAAGAACCAGAGGTGACTCTAGATTGGGTCTCTGTTTAATCATTGCACTATCCTCATACATATACAAGAACCAGACGTTACTCTAGATTGGGTCTCTGTTTAATCATTGCACTATCCTCATACACATACAAGAACCTGACGTTACTCTAGATTGGGTCTCTGTTTAATCATTGCACTATCCTCATACACATACAAGAACCAGAGGTGACTCTAGAGTGGGTCTCTGTTTAAACATTGCACTATCCTCATACACATACAAGAACCAGAGGTGACTCTAGATTGGGTCTCTGTTTAAACTTTAATCAATACACTATCCTCCAAAATCTAAAATGACAAATCTCTTCAGGAGGCTTCGCTCATATGGACAGCCGGTAGCGACTATAAAAAAACAAAGCATATGCTATCTGATTCTCTATTTACAAGGCTCATGTTAACTGGTTAAAAACTAAAGCTTGTGATGCATGCAGCAGATTCAGAGAGAGATCAGAGCATTGTCGAATGACTGTATTCACAGCAATATTGCGTATGTTCCCAGATTGTATACAATTTCGTATGAGGGATCCCAACCAATGACACGCAGCTGACATGCGCACTCGAAGTTACGGGCATGCGCATGCGCAGTGCTATGCAGCTCTCGTCTCGATATAAGGCGCAAAAATGTATGTATGTATGTATGTATGTATGTATGTATGTATGTTCCTTTAATGTCAAACCCCTCGCGGGACTTAGACATGTTTTCCTGGGCAGGCTCAGCCGACCTAAGCGATTAACCAGTACTAAGCAATGTGTGTGAGGTGCCTTGCTCAATGACACTACATACGTGGCCTGACCGAGTATCGAACCCGGGACCGTTCGATTCCAAATCCGACGCTCTACCACTGGACCACGGACGTACGGGTTTACGCTGTTCCAAGGATGAAATATATACCTGTTCCGGCACACGGGGAATTTCCAATCTTCACTAAAATCATTTTATAAATGCAAAGCGTGCTGTGTTTTCTTTGTGTAATTGAAAAGAATAATGAATGTAATAATAAGTAATGAATTGCGTGTTCATCTGGATATGAACTACATTGGGCGTGTGTAAAGTTATCACGCTCACTTTAACCGCTCCCAATGTAGTTCAGACCCCAATGGAAACTATTAACCCGCGATCCATTCCTTAAATATAGTGAATAATAAGCTGGCTGCCATCGCGGAATGCCACAGGCAGCTCTAGTTTACGAGGAGATAGCTGTCCATAAATAATATGGAAAGGTTTCACTAATGTCCATAAAATGTCAACATCAGCTCAGATGACAAACAACCCTAATGACAAAGGAAGTGGCTTCGCCTAACCGTTGAATACTACCATTTTCATACCCATAACTACACTATAACTATTCATTTATTTTAATTGAATTGTGGTCCGTAGTGGATTTACCCGCACAATAGGGATAGTGGTAAAGTTTAACAAGGCTGCATTTACAGTCAAACCTGTCTTAAGCAGCCAGCCAAGGGAATCACAGAAAGTGGCTGCTTAGCACAGGTGGCTGCTTAATAGAGGGCAAATGTATAATAAAACAACATATTGGGAATCTGAAAACTGATTGCTTAATACAGGTTGGCTGTTTAATGGAGGTGACCACTAACACAGGTTTGACTGTATGTGCTTTGTCAGTTCATGTTTTATCACATAACTTTGTTTCATAGTTTTATTTTATTAAATTCCAGTAGGCTTTCAAGCCCATGATGACATTTCATACAATCATCGTATATTTTCTATTACCTCCCTTGACAGATTAAAGTCCGATTTATCCCGAAATGTATATTGATCATTTTAGTTGGGATTTCTTTGTGTTTACTGCGGTTATCTAACCAATTGTTGAGCTAGAATAACTGTAATTTTATATTGTGTGTTTTACGTTTATTTATCGTCGCTACCGGTTGCCCCATATGAGCGACGCCTCCTGAAGAGATTAGACATTTTAGATTGTTGGCGGATAGTGCAATGATACAGACATAGATCCATTCCAGAGTCTCCTCTGGTTCTTTTACGTGCACGGTGTACAGCACCGACACGAGACCTCGGTTTAATGTCCCATCTGGAAGATTATTCATCTTACTAAGGTCAAGCGGGGGATCGAACCTGCGATCCCTGGATTACCAGTCCAGCGTGTCACCACTGGACTACAGATCCGTCTGTATATATGTTCTGATATGTACATGTACACATTTATATAACACATGTAAGGATTCCGATTGAGTGCGTGGTTTAATCATATTTTATTTGCTATTTTATATAGTACATATAGACTTAACATCTCTCCCTCATGGCGATGGATTCCATCAGGAATGAGATCTCGAGAGTGATTAATTTAAGGTGTCTGAATTCAATTCGCAATCGAGCTAAAATAAATTTGATAAAATGCAAACTGGCTTGAGCAACAAGTTCTAGCAACATTAGTAAACTGCCCTCACCAAGAAGAATAAATGAATAATTGGCAATCAGGCATTCTGCAAAGAAGCAAACAAATGTGGTGGAATACTAATTGTTTTATTTAAGTTTATTTAACGTCGCTACCGGTTTCCCATTTGAACGACGGGCAACACTTAACAACACGTTTCCTGGACAGGCTCCAGCGGTTCACCAGTACTTAGTGCACCAACCTCCGTACTGAAGAAACTGCCAACCTTTTCATATAAATCAGACACGGTCTGCGCGGGGCTCGAACCGTGACCATCAGAGATGATAGTTTACAGTGGTCAGCGACCTTAACCACTCGACCACAGAGTCCTTATAAGTTGTAGGTGAGTTGGTACATAACGTTAACGATAAGACAAATGACGATGTAAAAGAGGCCTCTAGAAACAATCCTGACTGGCCGATAGATGAAATCCTACTTTCACTTTTGAGAGTGTGTATGTAGACCGCAAACGCAGATTATTCATTGAAATTATTGTTCAAATTATTTCGGAAGAAATTGTAGTAACAGTGTGGTTTATAAGTGCATGGGCTATTTTAGCTTCATGCAATAGAAAGTCGCTTTAAATAATTAGTTTCTCTTAATTGATTTCCTCTGCTTTTATCGTTGTTTCCTCAGCACAAGATGCTATCAATTTTCATCCACTTTCTTATCTTATCATGACTATAAAATTACCATATCTCGACACATATCTTACAGCGTATCAAATGGGTACTTAACAGTAAAGATTTATTATTAGTTAATTAACATGAGCTTCACAAAATCACAACTATCATAACGCAACATCTGGTTAGGGAAATCGTGATAGCGCAGTGGATGCGCGTTCGCTTCAGGTGCGAAAGGTCTGGAGTTCGAGCCCCGCTGGAGTCGTTACGATTGTGCCCTTAGGCAAGGCATTTAAATTCCACATTGCCTCTTCTCTCTCCCTCGATGAAATCCATCAGGAATGAGGTCTCGAGAGTGATAAATATAAGTTGTAATAACTTGTTTCACAATGGAGCTAAAATCAATTTGTATAAACTAACAACAGTAAAAACAAAGGATTCCAACTAATCGGCCTATATACATTTAGGGATAAATAGGAATTTATCTATCAAGGGAGGTAACAAAAAACCCAGCGATGTCTCTCATTGGACTCAACACGCAGTATCAGTCCATAGCTCAATGCTCGCATCATTTAATATAGAACTGGGACCATGTACAGTGTCATGGCATTAATTATATATTATATAGGTGTATCATACTTCGTACGTCTCCTGGAATCGATTCTCTGATAATAATAAGCTTGCAAGAACTGTCTACAACTACAGGTATATTAGAGACATCTCTAATTTTCTATTACCTCCCTTGGCAGATAACGTCAGAGTTATCCCAACATGTAAATAGGTCATTGACTATGCTGCGTGTTGGGTCCAGCACATGGAGACTAACTCGTGGGCTCATTGAACTATTGAATGATGCTACGTGTTGGGTCCAGCACATGGAAACTAACTCGTGGGCTCATTGAACTATTGACTGATGCTACGTGTTGGGTCCAGCACATGGAAACTAACTCGTGGGCTCATTGAACTATTGACTGATGCTACGTGTTGGGTCCAGCACATGGAAACTAACTCGTGGGCTCATTGAAATATTGACTGATGCTACGTGTTGGGTCCAGCACATGGAAACTAACTCGAGGGCTCATTGAACTATTGACTGATGCTACGTGTTGGGTCCAGCACATGGTCACTAACTCGTGGGCTCATTGAAATATTGATTGATGCTACGCGTTGGGTCCAGGACATGGAAACTAACTCGTGGACTCATTGAACTATTGACTGATGATACGTGTTGGGTCCAGCACATGGAAACTAACTCGTGGGCTGATTGAAATATTGGCTGATGCTACGTGTTGGGTCCAGCACATGGTCACTAACTCGTGGGCTCATTGAAATATTAACTGATGCTACGTGTTGGGTCCAGCACATGGAAACTAACCCGTGGGCTCATTGAAATATTAACTGATGCTACGTGTTGGGTCCAGCACATGGATACTGCTACGTGTTTGGTCTAACACATGGAAACTAACTCGTGGGCTCATTGGAATATTGACTGATGCTATGTGTTGGGTCCAGCACATGGAAACTAACTCGTGGGCTCATTGAAATATTGACTGATGCTATGTGTTGGGTCCAGCACATGGAAACTAACTCGTGGGCTCATTGAAATATTGACTGATGCTATGTGTTGGGTCTAGCACATGGAAACTAACTCGTGGGCTCATTGAAATATTGACTGATGCTATGTGTTGGGTCCAGCACATGGAAACTAACTCGTGGGCTCATTGAAATATTGACTGATGCTACGTGTTGGGTCCAGCACATGGATACTGCTACGTGTTTGGTCCAGCACATGAAACTAACTAGTGGGCTCATTGAAATATTGGCTGATGCTGCCTGTTGGGTCCAGCACATGGAAACTAACTCGTGGGCTCATTGAAATATTAACTGATGCTGCGTGTTGGGTCCAGCATATGGAAACTAACTCGTGGGCTCATTGAAATATTAACTGATGCTGCGTGTTGGGTCCAGCACATGGAAACTAACTCGTGGGCTCATTGAAATATTGGCTGATGCTACGTGTTGGGTCCAGCACATGGAAACTAACTCGTGGGCTCATTGAAATATTAACTGATGCTGCGTGTTGGGTCCAGCACATGGACACTAACTCGTGGGCTCATTGAAATATTGACTGGTGCTACGTGTTGGGTCCAGCACATGGATACTGCTACGTGTTGGGTCTAACACATGGAAACTAACTCGTGGGCTGATTGGAATATTGACTGATGCTACGTGTTGGGTCCAGCACATGGAAACTAACTCGTGGGCTCATTGAAATATTGACTGATGCTACGTGTTGGGTCCAGCACATGGAAACTAACTCGTGGGCTCATTGAAATATTGACGGATGCTACGTGTTGGGTCCAGCACATGGAAACTAACTCGTTGGCTCATTGAAATATTGACTGATGCTACGTGTTGGGTCCAGCACATGGAAACTAACTCATGGGCTCATTGAAATATTGACGGATGCTACGTGTTGGGTCCAGCACATGGAAACTAACTCGTGTGCTGATTGAAATATTAACTGATGCTGCGTGTTGGGTCCAGCACATGGAAACTAACTCGTGGGCTCATTGAAATATTAACTGATGCTACGTGTTGGGTCCAGCACATGGATACTGCTACGTGTTTGGTCTAACACATGGAAACTAACTCGTGGGCTCATTGGAATATTGACTGATGCTATGTGTTGGGTCCAGCACATGGAAACTAACTCGTGGGCTCATTGAAATATTGACTGATGCTATGTGTTGGGTCCAGCACATGGAAACTAACTCGTGGGCTCATTGAAATATTGACTGATGCTATGTGTTGGGTCTAGCACATGGAAACTAACTCGTGGGCTCATTGAAATATTGACTGATGCTATGTGTTGGGTCCAGCACATGGAAACTAACTCGTGGGCTCATTGAAATATTGACTGATGCTACGTGTTGGGTCCAGCACATGGATACTGCTACGTGTTTGGTCCAGCACATGAAACTAACTAGTGGGCTCATTGAAATATTGGCTGATGCTGCCTGTTGGGTCCAGCACATGGAAACTAACTCGTGGGCTCATTGAAATATTAACTGATGCTGCGTGTTGGGTCCAGCACATGGAAACTAACTCGTGGGCTCATTGAAATATTAACTGATGCTGCGTGTTGGGTCCAGCACATGGAAACTAACTCGTGGGCTCATTGAAATATTGGCTGATGCTACGTGTTGGGTCCAGCACATGGAAACTAACTCGTGGGCTCATTGAAATATTAACTGATGCTGCGTGTTGGGTCCAGCACATGGACACTAACTCGTGGGCTCATTGAAATATTGACTGGTGCTACGTGTTGGGTCCAGCACATGGATACTGCTACGTGGTGGGTCTAACACATGGAAACTAACTCGTGGGCTGATTGGAATATTGACTGATGCTACGTGTTGGGTCCAGCACATGGAAACTAACTCGTGGGCTCATTGAAATATTGACGGATGCTACGTGTTGGGTCCAGCACATGGAAACTAACTCGTTGGCTCATTGAAATATTGACTGATGCTACGTGTTGGGTCCAGCACATGGAAACTAACTCATGGGCTCATTGAAATATTGACGGATGCTACGTGTTGGGTCCAGCACATGGAAACTAACTCGTGTGCTGATTGAAATATTAACTGATGCTGCGTGTTGGGTCCAGCACATGGAAACTAACTCGTGGGCTCATTGAAATATTGGCTGATGCTGCGTGTTGGGTCCAGCACATGGAAACTAACTCGTGGGCTCATTGAAATATTAACTGATGCTACGTGTTGGGTCCAGCACATGGAAACTAACTCGAGGGCTCATTGAAATATTGACGGATGCTATGTGTTGGGTCCAGCACATGGAAACTAACTCGTGGGCTCATTGAATTATTAACTGATGCTACGTGTTGTGTCCAGCACATGGAAACTAACTCGTGGGCTCATTGAAATATTAACTGATGCTACGTGTTGGGTCCAGCACATGGATACTGCTACGTGTTGGGTCTAACACATGGAAACTAACTCGTGGGCTCATTGAAATATTAACTGATGCTACGTGTTGGGTCTAACACATGGACACTAACTCGTGGGCTCATTGAAATATTGACTGATGCTACGTGTTGGGTCCAGCACATGGATACTGCTACGTGTTGGGTCTAACACATGGAAACTAACTCGTTGGCTCATTGAAATATTAACTGATGCTACGTGTTGGGTCTAACACATGGACACTAACTCGTGGGCTCATTGAAATATTAACTGATGCTACGTGTTGGGTCCAGCACATGGATACTGCTACGTGTTTGGTCTAACACATGGAAACTAACTCGTGGGCTCATTGAAATATTGACTGATGCTACGTGTTGGGTCCAGCACATGGAAACTAACTCGTGGGCTCATTGAAATATTAACTGATGCTGCGTGTTTGTTCCAATGAGAGACGTCGTCGCTGGCTTTTTTGTTACCTCCCTTGGCAGATAAAGATCTATTTATCCCAACATGTAAATATGTCATTTTAGTTGGAATCCTTTGTTTTTATTGTTGTTCATTGAACTGATGTTACTGTATAATAATTTTTTAATGTGATTATATCAAAATCGTGGTAATAAACTGAAAACATTCTTTTTTTAGAAATAAGTGCACATTGCATATACTGTATGACATATGTCAATATATGGTAATTTAATACCCATAAGAAGCGATAGTGGAATACATTTGCTAGTATGCTGTGCAAAGGAAACAGCGATAAAAACAGAGGAAAACACGTATATAGGATATATCTACTTTTAGGGAGTATTCAGAGGCAGGAATGTGCAGTTGTCTCTCATTGTTACGATAATGTCGGTAGCTACGTATTCCAATAAATACGACGGTATATTCGATCTAATCTCCGTCGGACCAAACACACAGTTGGACGTCGTTACATCTCATGTGGCGTCCGTGGTCCATTAGTAGAGCGTCGGGTTTGGAATCGAAAAGTCCGGGGTTCGATACACTGTCATGTCGTGTGTAGTGTAATTGAACAAGGCGCCTCGCACACATTGCTTAGTACTGGTTAACCGCTATGGTCGGCTAAGCATTTCCAGGAAAACATGTCTAGGTCCGCGCAAGGGGTTTGACATTAATGGAACATGCATACAACAACATAGTTACGTACATCCGTTGTAGCCCGTTTGCTTCAAGTGTGAGGTGCCCGGAGTTCGCGCCCAGCTGTCGCCACTACGGTTGTTTCCTCTTAGGCAAGACACTTGGTTGGTGCAAATTTATTTAGCTCGATTGCGAAACAAGTTCTTACAACTTATAGTAATCACTCTCGAAACTTCATACCTGATTGAATCCATGCCATGAGTGAGAAAGGAGCATTGTGGAATGTAATTGCCTTGCCTATAAGGGCACCATCGTAAGGGTTACAGCTGGTGCGAACTCCGGGCATTTTACAGCGAACGCTCTACCACTGCGCTATCACAACTTACACGGCTCCGATTAACGATGGGGCGACTGTAAATAAACATATCCAAGATCAACAATTAGAGATCTGATTTTATTATCTGATTTTATTTTATTTATTGTTTATTTATTTTTATAATTTTATTATTTATTTTATTTTATTTATTTATTTTATTGTTTAATTGATTATTTTTTATTTTATTTTTTATTATCTTTTTTATTTTATTATTTTATTTTATTATTTAATTATTTATTATTTTATTATATCTGATCCTGTTTTATTTTAAAGTAGCTTTTCATCTGGCCAATTATAATAACTCGAATGTAGTGAGATTGAAATAAAAAATGTTGATAGGTGTTCTTTACCCTTAAGTGAATGTTGTGTTTTCTGGAAAGCACTGAGTCTCACTCTCCTTTATATAATAACCGTCATGTTTTATTTTGAGTAGATAGTTGCCAATTCTAATGACTCGAATGTGGTGAGACTGAAATCAAAAATGTTGATAGGTGTTCTTTGCCCTTAAGTGAGTGTTGTGTTTTCTGGGAAGCACTCACTCTCCATTATGTAATAACCGTCATATAATAAAACGATGCTGGCGGGATGAAAGTGCACGCAGTACGTTCATATAAATACACTACATAGCGAGCGAGTTCGAGCTAAAACTACGGTCACTATAGTTATAATATGGTTTAGTTTATACAACTTTATTTGAGCTCTATTATAGCTCTTATACCAATCACTCTCGAGACCTCATTCCTGGTGGAATCCATCGCCAGTAGGGAGAGAGAAGAGGCAGCGTGGTATTTAAATGCATTGCCTAAGTGCACAATCGTAACGGCTCCAACGGGGCTCGAACTCCGGACCTTTCGCACCTGAAGCGAACGCGTATCCACTGCGCTATCACGACTTAATATGATTTAACTAAACAACCTCGAAAGCAGACGTTTTCGATCAGAGTGACGTCATACATCTATACTATTGTTCAACAAGCCAAACGACTATTATTCCTCACGTTCCAGTTTGGCGGCTAACAGATAAAATGATTTATAGAGTGTGTCATTTTAAATTGAAATTCTCATTCGGGGATAATTGATGCATCTTTTATAGTCCATGTACGTAAACATATCGAAATAAAATCAAACTGTTTGCAGTAATTGCTTCAAATATGGAATATGAAGCGAACCTCATCATATAATGAGAGACCATGGTCAGTTACTGCCCCTTAATACTCCCTAATAGTATGTAGGTCCTCTTGTTTCCTTTGTTTTTATCGTTGTTTCCTTTGCACAACATGCTACCAATTGTCTTCCACTTTCTCATATTATAATTAGTATGTTACTATATCTCGACAGATATCCTACAGTATATCCACTGGGTAAACTTTGTTTTTATCAATTAACTATCATGATGTGGATAAAATAACCGTTATCATACCGCAACATCTGGTTAGGGAACAACAGTAAAAACACAACGTTATACATTTAGGGATAAATCGGACTTTATCTGCCAAGGGAGGTAATAGAAAAGCCAGCAAGATCCAGTACTGCCAAAATGTCCGTAACCTCTAGCAAATATGATTAGTTTATACAAATTGATTTTAGCTCGATTGCGAAACAAGTTCTTTCAACTTATATTAATCACTCTCGAGACCTCATTCCTGATGGAATCCATCGCCATGAAGGAGAGAGAAGAGGCAATGTGGAATTTAAATGCCTTGGCTAAGGGCACAATCGTAACGGCTCCAGCGGGGCTCGCACTCCGGACCTTTCGCACCTGAAGCGAACGCGTATCCACTGCGCTATCACGACTATGATTGCTCTATGCATTCTTAGAGAGTGCCATGTTGTTGTAAATATCGTCTCTGATTTCCTCACAAATACACCTCAGAAAGTGTTTGCATTACAGTATGCCTCAGATGCAGGAAATACAAACTCATTCAACCCTGTCTTAAGCAGCCAGCCAAGGGAATCACATAAAGTGGTTGCTTAGCACAGGTGGCTGCTTATTAAGAGTGCAACTAATGTATACTATACCTACATATTGGGAATCTGGAAACTGGCTGCTTACTACAGGTTGGATATTTAATGGAGGTGACCACTAACACCGGTTTGACTGTAAATCGGGATGGATGTGTGTTGTACTATAACGTGACTAGCCTGAGTTAGCGTAGCACACCCACTAGACATGCGCAATGCATCTATTATAGTTTAACTATAGTTTGAACCCGAACTCGCTCAGTGTTTCATCAGCAAATTGTCCCGTAGTTCATTACAGCCATTCCTTGCACCAGTGCACACTCATTTGTCTTCAGTATCAATAAATGTGTTGGGAGTGCATAACGACCTTTATAACTGTATTGGTTTGTGCGTCTCCCAAGTCGTTTATGTCGGCTCTGTATTTCCACAGGCCTATTCAAATCGTCAGTAAACATCCGTTTGAAGCAACAATAAAATGTGCTGGAGGCTTACAAAGCCAGTGTTGTTCATATCTTCTCAGTCGAGTGATCTGTAATGTATTTCCATTTCCAAATTTCCTTTCCACCAAAAGCAGTGAACAGTGTTTATAGCAGGTTAATAACAGACCTTGCCTGTTTTATAAAAGGGTAATACTAGACATCACGTTTACATATTTCTACCAGGCCACCGTTTCCAATCGTAAAAAGTGCTACGTCACAACTGAAAAAAAAGATTGTAGAAAAGTACATACAGTGTATATCCATTATGTCGAATTTCGTCGGACCGAATAAAATACTTCGACATAACCAAAGTTTGACTTAACGAAATTCGATATAAACAGATCCAGTTATATGTAAAATGATTGTGTTCGAAACGGGACTTGATCCGACTTCGAGATAACCGGAGAATTCGACATAAACGACTTTGACAAACGGATGTAGAATGTATTTCGAAAGCTCTTTTATGCATGTAATGTGAACTGAGTGTAATGCATTAATGAATGAAAGTTGAAGAAATTCACGAATATTCGAATATTCGTTCGAAGATCATCCGAATATTCGAATTCGAAAAACCACTATTGATTGCCACCCCTTGGTTGTATAATGTGTTTTTCTCAGCTCAATTACGAAACAAATTCGTACACTTAATTATAGATTTGACTATCACGACTGAAGAAAACAATCCTTCACACATTGCACTAATTTGCCCAATATTTCGCACATATTAATACCATATTTGCCGATAGTTTTATGAAAAGATATAAAGTTTACCTCAAAGACAAGTGTACAGTTTGCGAAATAAGTCAGTACAATTTATATCAATCGCTCTCGAGTTATCATTCCTGATGAAATCCATCGCGACGAGGGATCCAGAGGATGCGTTGTGGATTTATGTGGCTTCCCTAAGGACACCACCACCGTGGCTCGTCGTTCGAATTATCAATACATGTGTTGGAAATGTTGGAAACATAGTCCCATTAAATCTACATATGTGCCCAAAGTGTAACCTGTGTAGCCAAGGAATAGGAGACGAACTTCATTATTTATTCCTTATTATGTAAAAGAAATAGTATTGATAAAAAACGGTATTTCGAATTATCAATATATGTGTTGGAAATGTTGGAAACATAGTCCCATTAAATCTACATATTTGCCCAAAGTGTAACCTGTGTAGCCAAGGAATAGGAGACGAACTTCATTATTTATTCCTTATTATTTAAATGAAAAAGTATTGATCAACGGGACATTATTTACGATACCAAATATTCTGTATTACGAGCAACTTGTAAATGCTAAAACTAATAAATATCGAATCCAACATTTGTTTGTAAATATAGAGCAACACTGTTTATTATTGTATTTGGTGGTGATGCTCTCTCGCATACGTTTGTGCCAGCTCGTTCGCCCACATGGAACGCCGGCGAGCCAGGGTAAATAAGCTCAATCATGTTTCAGTTGTCCTGTTATATAATCGATATATTAAACAATATATTGGGAATATGGAAACTGGCTGCTTAACAGGTAAACTGCTTATTAGAGGTGACCACTAACACAGGTTTAAATGTATACATGTATTGAGTGAAATCTGTCCGGAGTTTGAGCCCTGCTGGAGCCGTTACGATTGTGCCCTTAGGCAAGGCATTTAATTTCCACGTTTGTCTCTTCTCTCGCCCTCGTGGCGATGGATTCCATCATGAATGAGGTCTCGAGAGTGATTAATATAAGTTATAAGAACTTGTTTCGCAATCGAGCTAAAATAAATTTGTATAATTTTTTTTTTTAATGTGTATTGTATTGTATTGAAATGTACACAACTGTATTGATTTGTATCTCCAAAGCTGGATGTTATGTTGCCCTGTAGTTTCGAAATATCATTGAACATTCTTCATGACTTATCAATAATTAATGTAAACGGCACGAAGACAATTAAAAATGTAATGGTGTTTATATTTCCGTACACGTTAGATTCAATTTGATTAAAACCACTCCCAACGGAAGGAATAAAGGAATATACGCATAAAAGCGACTTTGCAAAAAAAACCAGAGAACCTGATCAGACAGAACAAAACGCGCCGTCTGATCATATTGTATGCTGAGTGCTCTTCAGAAAATGGAGCTGAAGCACCTACCCGAATAGCAAACAACACAGATCCTGATCAGACGCGGCGTTACGCCGCGGCTGATCTGGATCTATGTTGTTTGCACATGCTCAGAATTTATTCGGCGCTGAAAGAGTTAAAACCACTCCCAACGGAAGGAATAAAGGAATATACCCATGCTTTTTCAAAATGATATTCTGAATTTTATTTTCAAAATCGAAATATTTCAAAATCGAAAATTTAAAAAAAAATAAACAAATGTCAGAGAATATTTGAATTGTCGAAATAAGATTATTTATTTTTTAATTACACTAAACATGTTTTTTGATTGCGACACAGGGGTCTCCATGGGTGGCTAAGTGGCTACCATCATTGCCTTCAAATCAATTGCACCTCACCGCTGTATGTTCGATGGTTCGATGTCAAATTATTTCGAGTGAGGTAGCTATCTAGCTGGCTTGCGGAAGGTCGGTGGTTCCACCCGGGTGCCTGCTCGAAGGGGCACCCTGGGAATTCCTCCACCAATGATAAATGGAGAGGCGTAATATGGCATAAGTTGTTGGTGCGACCATAACACTCCACTAAAACAACAAGCCGTTGCGACAGGCGTTTTTGTCCTAGGAGTAATACATTATAACAATACACAGCTTTCAAGCGTTATTGATCTGTAGTCC
The DNA here is from genome assembly GCA_014843695.1 of Archivesica marissinica. NCBI lineage: Eukaryota > Metazoa > Mollusca > Bivalvia > Venerida > Vesicomyidae > Archivesica > Archivesica marissinica. Next base: position 39,035,314 of record CM026388.1, read on the forward strand.
AGTGGTAATACGCTGGACTGGTAATCCAGGGATCGCAGGTTCGATCCTCCGTCTGACGCTAATACAATTAACAGTCTTTCAATTGGGACTTTAAACTGAGGTCTCGCGTCGGTGCTGTACACCTTGCACGTAAAAGAACCAGAGGAGACTCTGGAATGGGTCCCTGTCTGTATAATTGCACTATCCTCCAAAAATCTAAAGGTGTGACTAATCTCTTCAGGAGGCGTCATTCATATGGGCAACCTGTATCGACGATAAATAAACGTAAAACACACACGCGTTATTGAAGTTGTAAAATGTCATGCTTTTTAATTATTTACATTTACTCTTACAGAGGAAAAACTTCTAAACCCATTTTGCATGAAATACATATGTAACACGAAGATTGAGTCGAGCGTCTATACCAGTATCGGTTTTTGAAAGTAGAATGGAATCGTCAATATAGTCTTGTAGCAGTGGGTATTTTCAGATTACGACACAGTTACAAGGTGACTCCATAAAACACGGATATTTATATATATATACATATATACACTGTGCTTTCAAAGTAAAGTAAAAAAATATACCGCTGGAATAGTACAGGTAAGGTAAGGCAATATACGACAGCGTGCATGTAATGTGATGTATTATATTGTTTAATGCTAACAACCTGACTTACCTGTAATGGGGATACTGTGTGTTTTACGTTTATTTATCGTCGCTACGGGTTGCCCATATGAGCGACGCCTCCTGAAGAGATTAGTTTAGATGTTGGAGGATAGTGCTATGATACAGACAGAGACCAATTCCAGAATCTCCTCTGGTTCTTGTACGTACACGGTGTAAAGCACCGACACGAGATCTCGGTTTATCGTCCCATCTAAAAGACTGTTAATTTTATTAGGGTCAGACGGGGGATCGAACCTGCGATCCCTGGATTACCAGTCCAGCGTGTTACCACTGTATCGAATGTTTGTTTATAACCGTTATTACTCTTTTGAAACAACAAACGTCCTCCTCCGTGGTCGAGTGGTTAAGGTCGCTGACTTGTATGCCACCTATCATCATCATGATGGTCACCGGTTCGAGCCCCCGCTCAGGCCGTGTCTCGTTTATATGAACAAGTTGGCTCTTTCTTACGGAGGTTGGTGCATAACGACCTTTATACGGTTGGTGCACCCCAAGTACTGGTTAACCGCTGGAGCCTACCCATGTAAACTGCCCATCGCTCAAATGGGCAACCGAGCGACTTTAAATAAACTCAAATAAAAAGATTACATTTCTGTTATTTAGAAAATTCTATAATTCATTGGAAAACAAAAGAAAAAGGTACCAGTTAATCCCGGCTAGCTCAGTCGGTAGAGCACGAAACTCTTAATATCGGGGTCGTGGCTTCGAGCCCCACGTTAGGCGCACATTTTGGGTTAGTTGATCTATTTTAATTTATCGTAGACGGATCAGTTGTCCAATTGTTGGACAACGAATCATGTGTGATACTTAATTAACATTTACCAGTATGTCAGATGTGACTATATATCGAGGTATGATGTATTGGTGTATAATACAGACGGATCTATAGTCCAGTGGTAACACGTTGGACTGGTAATCCAGGGATCGCAGGTTAACAGTCTTTCAGATGGGACGTTAAACCGAGGTCTCGTGTCAGTGCTTTACACCATGCACGTACAAGAACCAGAGGAGAATCTGGAATGGGTATCTGTCTGTATCATTGCACTATCCTACAAAACTCTAAAATGACTAATCTCTTCAAGAGGCGTCGCTCATATGGGCAACCGGTGGCGACCGGTAGCGACGATAAATAAACGTAAAACCACCACCACTGGTGTATAATATGTTCTAATGCATTTGTTTGGTCGGTCGTTTTCAATTTTGACAGAAAATAAATTATACCAGAACAATTTTTAATGCTTACGTTAACATATAATAAATTAGTGTGTGGTTACGTAGCCTATATATAAAGGGACTGATAATTGATTAAGATATAGAGGTCACGTGTGGAAATACACTTACATATTTGGTCTGTCGTTTTCAATTTTGACATAGACAGAAACTAACTTGAAAAATTATACAACAATTTATGCTCACATAAAAGTGTATCCACAGTAGCTGGTGTATCTGTTCACTACTAAGTATTATTTGCATGCAAGTACATTTACTCTGGAATGCGTCTCTGTCTGTATCATTGTACTATCCTACAAAACTCTAAAATGACTAATCTCTTCAGGAGGCGTCACTCATATGGGCAACCGGTAGCGACGATACATAAACGTAAAACACACACTCAAATACAAAGTCAAAATTCCAAAACTCGTTTCAAATATTATGGTATGAAATCACCACTCGTGTAAGATCCTATATATATATATATATATATATTACGTTACCTTTTTATTTCAGATACAACCCACTGTTCGTATGCAAAACCGTATCTACACGAGGCTGTAGGCATCATCAAACGAAAGCATTTCCCCTCAAGTCTAATGTATGCATACGTCCTAGCAATTCAATGGACATGAATGCATTCGGAAATGGCTGAATGTAACACATCTCAATGTGATCAAACTGGTATTGTAATGGAAGGCGAAGGAGAGAGCGATAGTGACGTTCTAAATTTCGAAGATTCTGCCGAGGAAGTGAACACATTACAACCTGCGTCAAAGATCAAACCGGAAGATGATTCTGAAGCGGAAGTGAATGATATAAAATCGGAGTTAATGGCGATAACGAACGGAGATTTAGAGGCGAGATTTAGCCATATAAAACCTGCGTCAAAGATCAAACCGGAAGATGATTCTGAAGCGGAAGTGAATGCAATGAAATCGGAGTCTATGCCGATAACGAACGGAGATTTAGAGGCGCAATTTAGCCATATAAAACCTGCGTCAAAGATAGTTAAACAAATGTCGTTACCTGAGCGATCATTTGACAGGCAAATGTCGCGGATGTTGTGTAATTCAAGTGCTAATATCGGTGGGAACCAGGCAAATTTCCTCCATTCCTCTCATGCGAGTAATAATACATTGACCGGAAGTATGTATTCAGCATCTGAAGGAATGCATACGTCACATTCAGGCATTACGTCCTTTTCTGGTAATACGGATTTCTACCTGACTCCAAATGTGACGTCATTCGCAAGTTTTCCTCATTCGGATATATCAAGTTTAGACAACTTAGTTTATTATTCATGTCATTCTAACCTGAGATTAATGCTAGAAAACGAAAGTAATGAATTTATGGAGACAGAATGCAATGATAATGAAAAGAACGAATCGAAATTAAGAGATCTCCAAACAACATGTAACGAATCGTCAACAATCAGTTTAAAGTCTAAATTGTTTAAAGGAATACACAAAAGACACAGCTCAAAAAAGAACTCATCCCACGAACACACGTCACTTCCAAATAGTGCTCAGAAACCCGTTCAACTTGTTGTGAAAGCGGAGCGGAAAAATAGGAATAAAACCAAGTCCAGCGTTATTCATGGAATTCTAAAATCAAGCGTTTCGAGTGATTCGGACTCGCTTCATACTACGGCGAACAAGAAGCAACAGGAACCTGTGGTTAAAGTGGGAGGAACACGAGCTCTTCTGATTGAAAAGGTAAGTTCAGTAGATTGGTTTAAAGCGACATTACATCGAAGATGTAGTGTCGCTTTAAAACATACGTATTTATCAATATACATTTACCGTTACATCACACCAAATACATAATACTATTATATCATGATATGTGTTTTTAATTGACAGTTATAAGCCTAGTGCAATTCTTTCCACAGCATATACTGGACGTCGGCACCGGATATGACGCGATTATAAACTTAATCTCAAGTTCAAATGTGTATATATTTGGCCATCTACAATAACATGGTTTCATAAAATCTTTACATAATTGTCTATATTTCGGACATACAAGTAAAAAGTGATATTCGTTTTCAATGACATTCATCGAACAGTTGACACATTTTAAAACTACTCAACCGAAAACTATCATAATGGGGAGGACCAATCACTAATGTTGTCAGAACTGTGGCCCAACCCAGTTGCTAATTATGTATCGGTTATACGATTGTTATTGTTATATACATGTATATAGAGCAATAATATATTATCAAATCGGTATCATACAATGTAAAGCTATGTTAATACGAATGCTTGATGACACGTTTATTGTTTGTGTTTGTGCTTTACCATGGCACAAACAGCTTAGGTTATATGGTGACTTTCCAGCTAGTATAGGTGACCCCCGGATGACCCTTCCAGTAGTATTTCAGAAGTCAGCGGGCACCCCAGTAAAGCCACCGATTTTCCGCAAGCATTCTGGATAGTTTCCGCTCATGAACTAATTCGAGACCATCAGTAGAATTCGAACCAACAGCGGTGAGGGGCAAGTGATTTGAAGTCAGCGCCCGTAACCAGTCAGCCACGGAAGCCATTTCAAGTGAATTGCGGCTAGAAAATATACAAATATAGTATTGATTTTGAACGATTGCTGATTTTGTTCATCGATTGTGCTAAGATTGATAATTAAATTATATATAAAGTATTGAGCAGTGCTTTCTCGGGTAACAAATATTACGACGTTATCTCATTGATCGTTCTAGGTATATTGCATCAGAAATTTGTAATGAATGATAGACATTTAGACATTATAGAATGTGAGAGAGGGGGAGAGATAGTGAGGGAGGGATGGGCGCGCGGGAGGGATGGGGTAATATGAGAGGGAGGGAGATATGGAGATAGGGAGGGTAGAATATGAAAGAGGGGGAGGGTTGGAGCGAGGGAGGGTGGTAATATATGATAGAGAGTGAGGGAGGGAGAAAGGAAGTGAGTTGGAGTGAAGGAGGTTTAGAGCGAGGGATGGGGTGGGTAGAAATGATAGAGCGTTAGGGAGGGAGATAGGAAGTGAGTTGGAGTGAAGGAGGAATGGAGGATGGGAGCGAGGGAGGGGATGGTATAATATGAGAGAGGGGGAGGGAGGGAGATATGAATGGAAGGAGTGAGTGAAGGAGGATGCGAGGGAGGGGATGGTATTATATGAGAGATGGGGAGGGAGGGAGATAGGAATGGAGGGAGGGAGTGAAGGAGGAAGACAGGGTGGGAGATAATTCAATAAAGTAGTTACAACTAAATGTAACACTATCTAATGTTGGTAATTCATCCATCATGTGAGAAACTAGGTCACGAAACTAGGTCACGAAACTAGGTCACACGAGGGTAAGCTTAGTTCAGCCTCTAATTGCTCACACATGTCACGAACAACATAAATGTAATTTGTATTTTATTTCCAATAGCAGTGAAATTGCTCCAACATAACATGGATGACAACACATTTATTGCCCGTTTATTTAGAATGGACGTGTTTTTTTCTTCATTTTATTTCTTCAAACATAGAAACACTATAATTATAATGCTAATTCACGGGATGTGGCATAAAACAGTAGTGGATTCTACGATATTTAATTCAGACAATGACCATTTAGGCCAGACAGCACTATTGCAATGTCCATAGGTATTATAACATGTTTTTAACGTGTATTATAACACACAGTGCCATTAAATTTCCCCCCAAAACTAGTTTGGCACAAAAGACAGTAGTTTTCAACAGACTGGCCTTTGAGCCACAAGAAAATGTCAAATTTGAATGGGGTTGACCAATTGCGCTTTTTTTATATTTCCCACTACCCCCTACTCTGCAGGTAAGTTGGTGGTGAATGTTGCACTGATACCTGCATTTATAATATGCTGTTTATTTGTCACCATATGTTGTGCAAATATTCTAAAATATTCCAAAATGCAGCTCATATATTGTATTTTAATATTTAGAAGTCATTTTCACTATTTGTGACAATACCTTCTCAGCCAATCAGTTCATGTATCAATAACTCTTAAGGGCTTCCCTACACTTTTCCACTTTTCCAACCAATCCGAGTCCACTATATCAATAACATCGTCGGACCTTTATGTAATATATTTATATAATATGATTCGACCGCAGGTTCGATCCCCCGGCTGGCCCTACTATAATTAATAGTCTTTCAGATGGGACGTTAAACCGAGGTCTCGTGTCGGTGCTTTACACCGTGCAGGTAAAAGAACCAGAGTATACTCTGGAATGGGTCTCTGACTGTATCATTGCAATATCCTCACGATATCTTTTCACGAGGCGTCTCTCATATGGGCAACCGGTAGCGACGATAAATAAACGTAAAACACACGCCGGAGGGGCCGTAACTAATCTTTCTAGAACTTGTGACCAGACGCGTTTGCTTTTCCTTAATTTGGTATGTTTTATATTATATTTATATGAGCAATAATATATATTTAATCTAAAATTAATAATAATTACAGCAGACAAAGAAAACGCTTCCTAATTATTTAAGATCATAAAAAACAATGATATATGAATATAAAATGGTACTCGTCTTCAACATTAAGAGTGTTACAACAAAACAATATCTGTCATTTATATCTGTTCCATGTCTAGCAAACCGACCTGATTGCATTCTAAGAGAATAAGTATCTAATTAAATGTGTTAATTCGGATCTCAAGCAATCTGCTTAACACATCCAAGCAATTTTCTTCACTGAACTGTTTTTTAAACAGGCTACAAGTTGCAGGAATTACAATGTTTCAAACTGATTTAGACAAAAAGGAATGCACTACTTAATTCGGGAAGTATTCAGTTGTTTTAAATGTGTGCAACGCTGCTTGATTTGGTGTTTTGTGTGTGTTTTACGATTATTTATCGTCGCTACCGGTTATCCATATGAGCGACGCCTCCTGAAGAGATTAGTCATTTTAGAGTTTAGAGGATAGTGCAATGATACAGACAGAGACCCGTTCCATAATCTCCTCTGGTTCTTTTACGTGCACGGTGTAAAGCACCGACACGAGACCTCGGTTTAACGTCCCATCTGAAACTGTTAATTTTATTAGGGTCAGACGGGGGATCGAACCTGCGATCCCTGGATTACCATTCCAGCGTGTTACCACTGGACTACAGATCAATCTGTGAAAATAATTTCAAAACAAAATTTTATTTTAAAGTGAAGTGGCACCCCCACCCCCCCCCACCCCCCCCACCCCCCCCACCCCCATGGGGGCATAGTCAAGCTTCCTATTTGATGTTTTTACGGTGGACCAACAGCTATATCAGGTTGTAAAACACAAATAATTGCCTATTAAATACATAGTAAAAGTAAAACATACAGTATGTTCATTTATATTTCTAATCTTTCATTTCTCCTGATACCGCATCCACTTTGAAGAGGTATTCAAATCAGCCTGAAACACACCAAGTATATTTCAAATTTTAAGTTTCAAATAACCAGTGCTCGCCTGTGAATAACGTCACTGTGTTTACTCACTGTATTCCTCCGCCAAATAATACAGTATACCAACCTTCAGTTTGCAATGGCCTGAATTATTATACCACATCTTTTCTACACATCAACTAGCCTGAAGAAATCTTCTCAAGTCACATAATTTCTCCAAAAAACACAAAAACTGCCTGTCATGAAAATGCATTTTTACCAAAATGAAAAAATAACTATATTAGTTAGTTATTGGGACTACATTCTCGGATGCACTTCTGCCTATTTACGTAAACTATATACAACCATAATTATAATGTGCAGTTTTCACTTATAGTCCTATAATTTGATTGAATTTTATTTGTATATATGGTAGATTAACATATGTTAAATGAGTTCTCTCATAAAATAAAGTCTTTACTAAACCATCCAGATACTGAGGTCCCTGATTTTGCAAAGACTACACTTGCATGATGAAAAACATCTTAGAACTGTTGACAGTCATTTTATTCAAACTTCAAATACTAATAATAATAATAATAATGGTAGTAATAATAATATCAATGGTAATATTAAGGTCGTTGACTGCAAATCACTTGCCCTTCACAGTAGGTTCGATTCCCACTGGGAGTGTTGAATTATTTCGTGTGAGGAAGCTATACAGCTTGCTTGTGGAAGGTCGCTGGTTCTACCCGGGTGCCCATGTTTTTGTTACCTGAACTACTTCTCGGAGTAGCTCGAACTCCAGGTATTTCGCACCTGAAGCTAACGTGCTACCACACGACTTCCCTGTAATACTGCTCGAATGGTACCCGGGAATGTTCTTCACCAATAATAGGTGGATAGTGACATTCAAATATATGAAACAGTTCATAGAAGGAACGACACTACTGGTCGATGTAAACAAGACACGATCAGCTTAGAGACATTCCTGTAATACTTGCAAATATATGAAACAGTTCATAGAAGGAACGACACTACTGACCGATGTAAACAAAGGCACGATCAGCTTAGAGACATTCCTGTAATACTTGCAAATATATGAAACAGTTCATAGAAGGAACTACACTACTGACCGATGTAAACAAAGGCACGATCAGCTTCGAGCCATTCCTGTAATACTGCTCGTAGGGTACTCGACATTTTTCTTCACCAATAAAACGTGGAGATAAAAATAAGATTAATGGAACCAGACTGGTTGCATTAAACAACAGTGTAGCCATTATAATTTATAAATCATTACATCACCAACTGTAGACTTTAAGTATACAGTTACTTTCGTCACCATTCACACCATTCATAAACAACAACTTTTAAAGCGACACTATATCGATCGATTCAAAATAATATTAATATCAAATTTGAAAGTGTAGGTGTAAGTAGCAATGCTTACTGCACATTGAAGCTGATGATGATAATGATGATGATGATATTATTGTTGTTGTTGATGATTATTGCGATGGTGATAATGATGGTGTTATTGTTGTTGATGATGATTACGATGGTGATGGTGTTGTTGTTGTTGTTGTTGTTGATGGATGATGATGATGACGTTGAGAATAACCACCATGACGACGACGATGATGCTGCTGATAATGATGATGATGATGATGATGATGATGGTGGTGATGATGACGATGATGATGATGATGATGATGATGATGATGATGATGATGATGATGATGATGATGATGCCGCTGCTGCTGCTGATGATGATATTGACAATGACGACCATGACGACGACGACGATGATGATGATGATGATGATGAAGAAGAAGATGATGATGATGATGAAGGTGATGATGATGATGATGATGATGATGATGATGGTGATGATTATGATGATGATGGTGTTGACCATGACGACCATGACGACCATGCCGATGATGATGATGATGATGATGATGATGATGACACGTTCACGTATATGAAATTCTGCATTGACACCAATGCATTCAAATGTGATGACATGAAAGCACTAGATGGTTTGACTTGCAGGGACGACCTGTATGAAAATACATACAAGACAAATCTATAAAAATAATCTGGTAACTGTCAAAATAAATCGCATTTTATTCGTCTGGAACCTTGGAAATCAATTGAAAATCGAAAATAATCTTTTTCTTAGAAAACGAATTATATATAATAGTTATATGATATGATATAGACAGTTTATGGACATTTCTTAATTGATTTTACGAGGAAATTTATTTATATCTCAGCAGTAGAGTACGCGATTCCGTGGCAGATTGCTTTAGTCATCGACGTCGAATAACCAACGCTCTTTGTTTGTATTTGAGTTTAACGTCAGGCTGTCCGATTAGCGCAGTGGTTAGCTCGCTCGCTTCTCACCAATGCATACCGGGTTCGATCCTCGGACCGGGAAGTATGTGAGATGGTACGGTGGTCGCCAGATCGGACATGTGGGTTTTCTCCGGGTACTCTAGTTTCTTCCCACACGAATTACCACATATACGCGTTCATCCGCGCCAACGAGAGTGATTAATATAAGTTGTTAGAACTTGCTTCGCAATCGTTGTAAAATAATAAAGTTTAAACAAAAAACAGCCTTGGTCATATGGCGACTGGAGCACCACTGGGTAGAACAACCGACCTTCCGCAAGTCACCTCGATAGCTTCCGCACATTAAATAATTCGACACCCTCGTAGGATTCGAACCAGCAGCGGTGAGGTGGCAATCGATTTGAACGACCGTAACCCATATTCAACGTTGGGGGTTCGAATCCCCACTGTAGGTGTCGAATTATCTGGCGAGTAGGGACGTCTGTGGCAGAGTGTCTACACTCGTTGGTGTCATGTCGTATCATTTGCCTTTCATCAATTCGTTCATGTCCGATTAGCACAGTGGTTAGCTCGCTCGCTTCTTACCAATGCGACCCGGGTTCGATCCTCGGACCGGGAAGTATGTGAGATGGTACGGTGGTCGCTAAATCGGACAGGTGGGTTTTCTCCGGGTACTCCGGTTTCCTCCCACACGAATGACCACATTTCATCCGCGCCAACGAGAGTGATTAATATAAGTTGTTAAAACTTGCTTCGCAATCATTGTAAAATAAATAATATTTAAAAATTCGTTCATGTGGTAAAGCAATCAAGCTTGTTTGCGGAAGGTCAGAGGTTCTACCTCTGGTGCACGTCCCTGCCTGAAATACTGCTCAGGGTCTTCCTCCGGTTTCACTAACCGACATATTTAAACATTAACTCTTTGCATGCTGGGTAAAAGAAACGATATAAATAAATAAATATATAAATAAAATAAATAAATATATATACATAATTGTAGCAGACGGATCTGTAGTCCAGTGGTAACACTCTGGACTGGTAATCCAGGGATCGCAGGTTCGATCCCCCGTCTGACCCTAATACAATTAGATGGGACTTTAAACCGAGGTCTCGTGTCGGGGCTTTACACCGTGCGCGTAAAAGAACCAGAGGAGACCCTGGAATGAGTCTCTATCTGTATAATGCACTATCCTCCAACAATTTAAAATGACTCATCTCTTCAGGAGGCGTCGCTCATATGAGCAACCGGTAGCGACGATAAATAAACATAAAACATACAAAGTAGTAGATCATATATAAAAACAATTCTAATTTCGAACTGAAAACGTTATGTGTGTTTTACGTTTATTTATCGTCGTTACCGGTTGCCCATATGAGCGACGCCTCCTGAAGAGATTAGTCATTTTAAATTTTTGGAGGATAGTGCATGATACAGATAGAGACCAATTCCAGAGTCTCCTCTGGTTCTTTTACGTGCACGGTGTAAGGCACCGACACGAGACCTCGGTTTAACATCCCATCTGAAAGACTGTTAATTTTATTAGTGTCAGACGGGGGATCGAACCTGCGATCCCTGGATTACCAGTCCAGCGTGTTACCACTGGACTACAGATCCGTCTGTAAACGTTATGATCACCTCACTTCTTTTATCTCTAATTCTGCTATCGTTCAATCTTTCAAAAGGAAGGGATGTCCGATTAGCGCAGTGGTTAGAGCGCTCTCATCTCGCCAATGCAACCCGGGTTCGATCCGCGGAACAGGGAGTATGTGAGGCAGTGCGACAGGTGGGTTTTATCTGGGTACTCCGGTTTCCTCCCACACGAATGACCACATTTATTTGCCAACGAGCATGATTAATATAAGTTGCTAAAAAACACAAACGAGATTAATGTCGCAAAAAATCGCGAAAATATTGTCGTATTTTAGCATGAAACTCTTAAAGCAGCATTACATCGCATGAAATAAAAGATATTTGAAAACTTCTATTTTTACGTATGGGTAGCAATGCTGCTACACATTGTAACATTATACTTTGTATGCTTATGTTCATTTGGTAAACAGTGTTTTTTTGCGATAAAACAAACTGGAAAGTAGGACTTTCCGAGTCGATCGGTCACGCACTTGTTTACAACCGGAACGCATCGTCCGCACTTGTTTATATTCGGAATGCATCATCCCCATTTGCCCCAATGTTGTCTTTACTAATTAAATTACTTGATATGTTGATTCATACCTCTGTTAGCTAAGTCTTTTAGGGACAGTTCTACATCCCCGCGAGGGGTTCGACATTAGAGGAAGATAGATAGATAGTCTTTCATGTTCAAAATATATACGTTGTTTTCTACAACCTCTGTTGTGTCACGCATGCGCGCTGTGCGTGTTTATATTTCGTCTGTTGATAAACATATTCGCGTATACGACGGTTTAAATTTATTGGAATCTTATCGTTTCTGAGCGACTATTTCGATGTTTGTAAACACACACAGACACACATTAGTATTTATATTTTACCCAAAACATCCTTTATTACGATGTAATGCTGCTTTAATAATCTTTGGTAGCACACAACTATCACATAAGAGCAAGCAGGACACATGTCCATCTTTCAACTAGGCAGATTTTGATTCATTAAAGCGACATAGCATCCGCAGAAAAGCCAAGAAATTGCATGTTTTCAGATTGCTCCAAAATAGTTATGTGATTGTGAGGTATGGGATTGTGAGATATGACGTACGCAAAATCTTGTGTTATCATTGTGAGTGGCATACACGAGCTGTGTCATGCATTATATTAGGTTATATAAATGTGTTACGCCAACAAAGTTCGCTTTACAGACGGATCTGTAGCCCAATGGTAAAACGCTGGAATGGTAATCCAGGGATCGCAGGTTCGATCCCCCGTCTGACCCTAATAAAATTAACAGTCTTTCAGATGGGACGTTAAATCGAGGTCTCGTGTCGGTGCTTTACATCGTGCACGTAAGAGAACCAGAGGAGATTCTGGAATGGGTCTCTGTCTGTATCATGCACTATCCTCCAAAATCTAAAATGACTAATCTCTTCAGGAGGCGTCGCTCATATTGGCAACCGGTAGCGATGATAAATAAACGTAAAAACACAAGTTCGCTTACGACGTTTGTTTACTATTGTATTGCCATTGGCCGATTATGCATACATTTACCACTTATTGTCTGCCACGTCTAAGAAAAATATGTGTAACTTTGGTATTGGTATTCTTTGCACATCAAACAGGCATTGTTTAAATACACTTACTACAGTATTTACAACTTATATTGTCCCATTAGCACAGTGGTTAGTTATCTCTCTTCTCACCAATATAACCCGGATTCGATCCTCGGACCGGGAAGTATGTGAGATGGTACGGTGGTCGCCAACTCGGACAGGTGGGTTTTCTCCGGGTACTCCGGTTTCCTCCCACACGAATGACCACATTAACGCTTTCATCCGCGCCAACGAGAGTGATTAATATAAGTTGCTAAAACTTGCTTCGCAATCGATGTAAAATAAATAAAAGTTTAAACTTAAACTTAAATCAATCACATTGGTTGGATACATACTGAGGAAAATGTTGAAACAATGGCAGTTTGCGCGTTACCTATTATTGTTTATTTCGCATTTTGAGTACTCATTTTGTGCGGAAAATATTCGGAACACAAGTATGCGAAACACTAGTAATTGGACAATATGTAGAACTTTTCTTTATTCGCCGATGTAGTGTCTCTTTAAACTTCACAACTGTATACGCTTCAGGTTTGAAAGGTCCGGAGTTCGAGCCCCGCTGGAACCGTTACGATTGTGCCCTTAGGCAAGGCATTTAATGTCCACGTTGCCTCTTCTCTCTCCCTCGTGGCGATGGATTCCATCAGGAATGAGGTCTCGAGAGTGATTAATATAAGTTGTTTGAACTTGTTTCGCAATCGAGCTAAAATAAATGTATATAAACGACAACTGTATATGCTGTATATAATGATTGAGTGTCACTTTAAAATGTTGAACACATAATTGTTGCGCGTTACCATGTTATTATTTTTTTTATACCGCCAAACGATGGTGACGTAATGGCAATCGTTATGAGTTTCATAATGAACCAATCAAATGTATGGAATGCAAAATGAGTAAAAATGTGTTGAACTTATTTATAAAAGTGTATTTACCGAACTATTGGGTCCGCGAAGCTTTAATATCCATAATCTATATTGAACAGTCATTTTAAATAGATCAGATTCCAAGCTATGTGTACTGTATTCTCTTAGCGAATTCTTGAATTTGAAGCTTTCCTATCTCGAAGCTAGATAGAAGTCAGTTAACCCATTCAACACCAAGTAACTGACATGGACTGGTCCATGATATTTTCAGACCAATAAATTAATAAGGAAATTACATTTGGACCAGTTCATTTATCAAAATAGGTAATTTTTGTCTAAAAATAATAATATTACTGGCAAAAAGTGCAGATCCTGATGAGACGGCTCGTCACGAGCCGGCTCATCTGGATCTACACTTTTTGTAAGCCTATTTAGAGGTATGTGGTGTTAAAAGGGTTAAATGCACCATATTCCTCGCTCGTACTATTTTCTATACATAATTATTGAAGCCGCGGGCACGTTTCCTAACACGAATGATGCCGAGCAAAAATTGAACGAGAATAAATGGTGATTGGAAATGACACTTGATTATGTCATATCATGACTGCGCATTAGATCACGCGGAATTCCACGGCATATAAGAGGCATGTAACACTGGTGCTCGCTCAGCCTCGTTAAGCCATGTACAGGGATTGTAGCAGACGGATCTGCAGTCCAGTGGTAACACTATGGACTGGTAATCCAGGGATCGCAGGTTCGATCCCCCGTCTGACCCTAATAAAATTAGATGGGACTTTAAACCGAGGTCTCGTGTCGGTGCTTTACACCGTGCGCGTAAAAGAACCATAGGAGACTCTGGAATGTGGCTCTGTCTGTATAATTTGTATCCTCCAACAATCTAAAATGACTATATTTCAGATGGGACATTAAACCGAGGTCTTGTGTCGGTGCTGTACACCGTGCACGTAAAAGATCCAGAACAAACTCTGGACTGGATCTCTCTCTGTATCATTTGTATCCTCCAAACATCTAAAATGACTAATATCTTCAGGAGGCGTTGCTCATATGGACAACTGGTAGCGACGATAAATAAATGTAAAACACCACACACACGCTCGCCAACATTCGGATCTGTAGTCCAGTGGTTAACACGCTGGAAGGTTCGATCCCCCGTCTGACCCTAATTTAAAATAACTGTTCAATATAGATTATGGATATTAAAGCTTCGCGGACCCAATAGTTCGGTAAATACACTTTTATAAATAAGCGCGGGATTTGGTCTATTTAAAATAACTGTTCAATATAGATTATGGATATTAAAGCTTCGCGGACCCAATAGTTCGGTAAATACACTTTTATAAATAAGCGCGGGATTTGGTCTATTTAAAATAACTGTTCAATATAGAGTATGGATATTAAAGCTTCGCGGACCCAATAGGTCGGTAAATACACTTTTATAAATAAGCGCGGGATTTGGTCTATTTAAAATAACTGTTCAATATAGAGTATGGATATTAAAGCTTCGCGGACCCACTCATTCGGTAAATACACTTTTATAAATAAGCGCGGGATTTGGTCTATTTAAAATGACTGTTCAATATAGAGTATGGATATTAAAGCTTCGCGGACCCAATAGTTCGGTAAATACACTTTTATAAATAAGCGCGGGATTTGGTCTATTTAAAATGACTGTTCAATATAGATTATGGATATTAAAGCTTCGCGGACCCAATCATTCGGTAAATACACTTTTATAAATAAGCGCGGGATTTGGTCTATTTAAAATGACTGTTCAATATAGAGTATGGATATGATAGTTTCGCAAATTCAATAATATGGTCAATACTTGTGTAAGTCGTGATAGCGCAGTGGATGCGCGTTCGCTTCAGGTGCGACCTATCTGGAGTTCGAGCCCCGCTGGAGCCGTTACGATTTTGCCCTTAGGCAAGGCATTTAAATTCCACATTGCCTCTTCTCTCTCCTTCATGGCGATGGATTCCATCAGGAATGAGGTCTCGAGAGTGATTAATATAAGTTGAAAGAACTTGTTTCGCAATCGAGCTAAAATAAATTTGTATAAACTAAATTCAATAATTCGTTAAATACACTTTTATAAATAAGCGCGGGGTCTGGTCTATTTAAAATAAATATCCAATATAGATTTGGGGGATATGAAAGCTTCGCGAATTCGTGAATTCTGTAAAGAGTATATTACATAATATGAGTCATAATGACCCATGTCTATTTAAAATGACGACTCAATCTAGGTCATGTTGTATAGGAAACGTTCGCACTTTGAAGAATTTCGTTAAAAGAAAATAGTACAAGCGATGAATGTGGTCTATTTAAATGACGGTTCAATACCTTCTTCCCGGTTCAATACCTTCTTCACTCAATGATTATACATAAATAAGACAGTGACAAGATAGGCGGAGAAAACACAATATATCTATATTACCATCAGATAACATCGCATTAGCCGTCTGGGTCTGTCGATTAACGATAATATAATGTGTAAATATATATACCATCAACAGGGGGGGGGGGGGGGCACCGTAGTTGAGTGATCCGCCACCATCAATGCTCTACGACCAACCGTGATCCGCGATCAACAGTGCACCGCGACCGACAGTGCACCGCGACCAACAGTGCTCCGCGACCAACAGTGCACCGCGACCAACAGTGCTCCGCGACCAACCGTGCACCGCGACCGACAGTGCTCCGCGACCAACAGTGCTCTACGATCAACAGTGCTCCGGGACCGACAGTGCTCTACGACCAACAGTGCTCTACGACCGACAGTGCTCCGCGACCAACAGTGCTCCGGGACCGACTGCTCCGCGACCAACCGTGCTCCGGGACCGACTGCTCTACGACCAACCGTTCTCCGCGACCAACAGTGCACCGCGACCAATAATGCACGCGACAACCGTGCTCCGCGACCAACAGTGCACCGCGACCAACAGTGCTCCGCGACCAACCGTGCTCCGCGACCAACAGTGCTCTACGACAACCGTGCTCCGCGACCAACCGTGCTCCGCGACCAACAGTGCACGCGACCAACCGTGCTCCGCGACCAACAGTGCACCGCGACCAACAGTGCTATACGACCAACAGTGCTCCGCGACCACCGTGCTCCGCGACCAACAGTGCTCTACGACCAACCGTGCTCCGCGACCAACCGTGCTCCGCGACCAACAGTGCACGCGACCAACCGTGCTCCGCGACCGACAGTGCACGCGACCAACAGTGCTCCGCGACCGGACAGTGCTCCACGACCAACAGTGCTCTACGACCAACAGTGCTCCGGGACCCACCAGTGATCCGCGACCAACCGTGCTCCGCGACCAACAGTGCACGCGACCAACGTGCTCCGCGACCGACAGTGCACGCGACCAACAGTGCTCCGCGACCGACAGTGCTCCGCGACCAACAGTGCTCTACGACCAACAGTGCTCTACGACCAACAGTGCTCTACGATCAACAGTGATCCGGGACCAACAGTGCACCGCGACCAACAGTGCTCCGCGACCAACCGTGCACCGCGACCGACAGTGCTCCGCGACCAACAGTGCTCTACGATCAACAGTGCTCCGGGACGACAGTGCTCTACGACAACAGTGCTCTACGACCGACAGTGCTCCGCGACCAACAGTGCTCCGGACCGACTGCTCCGCGACCAACGTGCTCCGGGACCGACTGCTCTACGACCAACCGTGCTCCGCGACCAACAGTGCACCGCGACCAACAGTGCACGCGACCAACCGTGCTCCGCGACCAACAGTGCACCGCGACCAACAGTGCTCCGCGACCAACCGTGCTCCGCGACCAACAGTGCTCTACGACCAACCGTGCTCCGCGACCAACCGTGCTCCGCGACCAACAGTGCACGCGACCAACCGTGCTCCGCGACCAACAGTGCACCGCGACCAACAGTGCTATACGACAAACAGTGCTCCGCGACCAACCGTGCTCCGCGACCAACAGTGCTCTACGACCAACCGTGCTCCGCGACCAACCGTGCTCCGCGACCAACAGTGCACGCGACCAACCGTGCTCCGCGACCGACAGTGCACGCGACAACAGTGCTCCGCGACCGACAGTGCTCCACGACCAACAGTGCTCTACGACCAACAGTGCTCCGGGACCAACAGTGATCCGCGACCAACCGTGCTCCGCGACCAACAGTGCACGCGACAACCGTGCTCCGCGACCGACAGTGCCCGCGACAACAGTGCTCCGCGACGACAGTGCTCGCGACCAACAGTGCTCTACGACCAACAGTGCTCTACGACCAACAGTGCTCTACGATCAACAGTGATCCGGGACCGACTGCTCCGCGACCAACAGTGCTCCGCGACCAACAGTGCTCCGCGACCAAAGTGCACCGCGACCAACAGTGCTCCGCGACCAACAGTGCACCGCGACCAACAGTGCTTACGATCACAGTGCTCCGGACCGACTGCTCCGCGACCAACAGTGCTCCGCGACCAACAGTGATCCGCGACCAACAGTGCTCGCGACCAACAGTGCTCCGCGACCACAGTGCTCCGCGACCAACAGTGCTCCGCGACCGACAGTGCTCCGCGACCAACAGTGCTCCGCGACAACAGTGCTCCGCGACCGACAGTGCTCCGCGACCAACAGTGCTCGCGACCGACAGTGCTCCGCGACAACAGTGCTCGTGACAACAGTGCTCCGCGACCGACAGTGCTCCGCGACCGACAGTGCTCGCGACCAACAGTGCACCGCGACCGACAGTGCTCACGACCAAACAGTGCTCCGGGACCCAACAGTGATCCGCGACCCAACAGTGCTCCGCGACCAACAGTGCTCCGCGACCGACAGTGCTCCGCGACCAACAGTGCTCTACGATCAACAGTGATCCGCGACCGTCAGTGCACCGCGACAAACAGTGCACCGCGACAAACAGTGATTCGCGACCAACAGTGATCCGCGACAAACAGTAATTCGCGACCAACAGTGATCCGCGACCAACAGTGCTCCGCGACCAACAGTGTTCCGGAAGTCGTGATAGCGCAATGGTAGCGCGTTCGCTCAATGTGCGAAATGGTCCGGAGTTCGGGCCCCACTTGCGCCGTTACGATTGTGCCCTTAGACAAGGCATTTAAATTCCACATTGCTTCTTCTCCCTCCCTCGTAGCGATGGATTCCATCAGGAATGAGGTCTCGATAGTGATTAATATAAGTTGTATGACCTTGTTTCGCAATCGATCTAAAATAAATTTGTATTAATAAAACAGTGATCCGCGACCGACCGACCGACCGACCGACCGACCGACCGACCGACCGACCGACCGACCGACCGACCGACCGACCGACCGACCGACCGACCGACCGACC
>CM026388.1:39055399-39218653 GCA_014843695.1 Archivesica marissinica
TATCCAACCTGAATTCAGATTCAACTTTAATATTCCAAATTAATTAATTCGTATGTATGCAAATATACATGTGCATGTCTACTTGTTTATTCTGGGAAACAAGGTAAGTATATTGAATGTTGCTTACCGCATATTCTACGTACAACTATATACAATTTGATCAACAACACTATTATACTGTATTTAATAACCTATTATAGAGGTTAATGCACTATGATATTTAATATCGAAGTTCTTATAGCAACAACTTGTTTGTAGTATAATGCTAAGTTCAATAATATAGTTCTATTGTTTGATTGTAACAATTCAATACACTTTGCCATTTTGGTCTTACAAAGTAGTATTTTTTAATAAATTTGATTCGCAAATGCATATAGCATTTACAAACAAGTAAGAAATAATGATATTCATCTTCCAAATCTCTCGATTTACAGCATGAGCAAAACCGTTCGGTTTGTGGTATTTTAGTTTGGCCATATCTACCTGTATGAATTCTTAATGAATGAGCTGAAATTCTTAACCTAGTTATTAAGTATCGTAAATTATATGGAATATTATCGAGATAGGTTTCGTATTCAAAACGCAATTTACAACTATTATACAATACAAGCACACCACTTGTGTCTTTACTACCAAACCACCCTTGTATAAAGCAATCAATAATCCGTTGCTTAAACAAACATATAAAAGTATTAACATTTACATAGTATGGATCTTCCCAAATATTTGCAAAGCTATAATTACATAGCATCTCTTTAAGTTGTGATACCCAGTTTTTAGCACCCTTATTCATATCACTTACAGATTGATTATATACTCTACTAAGGATGATATTATCTGTATTTAATAATTTGAACCAGTATTTAATAATGCGAATATAACGGGAAATATAAAGGGGATATCTACCTAGCTCCCCGTAAACATATGACATATCACAGATATGTAAACATAATAACAATGATAAAACATAGTATATGCAAACAAAACAACATGTGTTAAGGTGATAATAGATCTTAAATCTGACCGATAAAACAAATTCATATGAGACAAGGACAACTACGAACAATTAATATAATGCTGGTATAAATTTAATAAAATGAGAGAATGAATCGATAGACTGAAATGGGCTTAAAGAATTTTATAGATAAAAACATTTTTTTTATATAACGTAACCTACGAATAAAACGCTAAGACCAATGATATTTAAAAGAGACACTTACGTTAATAAACGAATATAAATTTAAAAATTCAAGTGATTGTAATGTAGTACATAAAAAAAAGTAAATACATGTAGTAATAAATAGTCCAATTACTGGAATAAAACCCAAATTTCCAATTACTGGAATGAAATCAAATTTATTTTTCCTAAACAAATTCAGCTAGTTCCCATGTATCTCACTGAAATAGTGTGTCTTGAGCGACCGCTTGAACGAGTATATGGACGGAGCGTCCCTGATTCCAGAGGGTAGTGAGTTCCATAATCTTGGAGCCGCTACGGCGAAACTGCGATCACCAAGAGAGACATTCCTGCTTGTCGGCACTTCTAACGTTGATGAATCATTTTGTGATCTTAAAGTTCTCCGAGGTGTGTAGATATTCAATAGATTTCTGATGTAGACAGGTGATTGTTCATGTAAAGCTTTGTAAGTATGAGTCTGAATCTTGTATTTTATCCTGTATTGTATTGGCAACCAGTGCAGATCTTTGAGTACAGGTGTAATGTGATCGTAGCGTGAAGTCCTTGAAATGATTCTAGCTGCCGTATTTTGTACATTCTGTAGTCTGTTCACTTTTGTCTGCGGGACACCATACAAAAGAGCATTACAGTAGTCCAGCCTAGATGTTACCAATGAGCTGGCAATAGATTTTGTAGCGTCTTTTGGAAGGTATTGTCTGATGTGGCCGATTTTGCGCAACTGCGTGTAACATGATCTACTGGTGGAGTTAATGTGGGCCTCCATGTCCATCCGAGAGTCAAACAAAGCGCCCAAGTTTCTTACACACTCTGATGGTTTGATCTTTGAGCCACCCACTGTAACAGAGATGTCGCTTCTGAAAATTGCTTCTGAATTATAACAGTTTCACTCGTATAATAGTCGTTACATTTCATTTGTTGAACAATTATTGTGTGTGTTTTACGTTTTTTTATCGTCGCTACCGGTTGCCCATATGAGCGACGCCTCCTGCAGAGATTAGTCATTTTAGATTTTAGGAGGATAGTGCAATGATACAGACAGAGACCCATTCTAGAGTCTCCTCTGGTTCTTTTACGTGCACGTTGTAAAGCATCGACACGAGACCTCGGTTTAAACGTCCCATCTGAAAGACTGTTATTTTTATTAGGGTCAGACGGGGGATCGAACCTGCGATCCCTGGATTACCAGTCCCGAGTGTTACCACTGGACTACAGATCCGTCTGAACAAGTATTGTGCAGTCTGTGTATATGTATGCTATTTGAAAGCAATATAATATGTTTAAACACAAAAACAAAACAAAAAAGACAAACTTCAAGCATATATTGAAATTACTAAACGCAGAGTAATTATTTTACTACACTGAGTTCGTGATAACCTGTCACCTACACACATGCACAGAATGCAAAGCTGAAGTAGAATGCAAAGAAAATACGCCAAGAGCACTCTGAAATCCTTCCCTAATTTCTGTTTCCGTTCCAGTTAATATGTTTTCGTGACTGGGTCCATACGAATCAATCAACGGCCGATGGTAATAGTTTTACGCATTTACTCGCTATTATTCTAGCATGATAGTCTGCAATCATTCGCCCAATTGGTGTAAAAAACTATTCCAAACAACATAATAAGAGAGACGTCTAACCGGGGAATAAGAAGCGACTGCTGTGCCAAAATAATTTGGCATCGCTGCAATTTCGTAATTGGGTAGATGGGAACGGTTTCCTAAGCTGCTGGGCGTACACCCACCATAAATGAACTCTCGAACAACTCATGTGTGTGTTTGCTTTTGGCATTTGTCCGCCTCCGTGGTCGAGTGGTTAAGGTCGCTGACTTGTATACCACTGTAACCTATCATCACTGATGGTCACGGGTTCGAGCCCCGCTCAGGCCGTGTCTCATTTATATGAAAAAGTTGGCAGTTTCTTACGGAGGTTGGTGCACCGACGTACTGGTTTAACCGCTGGAGCCTGCCCAGGAAAGGTGTTGTTAGGTAAACTGCCCGCCGGCGATATAGCCCAAAATGGTGCTGATGCAGGCGTAAAACCCGAAATATAACATAATGCTTGTGGCTTTTAAGACGGCAGCGACAGCTTGGGTCATCTGACCACTATCCGAATGCTATTTGCGGAGAAAGAACCAGGTGCGCCTCCGAGTGGTAATGTTTTTGGCACGGATTGTCACCCGGTAGAACCATCGATTCCATAAGCCATGCACCAATATTACACCCCGTGGGATTCGAACAATGACATTGTTCATCCCGTCCAAGGAGTTCCCTCAAGATCAATGCATGATATACATGCCAAAACATATGTGTACAATCATAACTTATTAATAACCTCAATAATTTAAAAAATCCATGGTCATGCTTTAATGTATAGTACAATAATACGGGTGCATAGCGTACCGTATACATATACCGTATTTATACCGTACAGTCAAACCTACGTTAGTTTTCACCTCCATTAAGCAGCCAACCTGTATTCAGCAGCCAGTGTCCAGATTCCCAATAATTATAATTGTTTTATTATACATTTAAGTATAAACCGAAAACGATCCAATATATAAAATATTGGACTGTGTGAGGTGCGTATCGCCGACCACAGTACCATAAGTGTACATATTGGATTCGTTTAATATCTTTCTTAAAAAATACCTTATATAGCACATGTAGAACAATTTTCGATTTTTGAAGATCTTAGAAATTAAAATTGTTAAAATGTCGTACATTTACGTGTAAGATTTAATATAATAATCTGGCCTGTTGAAAACAGTCCAATATTAATAATAATGGACTGCCAGTACAAAGATATGTCGTGAGTCACGACAGTGTTTTAAATATAGTTAAATGTGTTTAATATCAAAACGATACACGTATAATCAATCAGTCATCGCTGTTGTTCTGCATTACTGTCTACAGTCAAACCTTAAGCAGCCAGCCAAGGGAGTCAGAGAAAGTGGCTGCTTAACATAGGTGGTTGCTTAATAGAGGCCAAATATATAATAAAACAACCAATTGGGAATCTGGAAAGTGGCTGGTTAATACAGGTTGGCTGCTTAATGGAGGTGACCACTAACACACGTTTGACTGTATATACTCCGTACTTCACTGTGACTTGTCCATACATAATTAAGTCATGTAATAATACATCATATTACAGACGGATCTGTAGTCCAGTGGTTAACACGTTGAACTGGTAATCCAGGGATCGCAGGTTCGATCCCCCGTCTGACCCTAATAAAATTAACAGTCTTTCAGATGGGATGTTAAACCGAGGTCTCGTGTCGAGCTTTACACCGTGCACGTAAAAGAACCAGAGGAGACTCTGGAATGGGTCTCTGTCTGTATCATTGCACTATCCTCCAAAAACTCTAAAATGACTAATCTCTTCAGGAGGCGTCGCTCATATGGGCAACCGGTAGCGACGATAAATAAACGTAAGACACACATTAATACACCATAACGTGACCCCACTCCTCTTGTAGGGCTTACCTAATGACTCTCCATTATCTTCGCATGTGAGAAAACGATATGAAGAAGAGACGTTTTTGTAATAATGTCCATTTTCAGTTAATATCCTCGCCGTTAAATCTCTTTACGTCCCATGTTTTTACCTAACGAGCAGCAAGCACGACACATAGTGGAACTGTGAGGAATACAAACGGCAAATGTCAGTGTTCCAGTGGTTATCATGTTGGACTGCGGACTACAGAGATCACGTGTTCGATCTCCGCCTGATGATAGTAATATTAAGTGTTTCAGATATGTTGTTAGAACATTTTGGGACGACCAGTTTGCTTGTTTTGTTTGTGTGTGTTGTACGTTTATTTATCGTCGCTACCGGTTGCCCATATGAGCGAAGCCTCCTCAAGAGATTAGTCATTTTAGATGTTTGGAGGATAGTGCAATGATACTGAGAGAGAGACCCATTCCAGAGTCTCCTCTGGTTCTTTTACGTGTACGGTGTAAGGCACCGACACGAGACCTCGGTTTAACGTCCCATCTGAAAGACTGTTAATTTTTATTAGGTTCAGACGGGGAATCGAACCTGCGATCCCTGGATTACCAGTCCAGCGTGTTACCACTGGACTACATATCCGTCTGTGCTTTTTTGTTAAATTGTCATGTTTTGTATATAGCATTATTGCATGACTTGAATGTTTGTTCCTATGATCAAAGACCATTGTTGAATATGTAATACACACTCACTAGGGCTGTTGAATGTTGCTCCCCTGTAAAACATACTTATGTATGGATATGAACAAAGAACAAATGTTCCGTTGTTAAATAGGCAATAAACAACCACTATGGCTGTTGAATGTTGCTCCCTTGTAGAAAACGTATGTATGAATATGAACAAAGAACAAAGATTCCGTTGTTAAATATGCAATAAACACTCACTAGGGCTGTTTAATGTTGCTCCCCCTGTATAAAAATCGTATGTATGAATATGAACAAAGAACAAGTATACCGTTGCTAAATATGCAATAAACAACCACTACGGCTGTTGAATGTTGCTTCCCCTGTAAAACATACTTATGTATGGAAATGAAAAATAACAAATGTACCGTTAAATCTGCAATAAACCATCACTACGGCTGTTGAAATTTGCTCCACTTGTAAAATAAACGTATGTATGTTCAGCCGTCTAAGTTACTTACGGAAGACGTATTGCGACATTTCGCTATTTCATCATTTCATTCTACACGAATTCGCGATTTATGCTTCATCAATTTTACTATTTCAAGAGTTCAAGTTTTACTATTTCAACTTGACGATATCACGACTTCAACTTCACGAATTGGTGAAGTTGAAATAATGAATTCGTGAAGTTGAATTCGTAAATGTTGAAATCATGCAATCGTGAAATCGTGAACTAGTGAATGCCTCCACTGGTCCTTCGTAGATGCATATTCATGTTTCAATATAGTCCACCATAACAACAGACGCGATCTTCCTCGAACAAAGAGCATAGGTATAAGGAACTACTTTTATTTTTATTATAAATCTGTCGTGTCGCGTAATGTTCTCAGGGCAGAAATAACAGTGATTTGATAGTATAAATTACGCTGAAATAGTAATACGAATCATGTCCTGTGGCAACACGCTGGACTGGTAATCCCATGGACCGCAGGTTCGATCCCCCGTCTGACCATAATAAAATTAACAGTCTTTCAGATATGACTAAACCAACGTCTCGTGTCGGTGCTTTACACCGTGCACGTAAAAGAACCAGAGGAGACTCTGCAATTAGTCTCTTTCTGTATCATTGCACTATCCTCCAAAAATCTAAAATGATTAATCTCTTCAGGAGGCGTCGCTCATATGGGCAACCGGTAGCGACGATAAATACACGTACAGTACACACACATACGAATCATTTGTATTGAAGAACTTGCCTTTAAGTTATCACGTAACTTATATACTGCCACCATAATACAAGCATTATATAACTTAGCATAACGCTATATACATTTCGATTACATTATATAGAACAGAACAGAATAGAACATATT
Organism: Archivesica marissinica; assembly: GCA_014843695.1. NCBI lineage: Eukaryota > Metazoa > Mollusca > Bivalvia > Venerida > Vesicomyidae > Archivesica > Archivesica marissinica. The sequence goes on from CM026388.1 coordinate 39,062,108, forward strand.
GGTTTAAACAGTATTTATTCCAATAAATTTACATGTATAACACAAACAATGTTACAAATTACATAAATTGTGAATAGAACATATTGTTTATTAGATTAAGCATTACATAGCTCATCATCATAATAATACATAATATTATACAATTTGCATGTAATGAAAAATAATAGTGATAAATATATGAAGAATGTTTAACTGATGGTAGATATACATGTAGATTAAAGTGTTTCCAATGTGAGAATGTTTAACTGATGGTAGATATACATGTTGATTAAACTGTGTCCAATGTGAGAGTGTTAGACTGATGGTAGATATACATGTTGATTAAGATGTTTCCAATGTGAGAGTGTTAAACTGATGGTAGATATACATGTTGAATAAACTGTGTCCAATGTGAGAGTGTTAGACTGATGGTAGATATACATGTTGATTAAGATGTTTCCAATGTGAGAGTGTTAAACTGATGGTAGATATACATGTTGATTAAAATGTTTCCAATGTGAGAGTGTTAGACTGATGGTAGATGTACATGTTGATTAAAATGTTTCCAACGTGAGAGTGTTAGACTGATGGTAGATATACATGTACATGTTGATTAAGATGTTTCCAATGTGAGAGTGTTAGACTGATGGTAGATATACATGTTGATTAAGATGTTTCCAACGTGAGAGTGTTAGACTGATGGTAGATATACATGTACATGTTGATTAAGATGTTTCCAACGTGAGAGTGTTAGACTGATGGTAGATATACATGTACATGTTGATTAAGATGTTTCCAATGTGAGAGTGTTAGACTGATGGTAGATATACATGTTGATTAAGATGTTTCCAATGTGAGAGTGTTAGACTGATGGTAGATATACATGTTGATTAAACTGTTTCCAATGTGAGAGTGTTTAACTGATGGTAGATATACATGTTGATTAAACTGTTTCCAATGTGAGAGTGTTTAACTGATGGTAGATATACATGTTGATTAAACTGTTTCCAATGTGAGAGTGTTAGACTGATGGTAGATATACATGTTGATTAAACTGTTTCCAATGTGAGAGTGTTATGAGAGATACTAGATAGGAATTATCTCAGCATCTCTATTTTAATTCAATTTTATTTAGAGCAAATTAAATTTGAATTTTTTCTTTCTCAAATGGTGTTGTACATCTTGTGGTGTACTTGGCACAGTCTGTTACGTAGCTGTATACAATGTTTATTCATATATAGCCAAATATATAATCATTTAGTTTATAGTTATACACATAATATTTAGTTCGATTATGAATCTATGCTGAATAATATAAAAACGGTGTATTTTTATATTGAGTGTTACTTTTTCGTTACAAAGTTTAGAATTATGGATTTTAACTATCATGAGCGAAGAAAATAATCCTTCACACATTGCACTATTTTACCCAATATTTCACACATTTTGGTGTCAGTATATTTAATAAATACACTTTTTACTCTCTTTTTCCAACCCAGTTATACTTTCAAAACATATAATTATATCTTCAATAATGTGCTGCTATGCAACCAAAGGGCAATGTTGTAATATGTGCAAACACAATACGCTTTAACTAGGCATTTTGTTTGAAAACGACTTGTTCAGCAAAATCATATGGAATATATAGGCACTACCTATCAACGGGGAAGCCACTTAGCCAGTATAGTGCTGAAGTCAGAATCGCTGAAATAGATATTATAGAAGGAATATGACTAAAATATTTATATGATCGAGTTGGAAGATTCTTATGGAGGTTGGGGCACCAGCATACAGAGCTAACTTGATACGGACGTTCACACTAACATAAGTGGTTGTGAGGTTGTGTATTGTAGATAAATGAGGCTACCGACAGGGGCAGTTAAAATAATTAAATTTGATAACAACTTTTATATTAATCAAAACCATTGGAAACGTAATTGTGTTAAATAGTATAATATAGGACTTTATTTCATCTCGTGATCACCTAAATATGTATTTCCAATAGTGACCTATATATCTTAGTGAATTATCGGTCCCTTTATATATAGGCTGCGCAACCGAACATTAATTTATAATAGTGTTAACGTAAGCATTAAAAGTTGTTGTATAATAGTGAAGTTATTTTCTGTTTATGTGGACATTGAAAATGACAGACCAAACAAATTCATTAGAACATATTATACACCGATTAGCGCAGTGGTTAGCGCGCTCGCTTATCACCAATGCAACCAGGGTTCGATCCTCGGACCGGACAGTATGTTAGATGGTACGGTGGTCGCCAGATCGGAAAGGTGGGTTTTCTCCGGGTATTCCGGTTTCTTCCCAAACAAATGGCCACATTTACGCTTTCATCCGCGATAACGAAAGTGATTAATATAAGTTGTTAAAGCTTGGTTTAAAGTTTAACCGTTATACACCGATATATAGACAGACTGATAACGTTATTATGCATGGTTCGCTTTTCAACAAAAACGAATACAAAATTTGAGTCAAACTATGCGCCCAACGTGGGGCTCGAACCCACGACCCCGAGATTAAGAGTCTCGTGCTCTACCGACTGAACTAGCCAGCCTTCATATCTTTAAATGTTTCAAATTGGAAAACCGGTTTAACTGATGTCTTAATGAATTACCGGTCCCTTTTAGTTGCTATATTTTGCCTGGTCAGTCATACTAATATAATATTGTAAGACAATTAATTGAGCCGTATTGAGTTCATGATGTCATTTTGCCAGCAGTAAATATCGAAATACCGGAATGTGTGTGTTATACGTATATTTATCGTCGCTTCCGGTTTAAAGATTAGTTATTTTAGTTTTTGGAGGATAGTGCATGATACAGACCCATTCCAGAATCTCCCCTGATCCGTTTACGTGCACGGTGTAAAGCACCGAAACTAGGCATCGGTTTAAAGTTCCTGATGAAAGACTGTTAATTGTATTAGTGTCAGAAGGTGGATCGAACCTGCGATCCCTGGAATACCAGTGTTAACCACTGAACACCAAATCCGTGTGCACAGACAGAACTCCATGGTAGGTCCCTATATATATATATTGCCGCTGGTGTAATTCTCGCATTAGCATTAGCCTTGGAACAGAGAAGTTGTATTTATTAGTATAAGATAGGTCCTTATTTCATCTCGTGATCATCTAAATATGTAGTTCCACTCTTGATATATATATCCTTTATATATAGGCGACGTAACTACGCAACCATTTATGATAGTGTTACGTTAACGTAAGCATTAAAATAGTTCTAGTATAATTTTCAAGTTATTTTCTGTCGAAATTGAAAACGACTGACCAAATAAATTAATTAGGACATAATTATTATACACCGATACATTTCACATCGATTTATAGTAGCATGTGACGTACTGCCAAGTCATATTACTAACGTTATTATGAATCGCACACGATTAGTTGTCCACCTAACAATTGCACAACTTATCCATCTACGAAACACATACAATATTAGAGATATACCTATAGAGAAACTGACCCAACGTGGGGCTCGAACCGACGACCCCGAGATTAAGTGTCTCGTGTTCTACCGACTGAGCTAGCCGGGCTTCATATCTTTGAATGTTTCAAATTGGAAAATCGATTTAACTGATTTTTTATCTTAATGAATTATCGGTCCCTTTTAGCCTTGGAAGAGTGGTTGCTATACTGTGCCTGGTCAGTCATATACATACATTTTAAAACAATCAATTGTGCCATATTGAGTTTAGATATGAGTTTTTCATCTCATGATCACCTAAATACGTATTTCCACTCGTGACCTCTATATCTGAATCAAGTATCGGTCCCTTTAGTCTACGCTACCACACAGCCATTTATGATAGCGTTAACGTAAGCATTAAATATAGTTCTGGTATAATGTTCAAGGTATTTTCTGCCAAAATTTAAACGACCAAACAAATTCATTACATTATACGTCGATATTTAGTCCCATCTGACTGCTAAGGTCATTAGGAATCGCACATGATTCGTTTTCCAACAATTAGACCACTGATCGAAATAAATAAATACAATTAGGGTCATAACTATAGAACAACTGACCTAAAAGTTGCGCCCAACGTGGGGCTCGAACCCACGACCCCGAGATTAAGAGTCTCGTGCTCTACCGACTGAGCTAGCCGGGCTTCATATCTTTGAATGTTTCAAATTGGAAAACCGGTTTAAATGATGCCTTTATGTTAATGAATTATCGGTTCCTTTTAGCCTGGGAACAGTGGTTGCTATATTTTGCCTGGTCAGTCATATTAATATATTTTAAGACAATTGATCTTTCTGCAAACGCTACTTAGGCACGCCCCCATAGTTAACGGTGCTCGCTGTAACCAGGCGAGACAAGCTATCTAACGCAGTCCTGCATCGAGTTAATCTAGATAAATTCCGTCGAATTTCTCGGTTTTATTTCACCCAGATAAGAATATCTCATTGAAAGCAAGACACCAATTGTTTAAGTTTTTCAGTGATGGTTATTTCTCTAAAGTACAGATATATTTAACGGGTGAGAACATGTGTTAAGTGTTCGTGGAAAATGCTTTCGCAGTCAACGGAAGAGTGAACAACCATATCGTGTCAACTTTGACATCAAAAGAAATGTAATATGCCACCGTCTTGAGAGACTCGACCCTATGCCTCCTAGAAAACTCGAACATTAGGCCCAAAAACTGAACACCAGTACGTTCACTGAGCTAATATGGGAATCCCACAACTCTGCACATGCATGGGTACTATTACTACTATCTGATCCCTAGTCCACCATCCACGACAATATGTATGAACCACATGTATAATTTTAATCACCATTATACTCACATATCTCTTGTGAACAGTAGATCTATAAATGCAGAATATATTTTTTCGAAATATTTTATTATGCATACATAAATTAATTTCAACTTACTTTTGTGCAAATATATCTGTTTGCATTAATTTTGGATGTATTCAGCTGGTCGTTTAATTCACCTTAGCCATGTTTCAAGATTTGTCTTAGGTTTTGGAAATGGCACGAATTTAACGTCACCTATCAATCGATCTGGATATCTACTATCACACAGACCGTAACTACATCGTTTCACCATTGTCAATGACAGACAGCATTAATTAATTTGTAATTATTTTTCAAAACGTAATTTCAGATCACGATCACTCGTTATCATATTTGATTAAAACGTTACTAAATAACTCGTTTGTCTGACAGAACGATAAAACAATGATTCGGTGTAGTAATCAATGCTATTATGGGGCACACATTTTATAATTGACCAATTAGCACAATCAGTGCTAAATTCCGATGTGCAATTTTGATCTTGATAATAGCAGTAGGCCCCTATCCGGGATATGATACAGTCGGCGGTCTCTGTGATGTACCGGTAGTCGATTAGTTGTTGATTACTCCCACTAAACAGTGTGACACGCTTAAATTTGATTGCTGTGTTTGCTAGAAAAGAATGACTATATGGGGTCAGTCGGTGTTTTTATAGATGCATTATTTTTAAAGCAGCTGTCTGGTATTTTGTGGTTCATATACACACTTTTAGATTTGTCCAAGGATTTTGAAATGGGTTGAATTTAACGTCGATCACCAGGATGTTGACTAATTTTGTACTATAACTAACCCACACACCAAAGCTACACATTTTCAACATCATTAAAACAATTTTAAACCCGTATTTTCGATCAAATTCACGCCTTTTCAAATTTGTCTACTCGTTACTAGTTTGTCTAATATGCATTGTTTGTCTAACAAGATGGCGGCGATAAGCCGTTGCCTGGGGTGTGCGCAAATGGTGCGATGCGATTGGCTAACGCCAGCTGTCAATCAAAATCGGCAGAAAGGTCAATTAATTGAGCCATATTAAGTTCCCTGATGTCATTTTGCCAAAAGTAAAAAGTCAACAGACAGGAATCCAGACTATGTTTTTATTATTGAAGTATATTTATCGTCGCTAGCTGTTGTCCATTTGAGCGACGGGCAGTTTACCTAACACCACCTTTCCTGGGAGGCTTCGTGGGTTTACCAGTGCTTGGTGCTCCAACCTCCGTAAGAAGCTGCCAACTTTTTCATATAAACGAGACGCGGTCTGAACAGGGCTGGAAGCCGTGGCCATCCAGTGATGATAGGTGACAGTTATATACGTCAGCGACCTTAACCACTCGACCACGAAGGCGGACTCCAGGCTAGGTCCCTTTATATATTTTGCCGATGGTGTAATTCTTGCACTAGCATCAGACACAAAAAAAATGCAAAGCCGTAACAAAGGAGATGTCTGCTTCCGATTGTCAAGAATAATTGGCTTTCCTTCACTAATTGCTTTGTGCATGTCTTGATTTTCATTGATAGTAGATTGTAGCCAGGATTGATTTGAACTATTGAGGATGTGTGTATTAGTGTATTGTTGAAACTGCGTTCATCGAGTAATCACCGAAAATTTAATTTCCACGAGAGTGGAGAAAATGATTATGTCTGTAATCAGAGTAGATATCATATTCTATCTTACATAATTCACTTCATTTCGCTTCTCACAACAAAGGCAACACAACCGCGCAGCCATTTTATGATAGTGTTAAACGTTAGTATTAAAACATGTTCTGGTGTATTATGTTCAAGCTATGGTCTGTCGAAGTTGAAAAGACAGGGGAAAAACATTCCTTCGAACATAGTAATTTATAATTAGCTGTTGATTGTCAGAAAATATATAAAATACGAAGGAGCATCCAACCGCGGGTTCGATCCCCCGTCTGACTCATATAAAAATTAACAGTCTTTCAGATGGGACTTTAAACCGCGGTCTCGTGTCGGTGCGTTACACCGTGCACGTAAAACAACCAGAGGAGACTCTGGAATGGGTCTCTCTCTGTATCATTGCACTATCCTCCAAAAATCTAAAATGACTAATCTCTTCAGGAGGCGTCGCTCATATGGGCAACCGGTAGCGACGATAAATAAACGTAAAACACACACGCGTTATTGAAGTTGTAAATCACAAATCCAACCGCGGATGAATACGAAACACAAGCAATGAACATTATGTTATATATGGTAATCGATTGAAACTGATTTGTTGCTTGACGTCACAATCACTGCAATCAAATAATCACGTAACTTCCACCTCCTAATGCAATCTTGCCTGCAATCTTGACAAGGTTAACATTAAATGCAGAAATAGTTGATACACTCAGGCACAAATGTGCTACATGTTTATATATTCATCTGGCTGTTCGATTAGCGCAGTGGTTAGAGCGCTCGATAGTTGATACACGCATGCACACATGTGCTACATGTTTATACAATGTATATTCATCTGGCTGTTTGATTAGCGCAGTGGTTAGAGCGCTCGATAGTTGATACACGCATTGACGATGATGATGATTCCGTTTATTTACCCTCGCCACCGGTAAGCCATATGGGCGAGCTCACGTCCTTTCGCACCGTCGATTATTCGCTGAGATGAAGTGTTGTGTCGTCGGTGTCTTGTAGAATGGTGTAGAATGGTGTAGATTGAAGTTTGTAGATTCCCGTGAAGATTATGGTCCAAGATGATTAGGTTACTCGATGATTATTCCTTGTTGGTTATGTCTAAGTTGTTTAAATCCAAGATGATTGTGGTACTGGTAGTTAAAGTCAAGGTGGTTGAAGGTCTGGTCGCTGACTGGATGAAGAAATGAGGTCATCCAGTCGCTGTGAAGGCGCTTCTTCATCGTTGACCCAGTTATGGAGCGATACCAAACGACAGGGTGACGTTCCCTGCGCCTGGCATCATCTCCCCGACAACAGGGTGACAAGCCCTTTGCCGGTTTCCTGGGTCGGCTCACAGCAGCAGAATGGTTCGGTCGTTCCATCGTTGTCCACCCCGTTGATGCATCCGGGGTCGAGGTCGCATCCCTCCGTCCCCAACGGACTGCATTGGTAGACGGATAAAAGAGTTCGAGGGTGTGCCTCTTCAGCGGCACAGTGTTAGCTGTCGCCGATCTAGGTAAGTGTTGACACTCCGAAGAGTCGATGCGGGTCCTCGTCTGTATGCGTCAGCGGCGTGGATTGTTCACTTCGGAACGGTGACACAAATTCCCGATGTGAGCTCAGGATGACATCCTCAGGTGGTTCCTTCATTCCGTGGCAGGGTGACAGGGCCTGGTCTTTCTGTACTCGGTCCCTTGTAGGGCCACCCTCCTCACTGTTGGTCACCCCGCAGCAGCATTAAACGTCTGGTCGCCGATTGTCGCAAATGCATTGCAAACGTATCAACCCATCCGCAAGATCGACGCTCACAAGATCCAGAATCTGCTGCTGCTGCGGAATGTGCCCCGGTCACGACGTGCACGTCGTGAGGAGATCGACCGGGACGCATTGACAAATGTGCTACATGATTATATATTCACCTGGCTGTTCGATTAGCGCAGTGGTTAGAGCGCTCGATAGTTGATACACGCATGCACAAATGTGCTACATGTTTATATCTCCATTTGACTCTCCGATTAGCGCAGCGGTTAGAGCGCTCGATAGTTGATACACGCAGGTACAAATGTGCTACATGTTTATATATTAATTTGGCTGTTCGATTAGCGCAGTGGTTAGAGAGCTCGATAGTTGATACACGCATTGACAAATGTGCTACATGTTTATATATTCATTTGGCTGTTCGATTAGCGCAGTGGTTAGAGCGCTCGATAGTTGATACACGCAGGTACAAATGTGCTACATGTTTATATATTAATTTGGCTGTTCGATTAGCGCAGTGGTTAGAGAGCTCGATAGTTGATACACGCATTGACAAATGTGCTACATGTTTATATATTCATTTGGCTGTTCGATTAGCGCAGTGGTTAGAGCGCTCGATAGTTGATACACGCAGGTACAAATGTGCTACATGTTTATATATTAATTTGGCTGTTCGATTAGCGCAGTGGTTAGAGAGCTCGATAGTTGATACACGCATTGACAAATGTGCTACATGTTTATATATTCATTTGGCTGTTCGATTAGCGCAGTGGTTAGAGCGCTCGATAGTTGATACACGCATGCACAACTGTGCTACATGTTTATATATTCATTTGACTGTTCGATTAGCGCAGTGGTTAGAGCGCTCGATAGTTGATACACGCATGCACAACTGTGCTACATGTTTATATATTCATTTGACTGTTCGATTAGCGCAGTGGTTAGAGTGTTCGCTAGTTGATACACGCAGGGACACATGTGCTACATGTTTATATATTCATTTGGCTGTTCGATTAGAGCAGTGGTTAGAGCGCTCGATAGTTGATACACGCATGGACAAATGTGATACATGTTTATATATTCATTTGGCTGTTCGATTAGCGCAGTGGTTAGAGTGTTCGCTAGTTGATACATACAGGTACAAATGTACTACATGTTTATATATTCATATTCATTTGGCTGTTCGAATAACGCAGTGGTTAGCGCGCTGGAGAGTTGATACACGCAGGTACAAATGTGCTACATGTTTATATCTTCATTTGACTGTCCGATTAGCGCAGTGGTTAGTGTTCGCTTTTTTAAAAAAAATGTTTACAACGATTGCGAAGCAAGTTCTAACGAATTATATTAATCACTCTCGTTGGCGCGAATGAAAGTGTTTATGTGGTCATTCATGTGGGAGAAAACCGGAGTACCCGGAGAAAACCCACCTGTCCGATCTGGCGACTACCGTACCAGGGAGATATAGTTGAAGGGTGCCATACACTGTGTAATGCTGCGACACATACTGCCAGTCCTATCCGATACGTTGATACACACTATTATGTAGCCAACATGTCGTTGAACAAATTTACAGCCGAATACGTCGATAATGTTACGTAAAGTCTCCCTGGAAATGGATTACATTATTCATGCATGTGTTCATGCAAATCAAGATGCATACCACAGCTTAAAGATATAGTAGTAACAGAATTTGTATAACTGAAGATATCTCCACGTATGTTTCAACTATCCAATCAACATGTCGTCTCACTGTATGTTTATGTTATTATTTATGTTTGTATTTTCGCATAAATAATACAATACGTATACAACAATTAATAAAAACAATTCTGGTTCCAAATCAGTTCGTATCATTTTGCGTAAACAGACCGACCGATGGACCGACCGACTATCAATCCAACCATGCAAGTAAACAAGCCAGCTATCCAACAAGCAAGCCAGCCAAGCAAACCAACACACATAGATTAAACCAACAACTTAATTAACAATCAGATACATCGGTCAGTTAATGCCCCTGAATACTCTCTAAAGATATGTAGGTCATCTTTAAGTTGTTTCCTCTGTTTTTATCGTTGATTCATTTGCACTACATGCCACCAAATGGTAATTTTCTTCTACTTTCTTATCTCATAATTATTATGTTACTATATATCAACATATATCCTACAGTATATACAATGGGTAAACAAATCTGTAAAAACAATTGTTATCAATTCATTAACATGCTTTGGATAACATTACATTAATCGTAACGCAACATCCGGTTATGGAACAACTGTAAAAACAAAGAATTTCGACTAAAATGACCGCTATACATTTAGGGATAACTCGGACTGTATCCGTCAAGGGAGATAATAGAATAAACCATTGAGGTTCCTCATTAAGACATACTTTGCCTCCTAACTACACTCCCTTTAACGACCGCTTTTGCTCCAGATTCAGGGATTTGGCAAGATACCAATTTAGTTTATACAAATTTATTTAGCTCGATTGCGAAACAAGTTATTTCAACTTATATAAATCACTCTCGAGACCTCATTCCTGATGGAATCCATCACCACGAGGGAGAGAGAAGAGGCATCGTGGAATTTAAATGCCTTGCCTAAGGGCACAATCGTAACGGCTCCAGTGGGGCTCGAACTCGGGACCTTTCGCACCTGAAGCGAACGCACTACCACAAGATACCACTTTGATCCAATTGCATGCATGACATGATCCCCGAATGTCTTTTCGTGCATGGCACTTTAATCTGGGGCGACATTTAAATGCGTCAGTGATGCTATCATACACTGTGTTAGACATTCCAGTTCAATTTCCAGTATATTCATGGGCAATTACCATGCATTAGCTTTCGATTTGCAATAAATTGCGAGACAATCCCTTGCTTGATGCATATGAATTACCTAAAGTATACAGACCATACATAAACCAAGTCTATTTTACAGTCTCCTTATGACTTGACCGTGTCTTTCATTGGGACTTTAAACCCAGGTCTCGTGTCTGTGCTTTACACCATGCACATAAATGAACCAGAGCTGACTCTAGATTGTGTCTCTGTTTAATCATTGCACTATCCTCATACACATACAAGAACCAGAGGTGACTCTAGATTGGGTCTCTGTTTAATCATTGCACTATCCTCATACATATACAAGAACCAGACGTTACTCTAGATTGGGTCTCTGTTTAATCATTGCACTATCCTCATACACATACAAGAACCAGAGGTGACTCTAGATTGTGTCTCTGTTTAATCATTGCACTATCCTCATACACATACAAGAACCAGACGTTACTCTAGATTGGGTCTCTGTTTAATCATTGCACTATCCTCATACATATACAAGAACCAGACGTTACTCTAGATTGGGTCTCTGTTTAATCATTGCACTATCCTCATACACATACAAGAACAAGAGGTGACTCTAGATTGGGTCTCTGTTTAAATATTGCACTATCCTCAAACACATACAAGAACCAGACGTTACTCTAGATTGGGTCTCTGTTTAAACATTGCACTATCCTCATACATATACAAGAACCAGAGGTGACTCTAGATTGGGTCTCTGTTTAATCATTGCACTATCCTCATACATATACAAGAACCAGACGTTACTCTAGATTGGGTCTCTGTTTAATCATTGCACTATCCTCATACACATACAAGAACCTGACGTTACTCTAGATTGGGTCTCTGTTTAATCATTGCACTATCCTCATACACATACAAGAACCAGAGGTGACTCTAGAGTGGGTCTCTGTTTAAACATTGCACTATCCTCATACACATACAAGAACCAGAGGTGACTCTAGATTGGGTCTCTGTTTAAACTTTAATCAATACACTATCCTCCAAAATCTAAAATGACAAATCTCTTCAGGAGGCTTCGCTCATATGGACAGCCGGTAGCGACTATAAAAAAACAAAGCATATGCTATCTGATTCTCTATTTACAAGGCTCATGTTAACTGGTTAAAAACTAAAGCTTGTGATGCATGCAGCAGATTCAGAGAGAGATCAGAGCATTGTCGAATGACTGTATTCACAGCAATATTGCGTATGTTCCCAGATTGTATACAATTTCGTATGAGGGATCCCAACCAATGACACGCAGCTGACATGCGCACTCGAAGTTACGGGCATGCGCATGCGCAGTGCTATGCAGCTCTCGTCTCGATATAAGGCGCAAAAATGTATGTATGTATGTATGTATGTATGTATGTATGTATGTTCCTTTAATGTCAAACCCCTCGCGGGACTTAGACATGTTTTCCTGGGCAGGCTCAGCCGACCTAAGCGATTAACCAGTACTAAGCAATGTGTGTGAGGTGCCTTGCTCAATGACACTACATACGTGGCCTGACCGAGTATCGAACCCGGGACCGTTCGATTCCAAATCCGACGCTCTACCACTGGACCACGGACGTACGGGTTTACGCTGTTCCAAGGATGAAATATATACCTGTTCCGGCACACGGGGAATTTCCAATCTTCACTAAAATCATTTTATAAATGCAAAGCGTGCTGTGTTTTCTTTGTGTAATTGAAAAGAATAATGAATGTAATAATAAGTAATGAATTGCGTGTTCATCTGGATATGAACTACATTGGGCGTGTGTAAAGTTATCACGCTCACTTTAACCGCTCCCAATGTAGTTCAGACCCCAATGGAAACTATTAACCCGCGATCCATTCCTTAAATATAGTGAATAATAAGCTGGCTGCCATCGCGGAATGCCACAGGCAGCTCTAGTTTACGAGGAGATAGCTGTCCATAAATAATATGGAAAGGTTTCACTAATGTCCATAAAATGTCAACATCAGCTCAGATGACAAACAACCCTAATGACAAAGGAAGTGGCTTCGCCTAACCGTTGAATACTACCATTTTCATACCCATAACTACACTATAACTATTCATTTATTTTAATTGAATTGTGGTCCGTAGTGGATTTACCCGCACAATAGGGATAGTGGTAAAGTTTAACAAGGCTGCATTTACAGTCAAACCTGTCTTAAGCAGCCAGCCAAGGGAATCACAGAAAGTGGCTGCTTAGCACAGGTGGCTGCTTAATAGAGGGCAAATGTATAATAAAACAACATATTGGGAATCTGAAAACTGATTGCTTAATACAGGTTGGCTGTTTAATGGAGGTGACCACTAACACAGGTTTGACTGTATGTGCTTTGTCAGTTCATGTTTTATCACATAACTTTGTTTCATAGTTTTATTTTATTAAATTCCAGTAGGCTTTCAAGCCCATGATGACATTTCATACAATCATCGTATATTTTCTATTACCTCCCTTGACAGATTAAAGTCCGATTTATCCCGAAATGTATATTGATCATTTTAGTTGGGATTTCTTTGTGTTTACTGCGGTTATCTAACCAATTGTTGAGCTAGAATAACTGTAATTTTATATTGTGTGTTTTACGTTTATTTATCGTCGCTACCGGTTGCCCCATATGAGCGACGCCTCCTGAAGAGATTAGACATTTTAGATTGTTGGCGGATAGTGCAATGATACAGACATAGATCCATTCCAGAGTCTCCTCTGGTTCTTTTACGTGCACGGTGTACAGCACCGACACGAGACCTCGGTTTAATGTCCCATCTGGAAGATTATTCATCTTACTAAGGTCAAGCGGGGGATCGAACCTGCGATCCCTGGATTACCAGTCCAGCGTGTCACCACTGGACTACAGATCCGTCTGTATATATGTTCTGATATGTACATGTACACATTTATATAACACATGTAAGGATTCCGATTGAGTGCGTGGTTTAATCATATTTTATTTGCTATTTTATATAGTACATATAGACTTAACATCTCTCCCTCATGGCGATGGATTCCATCAGGAATGAGATCTCGAGAGTGATTAATTTAAGGTGTCTGAATTCAATTCGCAATCGAGCTAAAATAAATTTGATAAAATGCAAACTGGCTTGAGCAACAAGTTCTAGCAACATTAGTAAACTGCCCTCACCAAGAAGAATAAATGAATAATTGGCAATCAGGCATTCTGCAAAGAAGCAAACAAATGTGGTGGAATACTAATTGTTTTATTTAAGTTTATTTAACGTCGCTACCGGTTTCCCATTTGAACGACGGGCAACACTTAACAACACGTTTCCTGGACAGGCTCCAGCGGTTCACCAGTACTTAGTGCACCAACCTCCGTACTGAAGAAACTGCCAACCTTTTCATATAAATCAGACACGGTCTGCGCGGGGCTCGAACCGTGACCATCAGAGATGATAGTTTACAGTGGTCAGCGACCTTAACCACTCGACCACAGAGTCCTTATAAGTTGTAGGTGAGTTGGTACATAACGTTAACGATAAGACAAATGACGATGTAAAAGAGGCCTCTAGAAACAATCCTGACTGGCCGATAGATGAAATCCTACTTTCACTTTTGAGAGTGTGTATGTAGACCGCAAACGCAGATTATTCATTGAAATTATTGTTCAAATTATTTCGGAAGAAATTGTAGTAACAGTGTGGTTTATAAGTGCATGGGCTATTTTAGCTTCATGCAATAGAAAGTCGCTTTAAATAATTAGTTTCTCTTAATTGATTTCCTCTGCTTTTATCGTTGTTTCCTCAGCACAAGATGCTATCAATTTTCATCCACTTTCTTATCTTATCATGACTATAAAATTACCATATCTCGACACATATCTTACAGCGTATCAAATGGGTACTTAACAGTAAAGATTTATTATTAGTTAATTAACATGAGCTTCACAAAATCACAACTATCATAACGCAACATCTGGTTAGGGAAATCGTGATAGCGCAGTGGATGCGCGTTCGCTTCAGGTGCGAAAGGTCTGGAGTTCGAGCCCCGCTGGAGTCGTTACGATTGTGCCCTTAGGCAAGGCATTTAAATTCCACATTGCCTCTTCTCTCTCCCTCGATGAAATCCATCAGGAATGAGGTCTCGAGAGTGATAAATATAAGTTGTAATAACTTGTTTCACAATGGAGCTAAAATCAATTTGTATAAACTAACAACAGTAAAAACAAAGGATTCCAACTAATCGGCCTATATACATTTAGGGATAAATAGGAATTTATCTATCAAGGGAGGTAACAAAAAACCCAGCGATGTCTCTCATTGGACTCAACACGCAGTATCAGTCCATAGCTCAATGCTCGCATCATTTAATATAGAACTGGGACCATGTACAGTGTCATGGCATTAATTATATATTATATAGGTGTATCATACTTCGTACGTCTCCTGGAATCGATTCTCTGATAATAATAAGCTTGCAAGAACTGTCTACAACTACAGGTATATTAGAGACATCTCTAATTTTCTATTACCTCCCTTGGCAGATAACGTCAGAGTTATCCCAACATGTAAATAGGTCATTGACTATGCTGCGTGTTGGGTCCAGCACATGGAGACTAACTCGTGGGCTCATTGAACTATTGAATGATGCTACGTGTTGGGTCCAGCACATGGAAACTAACTCGTGGGCTCATTGAACTATTGACTGATGCTACGTGTTGGGTCCAGCACATGGAAACTAACTCGTGGGCTCATTGAACTATTGACTGATGCTACGTGTTGGGTCCAGCACATGGAAACTAACTCGTGGGCTCATTGAAATATTGACTGATGCTACGTGTTGGGTCCAGCACATGGAAACTAACTCGAGGGCTCATTGAACTATTGACTGATGCTACGTGTTGGGTCCAGCACATGGTCACTAACTCGTGGGCTCATTGAAATATTGATTGATGCTACGCGTTGGGTCCAGGACATGGAAACTAACTCGTGGACTCATTGAACTATTGACTGATGATACGTGTTGGGTCCAGCACATGGAAACTAACTCGTGGGCTGATTGAAATATTGGCTGATGCTACGTGTTGGGTCCAGCACATGGTCACTAACTCGTGGGCTCATTGAAATATTAACTGATGCTACGTGTTGGGTCCAGCACATGGAAACTAACCCGTGGGCTCATTGAAATATTAACTGATGCTACGTGTTGGGTCCAGCACATGGATACTGCTACGTGTTTGGTCTAACACATGGAAACTAACTCGTGGGCTCATTGGAATATTGACTGATGCTATGTGTTGGGTCCAGCACATGGAAACTAACTCGTGGGCTCATTGAAATATTGACTGATGCTATGTGTTGGGTCCAGCACATGGAAACTAACTCGTGGGCTCATTGAAATATTGACTGATGCTATGTGTTGGGTCTAGCACATGGAAACTAACTCGTGGGCTCATTGAAATATTGACTGATGCTATGTGTTGGGTCCAGCACATGGAAACTAACTCGTGGGCTCATTGAAATATTGACTGATGCTACGTGTTGGGTCCAGCACATGGATACTGCTACGTGTTTGGTCCAGCACATGAAACTAACTAGTGGGCTCATTGAAATATTGGCTGATGCTGCCTGTTGGGTCCAGCACATGGAAACTAACTCGTGGGCTCATTGAAATATTAACTGATGCTGCGTGTTGGGTCCAGCATATGGAAACTAACTCGTGGGCTCATTGAAATATTAACTGATGCTGCGTGTTGGGTCCAGCACATGGAAACTAACTCGTGGGCTCATTGAAATATTGGCTGATGCTACGTGTTGGGTCCAGCACATGGAAACTAACTCGTGGGCTCATTGAAATATTAACTGATGCTGCGTGTTGGGTCCAGCACATGGACACTAACTCGTGGGCTCATTGAAATATTGACTGGTGCTACGTGTTGGGTCCAGCACATGGATACTGCTACGTGTTGGGTCTAACACATGGAAACTAACTCGTGGGCTGATTGGAATATTGACTGATGCTACGTGTTGGGTCCAGCACATGGAAACTAACTCGTGGGCTCATTGAAATATTGACTGATGCTACGTGTTGGGTCCAGCACATGGAAACTAACTCGTGGGCTCATTGAAATATTGACGGATGCTACGTGTTGGGTCCAGCACATGGAAACTAACTCGTTGGCTCATTGAAATATTGACTGATGCTACGTGTTGGGTCCAGCACATGGAAACTAACTCATGGGCTCATTGAAATATTGACGGATGCTACGTGTTGGGTCCAGCACATGGAAACTAACTCGTGTGCTGATTGAAATATTAACTGATGCTGCGTGTTGGGTCCAGCACATGGAAACTAACTCGTGGGCTCATTGAAATATTAACTGATGCTACGTGTTGGGTCCAGCACATGGATACTGCTACGTGTTTGGTCTAACACATGGAAACTAACTCGTGGGCTCATTGGAATATTGACTGATGCTATGTGTTGGGTCCAGCACATGGAAACTAACTCGTGGGCTCATTGAAATATTGACTGATGCTATGTGTTGGGTCCAGCACATGGAAACTAACTCGTGGGCTCATTGAAATATTGACTGATGCTATGTGTTGGGTCTAGCACATGGAAACTAACTCGTGGGCTCATTGAAATATTGACTGATGCTATGTGTTGGGTCCAGCACATGGAAACTAACTCGTGGGCTCATTGAAATATTGACTGATGCTACGTGTTGGGTCCAGCACATGGATACTGCTACGTGTTTGGTCCAGCACATGAAACTAACTAGTGGGCTCATTGAAATATTGGCTGATGCTGCCTGTTGGGTCCAGCACATGGAAACTAACTCGTGGGCTCATTGAAATATTAACTGATGCTGCGTGTTGGGTCCAGCACATGGAAACTAACTCGTGGGCTCATTGAAATATTAACTGATGCTGCGTGTTGGGTCCAGCACATGGAAACTAACTCGTGGGCTCATTGAAATATTGGCTGATGCTACGTGTTGGGTCCAGCACATGGAAACTAACTCGTGGGCTCATTGAAATATTAACTGATGCTGCGTGTTGGGTCCAGCACATGGACACTAACTCGTGGGCTCATTGAAATATTGACTGGTGCTACGTGTTGGGTCCAGCACATGGATACTGCTACGTGGTGGGTCTAACACATGGAAACTAACTCGTGGGCTGATTGGAATATTGACTGATGCTACGTGTTGGGTCCAGCACATGGAAACTAACTCGTGGGCTCATTGAAATATTGACGGATGCTACGTGTTGGGTCCAGCACATGGAAACTAACTCGTTGGCTCATTGAAATATTGACTGATGCTACGTGTTGGGTCCAGCACATGGAAACTAACTCATGGGCTCATTGAAATATTGACGGATGCTACGTGTTGGGTCCAGCACATGGAAACTAACTCGTGTGCTGATTGAAATATTAACTGATGCTGCGTGTTGGGTCCAGCACATGGAAACTAACTCGTGGGCTCATTGAAATATTGGCTGATGCTGCGTGTTGGGTCCAGCACATGGAAACTAACTCGTGGGCTCATTGAAATATTAACTGATGCTACGTGTTGGGTCCAGCACATGGAAACTAACTCGAGGGCTCATTGAAATATTGACGGATGCTATGTGTTGGGTCCAGCACATGGAAACTAACTCGTGGGCTCATTGAATTATTAACTGATGCTACGTGTTGTGTCCAGCACATGGAAACTAACTCGTGGGCTCATTGAAATATTAACTGATGCTACGTGTTGGGTCCAGCACATGGATACTGCTACGTGTTGGGTCTAACACATGGAAACTAACTCGTGGGCTCATTGAAATATTAACTGATGCTACGTGTTGGGTCTAACACATGGACACTAACTCGTGGGCTCATTGAAATATTGACTGATGCTACGTGTTGGGTCCAGCACATGGATACTGCTACGTGTTGGGTCTAACACATGGAAACTAACTCGTTGGCTCATTGAAATATTAACTGATGCTACGTGTTGGGTCTAACACATGGACACTAACTCGTGGGCTCATTGAAATATTAACTGATGCTACGTGTTGGGTCCAGCACATGGATACTGCTACGTGTTTGGTCTAACACATGGAAACTAACTCGTGGGCTCATTGAAATATTGACTGATGCTACGTGTTGGGTCCAGCACATGGAAACTAACTCGTGGGCTCATTGAAATATTAACTGATGCTGCGTGTTTGTTCCAATGAGAGACGTCGTCGCTGGCTTTTTTGTTACCTCCCTTGGCAGATAAAGATCTATTTATCCCAACATGTAAATATGTCATTTTAGTTGGAATCCTTTGTTTTTATTGTTGTTCATTGAACTGATGTTACTGTATAATAATTTTTTAATGTGATTATATCAAAATCGTGGTAATAAACTGAAAACATTCTTTTTTTAGAAATAAGTGCACATTGCATATACTGTATGACATATGTCAATATATGGTAATTTAATACCCATAAGAAGCGATAGTGGAATACATTTGCTAGTATGCTGTGCAAAGGAAACAGCGATAAAAACAGAGGAAAACACGTATATAGGATATATCTACTTTTAGGGAGTATTCAGAGGCAGGAATGTGCAGTTGTCTCTCATTGTTACGATAATGTCGGTAGCTACGTATTCCAATAAATACGACGGTATATTCGATCTAATCTCCGTCGGACCAAACACACAGTTGGACGTCGTTACATCTCATGTGGCGTCCGTGGTCCATTAGTAGAGCGTCGGGTTTGGAATCGAAAAGTCCGGGGTTCGATACACTGTCATGTCGTGTGTAGTGTAATTGAACAAGGCGCCTCGCACACATTGCTTAGTACTGGTTAACCGCTATGGTCGGCTAAGCATTTCCAGGAAAACATGTCTAGGTCCGCGCAAGGGGTTTGACATTAATGGAACATGCATACAACAACATAGTTACGTACATCCGTTGTAGCCCGTTTGCTTCAAGTGTGAGGTGCCCGGAGTTCGCGCCCAGCTGTCGCCACTACGGTTGTTTCCTCTTAGGCAAGACACTTGGTTGGTGCAAATTTATTTAGCTCGATTGCGAAACAAGTTCTTACAACTTATAGTAATCACTCTCGAAACTTCATACCTGATTGAATCCATGCCATGAGTGAGAAAGGAGCATTGTGGAATGTAATTGCCTTGCCTATAAGGGCACCATCGTAAGGGTTACAGCTGGTGCGAACTCCGGGCATTTTACAGCGAACGCTCTACCACTGCGCTATCACAACTTACACGGCTCCGATTAACGATGGGGCGACTGTAAATAAACATATCCAAGATCAACAATTAGAGATCTGATTTTATTATCTGATTTTATTTTATTTATTGTTTATTTATTTTTATAATTTTATTATTTATTTTATTTTATTTATTTATTTTATTGTTTAATTGATTATTTTTTATTTTATTTTTTATTATCTTTTTTATTTTATTATTTTATTTTATTATTTAATTATTTATTATTTTATTATATCTGATCCTGTTTTATTTTAAAGTAGCTTTTCATCTGGCCAATTATAATAACTCGAATGTAGTGAGATTGAAATAAAAAATGTTGATAGGTGTTCTTTACCCTTAAGTGAATGTTGTGTTTTCTGGAAAGCACTGAGTCTCACTCTCCTTTATATAATAACCGTCATGTTTTATTTTGAGTAGATAGTTGCCAATTCTAATGACTCGAATGTGGTGAGACTGAAATCAAAAATGTTGATAGGTGTTCTTTGCCCTTAAGTGAGTGTTGTGTTTTCTGGGAAGCACTCACTCTCCATTATGTAATAACCGTCATATAATAAAACGATGCTGGCGGGATGAAAGTGCACGCAGTACGTTCATATAAATACACTACATAGCGAGCGAGTTCGAGCTAAAACTACGGTCACTATAGTTATAATATGGTTTAGTTTATACAACTTTATTTGAGCTCTATTATAGCTCTTATACCAATCACTCTCGAGACCTCATTCCTGGTGGAATCCATCGCCAGTAGGGAGAGAGAAGAGGCAGCGTGGTATTTAAATGCATTGCCTAAGTGCACAATCGTAACGGCTCCAACGGGGCTCGAACTCCGGACCTTTCGCACCTGAAGCGAACGCGTATCCACTGCGCTATCACGACTTAATATGATTTAACTAAACAACCTCGAAAGCAGACGTTTTCGATCAGAGTGACGTCATACATCTATACTATTGTTCAACAAGCCAAACGACTATTATTCCTCACGTTCCAGTTTGGCGGCTAACAGATAAAATGATTTATAGAGTGTGTCATTTTAAATTGAAATTCTCATTCGGGGATAATTGATGCATCTTTTATAGTCCATGTACGTAAACATATCGAAATAAAATCAAACTGTTTGCAGTAATTGCTTCAAATATGGAATATGAAGCGAACCTCATCATATAATGAGAGACCATGGTCAGTTACTGCCCCTTAATACTCCCTAATAGTATGTAGGTCCTCTTGTTTCCTTTGTTTTTATCGTTGTTTCCTTTGCACAACATGCTACCAATTGTCTTCCACTTTCTCATATTATAATTAGTATGTTACTATATCTCGACAGATATCCTACAGTATATCCACTGGGTAAACTTTGTTTTTATCAATTAACTATCATGATGTGGATAAAATAACCGTTATCATACCGCAACATCTGGTTAGGGAACAACAGTAAAAACACAACGTTATACATTTAGGGATAAATCGGACTTTATCTGCCAAGGGAGGTAATAGAAAAGCCAGCAAGATCCAGTACTGCCAAAATGTCCGTAACCTCTAGCAAATATGATTAGTTTATACAAATTGATTTTAGCTCGATTGCGAAACAAGTTCTTTCAACTTATATTAATCACTCTCGAGACCTCATTCCTGATGGAATCCATCGCCATGAAGGAGAGAGAAGAGGCAATGTGGAATTTAAATGCCTTGGCTAAGGGCACAATCGTAACGGCTCCAGCGGGGCTCGCACTCCGGACCTTTCGCACCTGAAGCGAACGCGTATCCACTGCGCTATCACGACTATGATTGCTCTATGCATTCTTAGAGAGTGCCATGTTGTTGTAAATATCGTCTCTGATTTCCTCACAAATACACCTCAGAAAGTGTTTGCATTACAGTATGCCTCAGATGCAGGAAATACAAACTCATTCAACCCTGTCTTAAGCAGCCAGCCAAGGGAATCACATAAAGTGGTTGCTTAGCACAGGTGGCTGCTTATTAAGAGTGCAACTAATGTATACTATACCTACATATTGGGAATCTGGAAACTGGCTGCTTACTACAGGTTGGATATTTAATGGAGGTGACCACTAACACCGGTTTGACTGTAAATCGGGATGGATGTGTGTTGTACTATAACGTGACTAGCCTGAGTTAGCGTAGCACACCCACTAGACATGCGCAATGCATCTATTATAGTTTAACTATAGTTTGAACCCGAACTCGCTCAGTGTTTCATCAGCAAATTGTCCCGTAGTTCATTACAGCCATTCCTTGCACCAGTGCACACTCATTTGTCTTCAGTATCAATAAATGTGTTGGGAGTGCATAACGACCTTTATAACTGTATTGGTTTGTGCGTCTCCCAAGTCGTTTATGTCGGCTCTGTATTTCCACAGGCCTATTCAAATCGTCAGTAAACATCCGTTTGAAGCAACAATAAAATGTGCTGGAGGCTTACAAAGCCAGTGTTGTTCATATCTTCTCAGTCGAGTGATCTGTAATGTATTTCCATTTCCAAATTTCCTTTCCACCAAAAGCAGTGAACAGTGTTTATAGCAGGTTAATAACAGACCTTGCCTGTTTTATAAAAGGGTAATACTAGACATCACGTTTACATATTTCTACCAGGCCACCGTTTCCAATCGTAAAAAGTGCTACGTCACAACTGAAAAAAAAGATTGTAGAAAAGTACATACAGTGTATATCCATTATGTCGAATTTCGTCGGACCGAATAAAATACTTCGACATAACCAAAGTTTGACTTAACGAAATTCGATATAAACAGATCCAGTTATATGTAAAATGATTGTGTTCGAAACGGGACTTGATCCGACTTCGAGATAACCGGAGAATTCGACATAAACGACTTTGACAAACGGATGTAGAATGTATTTCGAAAGCTCTTTTATGCATGTAATGTGAACTGAGTGTAATGCATTAATGAATGAAAGTTGAAGAAATTCACGAATATTCGAATATTCGTTCGAAGATCATCCGAATATTCGAATTCGAAAAACCACTATTGATTGCCACCCCTTGGTTGTATAATGTGTTTTTCTCAGCTCAATTACGAAACAAATTCGTACACTTAATTATAGATTTGACTATCACGACTGAAGAAAACAATCCTTCACACATTGCACTAATTTGCCCAATATTTCGCACATATTAATACCATATTTGCCGATAGTTTTATGAAAAGATATAAAGTTTACCTCAAAGACAAGTGTACAGTTTGCGAAATAAGTCAGTACAATTTATATCAATCGCTCTCGAGTTATCATTCCTGATGAAATCCATCGCGACGAGGGATCCAGAGGATGCGTTGTGGATTTATGTGGCTTCCCTAAGGACACCACCACCGTGGCTCGTCGTTCGAATTATCAATACATGTGTTGGAAATGTTGGAAACATAGTCCCATTAAATCTACATATGTGCCCAAAGTGTAACCTGTGTAGCCAAGGAATAGGAGACGAACTTCATTATTTATTCCTTATTATGTAAAAGAAATAGTATTGATAAAAAACGGTATTTCGAATTATCAATATATGTGTTGGAAATGTTGGAAACATAGTCCCATTAAATCTACATATTTGCCCAAAGTGTAACCTGTGTAGCCAAGGAATAGGAGACGAACTTCATTATTTATTCCTTATTATTTAAATGAAAAAGTATTGATCAACGGGACATTATTTACGATACCAAATATTCTGTATTACGAGCAACTTGTAAATGCTAAAACTAATAAATATCGAATCCAACATTTGTTTGTAAATATAGAGCAACACTGTTTATTATTGTATTTGGTGGTGATGCTCTCTCGCATACGTTTGTGCCAGCTCGTTCGCCCACATGGAACGCCGGCGAGCCAGGGTAAATAAGCTCAATCATGTTTCAGTTGTCCTGTTATATAATCGATATATTAAACAATATATTGGGAATATGGAAACTGGCTGCTTAACAGGTAAACTGCTTATTAGAGGTGACCACTAACACAGGTTTAAATGTATACATGTATTGAGTGAAATCTGTCCGGAGTTTGAGCCCTGCTGGAGCCGTTACGATTGTGCCCTTAGGCAAGGCATTTAATTTCCACGTTTGTCTCTTCTCTCGCCCTCGTGGCGATGGATTCCATCATGAATGAGGTCTCGAGAGTGATTAATATAAGTTATAAGAACTTGTTTCGCAATCGAGCTAAAATAAATTTGTATAATTTTTTTTTTTAATGTGTATTGTATTGTATTGAAATGTACACAACTGTATTGATTTGTATCTCCAAAGCTGGATGTTATGTTGCCCTGTAGTTTCGAAATATCATTGAACATTCTTCATGACTTATCAATAATTAATGTAAACGGCACGAAGACAATTAAAAATGTAATGGTGTTTATATTTCCGTACACGTTAGATTCAATTTGATTAAAACCACTCCCAACGGAAGGAATAAAGGAATATACGCATAAAAGCGACTTTGCAAAAAAAACCAGAGAACCTGATCAGACAGAACAAAACGCGCCGTCTGATCATATTGTATGCTGAGTGCTCTTCAGAAAATGGAGCTGAAGCACCTACCCGAATAGCAAACAACACAGATCCTGATCAGACGCGGCGTTACGCCGCGGCTGATCTGGATCTATGTTGTTTGCACATGCTCAGAATTTATTCGGCGCTGAAAGAGTTAAAACCACTCCCAACGGAAGGAATAAAGGAATATACCCATGCTTTTTCAAAATGATATTCTGAATTTTATTTTCAAAATCGAAATATTTCAAAATCGAAAATTTAAAAAAAAATAAACAAATGTCAGAGAATATTTGAATTGTCGAAATAAGATTATTTATTTTTTAATTACACTAAACATGTTTTTTGATTGCGACACAGGGGTCTCCATGGGTGGCTAAGTGGCTACCATCATTGCCTTCAAATCAATTGCACCTCACCGCTGTATGTTCGATGGTTCGATGTCAAATTATTTCGAGTGAGGTAGCTATCTAGCTGGCTTGCGGAAGGTCGGTGGTTCCACCCGGGTGCCTGCTCGAAGGGGCACCCTGGGAATTCCTCCACCAATGATAAATGGAGAGGCGTAATATGGCATAAGTTGTTGGTGCGACCATAACACTCCACTAAAACAACAAGCCGTTGCGACAGGCGTTTTTGTCCTAGGAGTAATACATTATAACAATACACAGCTTTCAAGCGTTATTGATCTGTAGTCCAGTGGTAATACGCTGGACTGGTAATCCAGGGATCGCAGGTTCGATCCTCCGTCTGACGCTAATACAATTAACAGTCTTTCAATTGGGACTTTAAACTGAGGTCTCGCGTCGGTGCTGTACACCTTGCACGTAAAAGAACCAGAGGAGACTCTGGAATGGGTCCCTGTCTGTATAATTGCACTATCCTCCAAAAATCTAAAGGTGTGACTAATCTCTTCAGGAGGCGTCATTCATATGGGCAACCTGTATCGACGATAAATAAACGTAAAACACACACGCGTTATTGAAGTTGTAAAATGTCATGCTTTTTAATTATTTACATTTACTCTTACAGAGGAAAAACTTCTAAACCCATTTTGCATGAAATACATATGTAACACGAAGATTGAGTCGAGCGTCTATACCAGTATCGGTTTTTGAAAGTAGAATGGAATCGTCAATATAGTCTTGTAGCAGTGGGTATTTTCAGATTACGACACAGTTACAAGGTGACTCCATAAAACACGGATATTTATATATATATACATATATACACTGTGCTTTCAAAGTAAAGTAAAAAAATATACCGCTGGAATAGTACAGGTAAGGTAAGGCAATATACGACAGCGTGCATGTAATGTGATGTATTATATTGTTTAATGCTAACAACCTGACTTACCTGTAATGGGGATACTGTGTGTTTTACGTTTATTTATCGTCGCTACGGGTTGCCCATATGAGCGACGCCTCCTGAAGAGATTAGTTTAGATGTTGGAGGATAGTGCTATGATACAGACAGAGACCAATTCCAGAATCTCCTCTGGTTCTTGTACGTACACGGTGTAAAGCACCGACACGAGATCTCGGTTTATCGTCCCATCTAAAAGACTGTTAATTTTATTAGGGTCAGACGGGGGATCGAACCTGCGATCCCTGGATTACCAGTCCAGCGTGTTACCACTGTATCGAATGTTTGTTTATAACCGTTATTACTCTTTTGAAACAACAAACGTCCTCCTCCGTGGTCGAGTGGTTAAGGTCGCTGACTTGTATGCCACCTATCATCATCATGATGGTCACCGGTTCGAGCCCCCGCTCAGGCCGTGTCTCGTTTATATGAACAAGTTGGCTCTTTCTTACGGAGGTTGGTGCATAACGACCTTTATACGGTTGGTGCACCCCAAGTACTGGTTAACCGCTGGAGCCTACCCATGTAAACTGCCCATCGCTCAAATGGGCAACCGAGCGACTTTAAATAAACTCAAATAAAAAGATTACATTTCTGTTATTTAGAAAATTCTATAATTCATTGGAAAACAAAAGAAAAAGGTACCAGTTAATCCCGGCTAGCTCAGTCGGTAGAGCACGAAACTCTTAATATCGGGGTCGTGGCTTCGAGCCCCACGTTAGGCGCACATTTTGGGTTAGTTGATCTATTTTAATTTATCGTAGACGGATCAGTTGTCCAATTGTTGGACAACGAATCATGTGTGATACTTAATTAACATTTACCAGTATGTCAGATGTGACTATATATCGAGGTATGATGTATTGGTGTATAATACAGACGGATCTATAGTCCAGTGGTAACACGTTGGACTGGTAATCCAGGGATCGCAGGTTAACAGTCTTTCAGATGGGACGTTAAACCGAGGTCTCGTGTCAGTGCTTTACACCATGCACGTACAAGAACCAGAGGAGAATCTGGAATGGGTATCTGTCTGTATCATTGCACTATCCTACAAAACTCTAAAATGACTAATCTCTTCAAGAGGCGTCGCTCATATGGGCAACCGGTGGCGACCGGTAGCGACGATAAATAAACGTAAAACCACCACCACTGGTGTATAATATGTTCTAATGCATTTGTTTGGTCGGTCGTTTTCAATTTTGACAGAAAATAAATTATACCAGAACAATTTTTAATGCTTACGTTAACATATAATAAATTAGTGTGTGGTTACGTAGCCTATATATAAAGGGACTGATAATTGATTAAGATATAGAGGTCACGTGTGGAAATACACTTACATATTTGGTCTGTCGTTTTCAATTTTGACATAGACAGAAACTAACTTGAAAAATTATACAACAATTTATGCTCACATAAAAGTGTATCCACAGTAGCTGGTGTATCTGTTCACTACTAAGTATTATTTGCATGCAAGTACATTTACTCTGGAATGCGTCTCTGTCTGTATCATTGTACTATCCTACAAAACTCTAAAATGACTAATCTCTTCAGGAGGCGTCACTCATATGGGCAACCGGTAGCGACGATACATAAACGTAAAACACACACTCAAATACAAAGTCAAAATTCCAAAACTCGTTTCAAATATTATGGTATGAAATCACCACTCGTGTAAGATCCTATATATATATATATATATATATTACGTTACCTTTTTATTTCAGATACAACCCACTGTTCGTATGCAAAACCGTATCTACACGAGGCTGTAGGCATCATCAAACGAAAGCATTTCCCCTCAAGTCTAATGTATGCATACGTCCTAGCAATTCAATGGACATGAATGCATTCGGAAATGGCTGAATGTAACACATCTCAATGTGATCAAACTGGTATTGTAATGGAAGGCGAAGGAGAGAGCGATAGTGACGTTCTAAATTTCGAAGATTCTGCCGAGGAAGTGAACACATTACAACCTGCGTCAAAGATCAAACCGGAAGATGATTCTGAAGCGGAAGTGAATGATATAAAATCGGAGTTAATGGCGATAACGAACGGAGATTTAGAGGCGAGATTTAGCCATATAAAACCTGCGTCAAAGATCAAACCGGAAGATGATTCTGAAGCGGAAGTGAATGCAATGAAATCGGAGTCTATGCCGATAACGAACGGAGATTTAGAGGCGCAATTTAGCCATATAAAACCTGCGTCAAAGATAGTTAAACAAATGTCGTTACCTGAGCGATCATTTGACAGGCAAATGTCGCGGATGTTGTGTAATTCAAGTGCTAATATCGGTGGGAACCAGGCAAATTTCCTCCATTCCTCTCATGCGAGTAATAATACATTGACCGGAAGTATGTATTCAGCATCTGAAGGAATGCATACGTCACATTCAGGCATTACGTCCTTTTCTGGTAATACGGATTTCTACCTGACTCCAAATGTGACGTCATTCGCAAGTTTTCCTCATTCGGATATATCAAGTTTAGACAACTTAGTTTATTATTCATGTCATTCTAACCTGAGATTAATGCTAGAAAACGAAAGTAATGAATTTATGGAGACAGAATGCAATGATAATGAAAAGAACGAATCGAAATTAAGAGATCTCCAAACAACATGTAACGAATCGTCAACAATCAGTTTAAAGTCTAAATTGTTTAAAGGAATACACAAAAGACACAGCTCAAAAAAGAACTCATCCCACGAACACACGTCACTTCCAAATAGTGCTCAGAAACCCGTTCAACTTGTTGTGAAAGCGGAGCGGAAAAATAGGAATAAAACCAAGTCCAGCGTTATTCATGGAATTCTAAAATCAAGCGTTTCGAGTGATTCGGACTCGCTTCATACTACGGCGAACAAGAAGCAACAGGAACCTGTGGTTAAAGTGGGAGGAACACGAGCTCTTCTGATTGAAAAGGTAAGTTCAGTAGATTGGTTTAAAGCGACATTACATCGAAGATGTAGTGTCGCTTTAAAACATACGTATTTATCAATATACATTTACCGTTACATCACACCAAATACATAATACTATTATATCATGATATGTGTTTTTAATTGACAGTTATAAGCCTAGTGCAATTCTTTCCACAGCATATACTGGACGTCGGCACCGGATATGACGCGATTATAAACTTAATCTCAAGTTCAAATGTGTATATATTTGGCCATCTACAATAACATGGTTTCATAAAATCTTTACATAATTGTCTATATTTCGGACATACAAGTAAAAAGTGATATTCGTTTTCAATGACATTCATCGAACAGTTGACACATTTTAAAACTACTCAACCGAAAACTATCATAATGGGGAGGACCAATCACTAATGTTGTCAGAACTGTGGCCCAACCCAGTTGCTAATTATGTATCGGTTATACGATTGTTATTGTTATATACATGTATATAGAGCAATAATATATTATCAAATCGGTATCATACAATGTAAAGCTATGTTAATACGAATGCTTGATGACACGTTTATTGTTTGTGTTTGTGCTTTACCATGGCACAAACAGCTTAGGTTATATGGTGACTTTCCAGCTAGTATAGGTGACCCCCGGATGACCCTTCCAGTAGTATTTCAGAAGTCAGCGGGCACCCCAGTAAAGCCACCGATTTTCCGCAAGCATTCTGGATAGTTTCCGCTCATGAACTAATTCGAGACCATCAGTAGAATTCGAACCAACAGCGGTGAGGGGCAAGTGATTTGAAGTCAGCGCCCGTAACCAGTCAGCCACGGAAGCCATTTCAAGTGAATTGCGGCTAGAAAATATACAAATATAGTATTGATTTTGAACGATTGCTGATTTTGTTCATCGATTGTGCTAAGATTGATAATTAAATTATATATAAAGTATTGAGCAGTGCTTTCTCGGGTAACAAATATTACGACGTTATCTCATTGATCGTTCTAGGTATATTGCATCAGAAATTTGTAATGAATGATAGACATTTAGACATTATAGAATGTGAGAGAGGGGGAGAGATAGTGAGGGAGGGATGGGCGCGCGGGAGGGATGGGGTAATATGAGAGGGAGGGAGATATGGAGATAGGGAGGGTAGAATATGAAAGAGGGGGAGGGTTGGAGCGAGGGAGGGTGGTAATATATGATAGAGAGTGAGGGAGGGAGAAAGGAAGTGAGTTGGAGTGAAGGAGGTTTAGAGCGAGGGATGGGGTGGGTAGAAATGATAGAGCGTTAGGGAGGGAGATAGGAAGTGAGTTGGAGTGAAGGAGGAATGGAGGATGGGAGCGAGGGAGGGGATGGTATAATATGAGAGAGGGGGAGGGAGGGAGATATGAATGGAAGGAGTGAGTGAAGGAGGATGCGAGGGAGGGGATGGTATTATATGAGAGATGGGGAGGGAGGGAGATAGGAATGGAGGGAGGGAGTGAAGGAGGAAGACAGGGTGGGAGATAATTCAATAAAGTAGTTACAACTAAATGTAACACTATCTAATGTTGGTAATTCATCCATCATGTGAGAAACTAGGTCACGAAACTAGGTCACGAAACTAGGTCACACGAGGGTAAGCTTAGTTCAGCCTCTAATTGCTCACACATGTCACGAACAACATAAATGTAATTTGTATTTTATTTCCAATAGCAGTGAAATTGCTCCAACATAACATGGATGACAACACATTTATTGCCCGTTTATTTAGAATGGACGTGTTTTTTTCTTCATTTTATTTCTTCAAACATAGAAACACTATAATTATAATGCTAATTCACGGGATGTGGCATAAAACAGTAGTGGATTCTACGATATTTAATTCAGACAATGACCATTTAGGCCAGACAGCACTATTGCAATGTCCATAGGTATTATAACATGTTTTTAACGTGTATTATAACACACAGTGCCATTAAATTTCCCCCCAAAACTAGTTTGGCACAAAAGACAGTAGTTTTCAACAGACTGGCCTTTGAGCCACAAGAAAATGTCAAATTTGAATGGGGTTGACCAATTGCGCTTTTTTTATATTTCCCACTACCCCCTACTCTGCAGGTAAGTTGGTGGTGAATGTTGCACTGATACCTGCATTTATAATATGCTGTTTATTTGTCACCATATGTTGTGCAAATATTCTAAAATATTCCAAAATGCAGCTCATATATTGTATTTTAATATTTAGAAGTCATTTTCACTATTTGTGACAATACCTTCTCAGCCAATCAGTTCATGTATCAATAACTCTTAAGGGCTTCCCTACACTTTTCCACTTTTCCAACCAATCCGAGTCCACTATATCAATAACATCGTCGGACCTTTATGTAATATATTTATATAATATGATTCGACCGCAGGTTCGATCCCCCGGCTGGCCCTACTATAATTAATAGTCTTTCAGATGGGACGTTAAACCGAGGTCTCGTGTCGGTGCTTTACACCGTGCAGGTAAAAGAACCAGAGTATACTCTGGAATGGGTCTCTGACTGTATCATTGCAATATCCTCACGATATCTTTTCACGAGGCGTCTCTCATATGGGCAACCGGTAGCGACGATAAATAAACGTAAAACACACGCCGGAGGGGCCGTAACTAATCTTTCTAGAACTTGTGACCAGACGCGTTTGCTTTTCCTTAATTTGGTATGTTTTATATTATATTTATATGAGCAATAATATATATTTAATCTAAAATTAATAATAATTACAGCAGACAAAGAAAACGCTTCCTAATTATTTAAGATCATAAAAAACAATGATATATGAATATAAAATGGTACTCGTCTTCAACATTAAGAGTGTTACAACAAAACAATATCTGTCATTTATATCTGTTCCATGTCTAGCAAACCGACCTGATTGCATTCTAAGAGAATAAGTATCTAATTAAATGTGTTAATTCGGATCTCAAGCAATCTGCTTAACACATCCAAGCAATTTTCTTCACTGAACTGTTTTTTAAACAGGCTACAAGTTGCAGGAATTACAATGTTTCAAACTGATTTAGACAAAAAGGAATGCACTACTTAATTCGGGAAGTATTCAGTTGTTTTAAATGTGTGCAACGCTGCTTGATTTGGTGTTTTGTGTGTGTTTTACGATTATTTATCGTCGCTACCGGTTATCCATATGAGCGACGCCTCCTGAAGAGATTAGTCATTTTAGAGTTTAGAGGATAGTGCAATGATACAGACAGAGACCCGTTCCATAATCTCCTCTGGTTCTTTTACGTGCACGGTGTAAAGCACCGACACGAGACCTCGGTTTAACGTCCCATCTGAAACTGTTAATTTTATTAGGGTCAGACGGGGGATCGAACCTGCGATCCCTGGATTACCATTCCAGCGTGTTACCACTGGACTACAGATCAATCTGTGAAAATAATTTCAAAACAAAATTTTATTTTAAAGTGAAGTGGCACCCCCACCCCCCCCCACCCCCCCCACCCCCCCCACCCCCATGGGGGCATAGTCAAGCTTCCTATTTGATGTTTTTACGGTGGACCAACAGCTATATCAGGTTGTAAAACACAAATAATTGCCTATTAAATACATAGTAAAAGTAAAACATACAGTATGTTCATTTATATTTCTAATCTTTCATTTCTCCTGATACCGCATCCACTTTGAAGAGGTATTCAAATCAGCCTGAAACACACCAAGTATATTTCAAATTTTAAGTTTCAAATAACCAGTGCTCGCCTGTGAATAACGTCACTGTGTTTACTCACTGTATTCCTCCGCCAAATAATACAGTATACCAACCTTCAGTTTGCAATGGCCTGAATTATTATACCACATCTTTTCTACACATCAACTAGCCTGAAGAAATCTTCTCAAGTCACATAATTTCTCCAAAAAACACAAAAACTGCCTGTCATGAAAATGCATTTTTACCAAAATGAAAAAATAACTATATTAGTTAGTTATTGGGACTACATTCTCGGATGCACTTCTGCCTATTTACGTAAACTATATACAACCATAATTATAATGTGCAGTTTTCACTTATAGTCCTATAATTTGATTGAATTTTATTTGTATATATGGTAGATTAACATATGTTAAATGAGTTCTCTCATAAAATAAAGTCTTTACTAAACCATCCAGATACTGAGGTCCCTGATTTTGCAAAGACTACACTTGCATGATGAAAAACATCTTAGAACTGTTGACAGTCATTTTATTCAAACTTCAAATACTAATAATAATAATAATAATGGTAGTAATAATAATATCAATGGTAATATTAAGGTCGTTGACTGCAAATCACTTGCCCTTCACAGTAGGTTCGATTCCCACTGGGAGTGTTGAATTATTTCGTGTGAGGAAGCTATACAGCTTGCTTGTGGAAGGTCGCTGGTTCTACCCGGGTGCCCATGTTTTTGTTACCTGAACTACTTCTCGGAGTAGCTCGAACTCCAGGTATTTCGCACCTGAAGCTAACGTGCTACCACACGACTTCCCTGTAATACTGCTCGAATGGTACCCGGGAATGTTCTTCACCAATAATAGGTGGATAGTGACATTCAAATATATGAAACAGTTCATAGAAGGAACGACACTACTGGTCGATGTAAACAAGACACGATCAGCTTAGAGACATTCCTGTAATACTTGCAAATATATGAAACAGTTCATAGAAGGAACGACACTACTGACCGATGTAAACAAAGGCACGATCAGCTTAGAGACATTCCTGTAATACTTGCAAATATATGAAACAGTTCATAGAAGGAACTACACTACTGACCGATGTAAACAAAGGCACGATCAGCTTCGAGCCATTCCTGTAATACTGCTCGTAGGGTACTCGACATTTTTCTTCACCAATAAAACGTGGAGATAAAAATAAGATTAATGGAACCAGACTGGTTGCATTAAACAACAGTGTAGCCATTATAATTTATAAATCATTACATCACCAACTGTAGACTTTAAGTATACAGTTACTTTCGTCACCATTCACACCATTCATAAACAACAACTTTTAAAGCGACACTATATCGATCGATTCAAAATAATATTAATATCAAATTTGAAAGTGTAGGTGTAAGTAGCAATGCTTACTGCACATTGAAGCTGATGATGATAATGATGATGATGATATTATTGTTGTTGTTGATGATTATTGCGATGGTGATAATGATGGTGTTATTGTTGTTGATGATGATTACGATGGTGATGGTGTTGTTGTTGTTGTTGTTGTTGATGGATGATGATGATGACGTTGAGAATAACCACCATGACGACGACGATGATGCTGCTGATAATGATGATGATGATGATGATGATGATGGTGGTGATGATGACGATGATGATGATGATGATGATGATGATGATGATGATGATGATGATGATGATGATGATGCCGCTGCTGCTGCTGATGATGATATTGACAATGACGACCATGACGACGACGACGATGATGATGATGATGATGATGAAGAAGAAGATGATGATGATGATGAAGGTGATGATGATGATGATGATGATGATGATGATGGTGATGATTATGATGATGATGGTGTTGACCATGACGACCATGACGACCATGCCGATGATGATGATGATGATGATGATGATGATGACACGTTCACGTATATGAAATTCTGCATTGACACCAATGCATTCAAATGTGATGACATGAAAGCACTAGATGGTTTGACTTGCAGGGACGACCTGTATGAAAATACATACAAGACAAATCTATAAAAATAATCTGGTAACTGTCAAAATAAATCGCATTTTATTCGTCTGGAACCTTGGAAATCAATTGAAAATCGAAAATAATCTTTTTCTTAGAAAACGAATTATATATAATAGTTATATGATATGATATAGACAGTTTATGGACATTTCTTAATTGATTTTACGAGGAAATTTATTTATATCTCAGCAGTAGAGTACGCGATTCCGTGGCAGATTGCTTTAGTCATCGACGTCGAATAACCAACGCTCTTTGTTTGTATTTGAGTTTAACGTCAGGCTGTCCGATTAGCGCAGTGGTTAGCTCGCTCGCTTCTCACCAATGCATACCGGGTTCGATCCTCGGACCGGGAAGTATGTGAGATGGTACGGTGGTCGCCAGATCGGACATGTGGGTTTTCTCCGGGTACTCTAGTTTCTTCCCACACGAATTACCACATATACGCGTTCATCCGCGCCAACGAGAGTGATTAATATAAGTTGTTAGAACTTGCTTCGCAATCGTTGTAAAATAATAAAGTTTAAACAAAAAACAGCCTTGGTCATATGGCGACTGGAGCACCACTGGGTAGAACAACCGACCTTCCGCAAGTCACCTCGATAGCTTCCGCACATTAAATAATTCGACACCCTCGTAGGATTCGAACCAGCAGCGGTGAGGTGGCAATCGATTTGAACGACCGTAACCCATATTCAACGTTGGGGGTTCGAATCCCCACTGTAGGTGTCGAATTATCTGGCGAGTAGGGACGTCTGTGGCAGAGTGTCTACACTCGTTGGTGTCATGTCGTATCATTTGCCTTTCATCAATTCGTTCATGTCCGATTAGCACAGTGGTTAGCTCGCTCGCTTCTTACCAATGCGACCCGGGTTCGATCCTCGGACCGGGAAGTATGTGAGATGGTACGGTGGTCGCTAAATCGGACAGGTGGGTTTTCTCCGGGTACTCCGGTTTCCTCCCACACGAATGACCACATTTCATCCGCGCCAACGAGAGTGATTAATATAAGTTGTTAAAACTTGCTTCGCAATCATTGTAAAATAAATAATATTTAAAAATTCGTTCATGTGGTAAAGCAATCAAGCTTGTTTGCGGAAGGTCAGAGGTTCTACCTCTGGTGCACGTCCCTGCCTGAAATACTGCTCAGGGTCTTCCTCCGGTTTCACTAACCGACATATTTAAACATTAACTCTTTGCATGCTGGGTAAAAGAAACGATATAAATAAATAAATATATAAATAAAATAAATAAATATATATACATAATTGTAGCAGACGGATCTGTAGTCCAGTGGTAACACTCTGGACTGGTAATCCAGGGATCGCAGGTTCGATCCCCCGTCTGACCCTAATACAATTAGATGGGACTTTAAACCGAGGTCTCGTGTCGGGGCTTTACACCGTGCGCGTAAAAGAACCAGAGGAGACCCTGGAATGAGTCTCTATCTGTATAATGCACTATCCTCCAACAATTTAAAATGACTCATCTCTTCAGGAGGCGTCGCTCATATGAGCAACCGGTAGCGACGATAAATAAACATAAAACATACAAAGTAGTAGATCATATATAAAAACAATTCTAATTTCGAACTGAAAACGTTATGTGTGTTTTTACGGATCTGTAGCCCAATGGTAAAACGCTGGAATGGTAATCCAGGGATCGCAGGTTCGATCCCCCGTCTGACCCTAATAAAATTAACAGTCTTTCAGATGGGACGTTAAATCGAGGTCTCGTGTCGGTGCTTTACATCGTGCACGTAAGAGAACCAGAGGAGATTCTGGAATGGGTCTCTGTCTGTATCATGCACTATCCTCCAAAATCTAAAATGACTAATCTCTTCAGGAGGCGTCGCTCATATTGGCAACCGGTAGCGATGATAAATAAACGTAAAAACACAAGTTCGCTTACGACGTTTGTTTACTATTGTATTGCCATTGGCCGATTATGCATACATTTACCACTTATTGTCTGCCACGTCTAAGAAAAATATGTGTAACTTTGGTATTGGTATTCTTTGCACATCAAACAGGCATTGTTTAAATACACTTACTACAGTATTTACAACTTATATTGTCCCATTAGCACAGTGGTTAGTTATCTCTCTTCTCACCAATATAACCCGGATTCGATCCTCGGACCGGGAAGTATGTGAGATGGTACGGTGGTCGCCAACTCGGACAGGTGGGTTTTCTCCGGGTACTCCGGTTTCCTCCCACACGAATGACCACATTAACGCTTTCATCCGCGCCAACGAGAGTGATTAATATAAGTTGCTAAAACTTGCTTCGCAATCGATGTAAAATAAATAAAAGTTTAAACTTAAACTTAAATCAATCACATTGGTTGGATACATACTGAGGAAAATGTTGAAACAATGGCAGTTTGCGCGTTACCTATTATTGTTTATTTCGCATTTTGAGTACTCATTTTGTGCGGAAAATATTCGGAACACAAGTATGCGAAACACTAGTAATTGGACAATATGTAGAACTTTTCTTTATTCGCCGATGTAGTGTCGCTTTAAACTTCACAACTGTATACGCTTCAGGTTTGAAAGGTCCGGAGTTCGAGCCCCGCTGGAACCGTTACGATTGTGCCCTTAGGCAAGGCATTTAATGTCCACGTTGCCTCTTCTCTCTCCCTCGTGGCGATGGATTCCATCAGGAATGAGGTCTCGAGAGTGATTAATATAAGTTGTTTGAACTTGTTTCGCAATCGAGCTAAAATAAATGTATATAAACGACAACTGTATATGCTGTATATAATGATTGAGTGTCACTTTAAAATGTTGAACACATAATTGTTGCGCGTTACCATGTTATTATTTTTTTTATACCGCCAAACGATGGTGACGTAATGGCAATCGTTATGAGTTTCATAATGAACCAATCAAATGTATGGAATGCAAAATGAGTAAAAATGTGTTGAACTTTTTTTTTGCGAGTTCCATGTTATTAATTATTTTGCACACTGTCATTATAACGCCAAACGAGTGTGACTTACCAGCGAGCAATATTACATGCCTCTGATATGCAGTGAAATAACGCGTGATCTAACGCGCAGTAATGATGTAACACGATGACGTCACTAATTACTAGGTATGAGTTACGGAATTCCCGTTTCGTTTATATTTTCCAATGGAAGATAGCAAGGGAGCTAATACGAAAGAAAGCATTAGTTTTCTTTTATGCATTCCAATGAATGGTACGAGTTATCTCAGTGAAAGACAACTCTATCTTACACTGCTTTGAAACAGTGAACGATGGCATTTTCTAGGTCACTTGTGTTTCGATATTCCTGCACCGTTAGATGTACGTTTGTATTTTAGCTAGTTTCTGACTATCATGAACAATTAAGTAATATATTCTAATGAATTTGTATTGTATGTTATTGTGATATGTAATTGTAAATTGTATTCCTAATTGTGAATAAGTTGCAATATCATACTAGTAAATAAATGTAACGTTGCGAATGGAAGGGGGTACTATGGAATACATTACATTAGTGAGTTTGATATTCAAGACCGACTCTCTGTTCTCCCATGAGTGATCGTTGTTTGATGGTATGACAGACAATTTACATTAATTACACAATTCGAATGAAATAGAAGTTGTAGTGGTTTTATTGTATTAAGTCTTCATAATTAAGCAGTACTGAGACACATACTTATGAAGGTGTGGTACAAGGGCAATATGGGCTCTTCATATATACGCCCTTAAGAACGTACACCTTAAGAGCTTACACCCTTAATAACATACACCCTTGAGAACGTACACCCTTAAAACCATACACCCTTAAGAATGTACACACTTAAGAGCGCACACCCTTAAGAACGTACACCCTTAAGAACGTACACCCTTAAGAACGTAAACCGTTAAGAACGTACACCATTAAAAACCCTTAAGAACGTACACCTTAAGAGCGTACAGCCATAAGAACGTACACCCTTAAGATTGTACACCCTTAATAATGGTTTTATTGAATTAGTCTTCATAATTAAGCAGTACTGAGACACATACTTATGAAGGTGTGGTACAAGGGCAATATGGGCTCTTCATATATACGCCCTTAAGAACGTACACCTTAAGAGCTTACACCCTTAAGAACATACACCCTTGAGAACGTACACCCTTAAAACCATACACCCTTAAGAATGTACACCTTAAGAACGTACACCTTAAGAGCTTACACCCTTAAGAACATACACCCTTGAGAACGTACACCCTTAAAACCATACACCCTTAAGAATGTACACACTTAAGAGCGCACACCCTTAAGAACGTACACCCTTAAGAACGTACACCCTTAAGAACGTACACCCATAAGAATGTACACCCTTAAGAATGTACACCCTTAAGAACGATTGGAAGACGGGTACTAAGGAATATTCTTCCACTGGTTGGCACTACTCTCACTGCTTGAGTTTCGTATTCCTCCGCGGTTAGATGCACTTTTGTAGTTTAGCTATTTTCTGACAATCATGAACAGTTACTTATAAAGTAATATATTTTAGTGTATTTGTTTAGTATGTATTTTTTGTATTTGACAGCAAGCAGAAACTAACTTGAAAATTCTACCGGAACTATTTTACTATTTACTTATTACGGGCTGGTTGTGCGATTGTGTATTGAGGTGACCTTTCTTATTACTGCTGTTCACACTAACGGTGGTGACGTAATGTCAATCATGGTATGTTTCATGATGATCCAATCAAATTAATTTTATATACAAATTTATGTTTAGATCGATTGCGAAACAACTTATATTAATCACTATCGATACCTCATTTCTGATAGAATCCATCGCCACGAGGAGAGAGAAGAGGCTACGTGGAATTTAAATGTCTTGCTTGCCTAATGGCACAATCGTAACGGCTCTAGCTGGGCTCGAACTCCGGGACGTTCGCACCTGAAGCTAACGTGCTACTACTGCGCAATCACGACTTCCACTTCAAATTTATTCGATGCAAAATGAGTAAAATGTTAAAAACATGACATTTTGCGCGTTCCCTGCACAAATCCCGCGCTTATTTATAAAAGTGTATTTACCGAACTATTGGGTCCGCGAAGCTTTAATATCCATAATCTATATTGAACAGTTATTTTAAATAGACCAAATCCCGCGCTTATTTATAAAAGTGTATTTACCGAACTATTGGGTCCGCGAAGCTTTAATATCCATAATCTATATTGAACAGTCATTTTAAATAGATCAGATTCCAAGCTATGTGTACTGTATTCGCTTAGCGAATTCTTGAATTTGAAGCTTTCCTATCTCGAAGCTAGATAGAAGTCAGTTAACCCATTCAACACCAAGTAACTGACATGGACTGGTCCATGATATTTTCAGACCAATAAATTAATAAGGAAATTACATTTGGACCAGTTCATTTATCAAAATAGGTAATTTTTGTCTAAAAATAATAATATTACTGGCAAAAAGTGCAGATCCTGATGAGACGGCTCGTCACGAGCCGGCTCATCTGGATCTACACTTTTTGTAAGCCTATTTAGAGGTATGTGGTGTTAAAAGGGTTAAATGCACCATATTCCTCGCTCGTACTATTTTCTATACATAATTATTGAAGCCGCGGGCACGTTTCCTAACACGAATGATGCCGAGCAAAAATTGAACGAGAATAAATGGTGATTGGAAATGACACTTGATTATGTCATATCATGACTGCGCATTAGATCACGCGGAATTCCACGGCATATAAGAGGCATGTAACACTGGTGCTCGCTCAGCCTCGTTAAGCCATGTACAGGGATTGTAGCAGACGGATCTGCAGTCCAGTGGTAACACTATGGACTGGTAATCCAGGGATCGCAGGTTCGATCCCCCGTCTGACCCTAATAAAATTAGATGGGACTTTAAACCGAGGTCTCGTGTCGGTGCTTTACACCGTGCGCGTAAAAGAACCATAGGAGACTCTGGAATGTGGCTCTGTCTGTATAATTTGTATCCTCCAACAATCTAAAATGACTATATTTCAGATGGGACATTAAACCGAGGTCTTGTGTCGGTGCTGTACACCGTGCACGTAAAAGATCCAGAACAGACTCTGGACTGGAT
Organism: Archivesica marissinica; assembly: GCA_014843695.1. Lineage (NCBI taxonomy): Eukaryota > Metazoa > Mollusca > Bivalvia > Venerida > Vesicomyidae > Archivesica > Archivesica marissinica. Next base: position 39,103,023 of record CM026388.1, read on the forward strand.
CTCTCTCTGTATCATTTGTATCCTCCAAAAATCTAAAATGACTAATATCTTCAGGAGGCGTTGCTCATATGGACAACTGGTAGCGACGATAAATAAATGTAAAACACCACACACACGCTCGCCAACATTCGGATCTGTAGTCCAGTGGTTAACACGCTGGAAGGTTCGATCCCCCGTCTGACCCTAATTTAAAATAACTGTTCAATATAGATTATGGATATTAAAGCTTCGCGGACCCAATAGTTCGGTAAATACACTTTTATAAATAAGCGCGGGATTTGGTCTATTTAAAATAACTGTTCAATATAGATTATGGATATTAAAGCTTCGCGGACCCAATAGTTCGGTAAATACACTTTTATAAATAAGCGCGGGATTTGGTCTATTTAAAATAACTGTTCAATATAGAGTATGGATATTAAAGCTTCGCGGACCCAATAGGTCGGTAAATACACTTTTATAAATAAGCGCGGGATTTGGTCTATTTAAAATAACTGTTCAATATAGAGTATGGATATTAAAGCTTCGCGGACCCAATCATTCGGTAAATACACTTTTATAAATAAGCGCGGGATTTGGTCTATTTAAAATGACTGTTCAATATAGAGTATGGATATTAAAGCTTCGCGGACCCAATAGTTCGGTAAATACACTTTTATAAATAAGCGCGGGATTTGGTCTATTTAAAATGACTGTTCAATATAGAGTATGGGTATGATAGTTTCGCAAATTCAATAATATGTTCAATACTTGTGTAAGTCGTGATAGCGCAGTGGATGCGCGTTCGCTTCAGGTGCGACCTATCTGGAGTTCGAGCCCCGCTGGAGCCGTTACGATTTTGCCCTTAGGCAAGGCATTTAAATTCCACATTGCCTCTTCTCTCTCCTTCATGGCGATGGATTCCATCAGGAATGAGGTCTCGAGAGTGATTAATATAAGTTGAAAGAACTTGTTTCGCAATCGAGCTAAAATAAATTTGTATAAACTAAATTCAATAATTCGTTAAATACACTTTTATAAATAAGCGCGGGGTCTGGTCTATTTAAAATAAATATCCAATATAGATTTGGGGGATATGAAAGCTTCGCGAATTCGTGAATTCTGTAAAGAGTATATTACATAATATGAGTCATAATGACCCATGTCTATTTAAAATGACGACTCAATCTAGGTCATGTTGTATAGGAAACGTTCGCACTTTGAAGAATTTCGTTAAAAGAAAATAGTACAAGCGATGAATGTGGTCTATTTAAATGACGGTTCAATACCTTCTTCCCGGTTCAATACCTTCTTCACTCAATGATTATACATAAATAAGACAGTGACAAGATAGGCGGAGAAAACACAATATATCTATATTACCATCAGATAACATCGCATTAGCCGTCTGGGTCTGTCGATTAACGATAATATAATGTGTACATATATATACCATCAACAGGGGGGGGGGGGGGGCACCGTAGTTGAGTGATCCGCCACCATCAATGCTCTACGACCAACCGTGATCCGCGATCAACAGTGCACCGCGACCGACAGTGCACCGCGACCAACAGTGCTCCGCGACCAACAGTGCACCGCGACCAACAGTGCTCCGCGACCAACCGTGCACCGCGACCGACAGTGCTCCGCGACCAACAGTGCTCTACGATCAACAGTGCTCCGGGACCGACAGTGCTCTACGACCAACAGTGCTCTACGACCGACAGTGCTCCGCGACCAACAGTGCTCCGGGACCGACTGCTCCGCGACCAACCGTGCTCCGGGACCGACTGCTCTACGACCAACCGTGCTCCGCGACCAACAGTGCACCGCGACCAATAGTGCACGCGACCAACCGTGCTCCGCGACCAACAGTGCACCGCGACCAACAGTGCTCCGCGACCAACCGTGCTCCGCGACCAACAGTGCTCTACGACCAACCGTGCTCCGCGACCAACCGTGCTCCGCGACCAACAGTGCACGCGACCAACCGTGCTCCGCGACCAACAGTGCACCGCGACCAACAGTGCTATACGACCAACAGTGCTCCGCGACCAACCGTGCTCCGCGACCAACAGTGCTCTACGACCAACCGTGCTCCGCGACTAACCGTGCTCCGCGACCAACAGTGCACGCGACCAACCGTGCTCCGCGACCGACAGTGCACGCGACCAACAGTGCTCCGCGACCGACAGTGCTCCACGACCAACAGTGCTCTACGACCAACAGTGCTCCGGGACCCAACAGTGATCCGCGACCAACCGTGCTCCGCGACCAACAGTGCACGCGACCAACCGTGCTCCGCGACCGACAGTGCACGCGACCAACAGTGCTCCGCGACCGACAGTGCTCCGCGACCAACAGTGCTCTACGACCAACAGTGCTCTACGACCAACAGTGCTCTACGATCAACAGTGATCGGGACCAACAGTGCACCGCGACCAACAGTGCTCCGCGACCAACCGTGCACCGCGACCGACAGTGCTCCGCGACCAACAGTGCTCTACGATCAACAGTGCTCCGGGACCGACAGTGCTCTACGACCAACAGTGCTCTACGACCGACAGTGCTCCGCGACCAACAGTGCTCCGGGACCGACTGCTCCGCGACCAACCGTGCTCCGGGACCGACTGCTCTACGACCAAACCGTGCTCCGCGACCAACAGTGCACCGCGACCAACAGTGCACGCGACCAACCGTGCTCCGCGACCAACAGTGCTATACGACCAACAGTGCTCCGCGACCAACCGTGCTCCGCGACCAACAGTGCTCTACGACCAACCGTGCTCCGCGACCAACCGTGCTCCGCGACCAACAGTGCACGCGACCAACCGTGCTCCGCGACCGACAGTGCACGCGACCAACAGTGCTCCGCGACCGACAGTGCTCCACGACCAACAGTGCTCTACGACCAACAGTGCTCCGGGACCCAACAGTGATCCGCGACCAACCGTGCTCCGCGGACCAACAGTGCACCGCAACCAACCGTGCTCCGCGACCGACAGTGCACGCGACCAACAGTGCTCCGCGACCGACAGTGCTCCGCGACCACAGTGCTCTACGACCAACAGTGCTCTACGACCAACAGTGCTCTACGATCAACAGTGATCCGGGACCGACTGCTCCGCGACCAACAGTGCTCCGCGACCAACAGTGCACCGCGACCAACAGTGCTCCGCGACCAACATGCACCGCGACCAACATGTCTACGATCAACAGTGCTCCGGGACCGACTGCTCCGCGACCAACAGTGCTCCGCGACCAACAGTGATCCGCGACCAACAGTGCTCCGCGACCAACATTGCTCCGCGACCACCAGTGCTCCGCGACCACATGTGCTCCGCGACCGACAGTGCTCCGCGACCAACAGTGCTCCGCGACAACAGTGCTCCGCGACCGACAGTGCTCCGCGACCACCAGTGCTCCGCGACCGACAGTGCTCCGCGACCAACAGTGCTCCGTGACCAACAGTGCTCCGCGACCGACAGTGCTCCGCGACCGACAGTGCTCCGCGACCAACAGTGCACCGCGACCGACAGTGCTCCACGACCACAGTGCTCCGCGACCAACAGTGCTCCGGGACCAACAGTGATCCGCGACCCAACAGTGCTCCGCGACCAACAGTGCTCCGCGACCGACAGTGCTCCGCGACCAACAGTGCTCTACGATCAACAGTGATCCGCGACCGACAGTGCTCCGTGACCAACAGTGCTCCGCGACAGACAGTGCTCCGCGACCACAGTGCACCGCGACAAATAGTGATTCGCGACCAACAGTGATCCGCGACAAACAGTAATTCGCGACCAACAGTGATCCGCGACCAACAGTGCTCCGCGACCAACAGTGCTCCGGAAGTCGATAGCGCAATGGTAGCGCGTTCGCTCAATGTGCGAAATGGTCCGGAGTTCGGGCCCCACTTGCGCCGTTACGATTGTGCCCTTAGACAAGGCATTTAAATTCCACATTGCTTCTTCTCCCTCCCTCGTAGCGATGGATTCCATCAGGAATGAGGTCTCGATAGTGATTAATATAAGTTGTATGACCTTGTTTCGCAATCGATCTAAAATAAATTTGTATTAATAAAACAGTGATCCGCGACCGACCGACCGACCGACCGACCGACCGCCGACGACGACCGACCGACCGACCGACCGACCGACCGACCGACCGACCGACCGACCGACCGACCGACCGACCGACCGACCGACCGACGACCGACCGACCGACCGACCGACCGACCGAACCGACCGACCGACCGACCGACCGACCGACCGACCGACCGACCGACCGACCGACCGACCGACCGACCGACCGACCGACCGACCGACCGACCGACCGACCGACCGACCGACCGACCGACCGACCGACCGACCGACCGACCGACCGACCGACCGACCGACCGACCGACCGACCGACCGACCGACCGACCGACCGACCGACCGACCGACCCGACCGACCGCCGACCGACCGACCGACCGACCGACCGCCGACCGACGACCGACCGACCGACCGACCGACCGACCGACCGACCGACCGACGACCGACCGACCGACCGACCGACCGACCCGACCGACCGACCGACCGACCGACCGACCGACCGACCGACCGACCGACCGACCGACGACCGACCGACCGACCGACCGACCGACCGACCGCCCGACCGACCGACCGACCGACCGACCGACCGACCGACCGACCGACCGCCGACCCGACCGACCGACCGACCGACCGACCGACCGACCGACCGCCGACCCGACCGACCGACCGACCCCCGACCCCGACCGACCGACCGACCGACCGACCGACCGACCGACCGACCGACCGACCGACCGACCGACCGACCGACACCCGACCGACGACCGACCGACCGACCGACCGACGACCGACCCGACCGACCGACCGACCGACCGACCGACCGACCGACCGACCCGACCGACCGACCGAAACCCGACCGACGACCGACCGACCGACCCGACCCGACCGACCCGACCCGACCGACCCGACCCGACCGACCGACCGCCGGACCGACCGACCGACCGACCGACCGACCGACCGACCGACCGACCGACCGACCGACCGACCGACCGACCGACCGACCGACCGACCGGCCGACCGACCCGACCCGACCACCCGACCGACCGACCGACGACCGACCGACCGACCCGACCGACCGACGACCGACCGACCGACCGACCGACCGACCGAAGACCACCGACCGACCGACCGACCGACCCGACCGACCGACCCGACCCCGACCCGCCCGACCCGACCCGACCCGACCGACCGACCCCGACCCGACCGACCCGACCCCTACCCACCCGACCGACCGACCGCGACCGCCCCCGACCCCGACCGACCGACCGACCGCCGACCCGACCGATCGTAGAATAACTTCCAGTGTTTCCATGATTATATGAAATATAGTTTTCATTCAAAATAAATCGATGTTTCTAATAAACTTCAATCGATATAAACCCCTATAACAATCGATATAAACCCCCTATAACAATCGATATAAACCCCCTATAACAATCGATATAAACCCCCTATAACAATCGATATAAACCCCCTATAACAATCGATATAAACCCCTATAACAATCGATATAAACCCCCTATAACAATCGATATAAACCCCCCCATAACAATCGTATAAACCCCCTATAACAATCGATATAACCCCCTATAACATCCGCGTTATCCAACAATCGATATAAACCCCCTATAACATCCCGTTATCCAACAATCGATATAAACCCCCTATAACATCCCGTTATCCAACAATCAATACAAACCCCCTATAACATCCCGTTATCCAACAATCGATATAAACCCCCTATAACATCCCGTTATCCAACAATCGATATAAACCCCCTATAACATCCCGTTATCCAACAATCATATAAACCCCCTATAACATCCCGTTATCCAACAATCGATATAAACCCCCTATAACTCCCGTTATCCAACAATCAATACAACCCCTATAAATCCGTTATCCAACAATCGATATAAACCCCTATAACATCCCGTTATCCAACAATCAATACAAACCCCTATAACCGTTATCCACAATCGATATAAACCCCTATAACATCCCGTTATCCAACAATCGATATAAACCCCCTATAACATCCCGTTATCCAACAATCAATATAAACCCCCTATAACATCCCGTTATCCAACAATCGATATAAACCCCCTATAACATCCCGTTATCCAACAATCAATACAAACCCCCTATAACATCCCGTTATCCAACAATCGATATAAACCCCCTATAACATCCCGTTATCCAACAATCGATATAAACCCCCTATAACATCCCGTTATCCAACAATCGATATAAACCCCCTATATATAACATCCCGTTATCCAACAAGATCTGTACAGTATTAATTTTACTTTATTATTGTGTAAACATTTCCGGTTCAACTGTAAGCTGTGTAACAGACTTCCGGTATTTGAATAGTTTGTAGCATGCCTAAATGAAGAAAGGACATAGAAAATTACTTAGCCATCTCAGAGGAACATAATATCTGCACGCTGTAAGAAATGCAATCAATCCCGCTAGCGGCTCCAGAGGCTGCGCACCCGGCGCCCTCCCCCTAAACTCGTACACTCATACTTGTAACTACGCTACGATATTATGTTAAAATGTTCTACCTCGCTCGATGAATAATTTAAGTTATTGAGTTTAATTAACACTGCATAGACGTCGGAGCAGGGGCCGCGACCGCAGCCCCAATATATTGGCCAGAGGTGTGTTTTACGTTTATTTATCGTCGCTACCGGTTGCCCATATGAGTGACGCCTCTTGAAAATATTAGTCATTTTAGATTTTGGAGGATAGTGCATGATACAGACAGAGACCCATTCCAGAGTCTCTCTCCATGGTTCTTTTACGTGCACGGTGTAAAGCACCGACACGAGACCACGGTTTAACGTCCCATCTGAAAGACTGTTAATTTGTTTAGCGTTTTACCACTGGGCTACAGATCCGTCTGTTACCTGTAGGTAGATTGTAGCCTAGGTTCCAGTGTGTCGATTATTCACTAATCTACTTCAGACACACTGACACATTGATATTACTAGAAACTCAATACGGCCCAATTAATAATTTCGGTATTAAATTCTGATTATGTATACTTTTATGACTGACCAGGCAAAATATACCAACGCCTGTTTCCAGGCTAGGTAGATTGCATCGATTTGTATAATTATTATAATAATACACCGGGATATCAGCAATGGGCATCACACTATATAGGCCCTAACCGCCCTACCCATACTATTAAATTAAAACTATGCAGTCCGCCTACGTGGTCGAGTGGTTAAGGTCGCTGACTTGTCACGGGTTCGAGCCCCGCTCAGGTCGTGTCTCATTTATATGAACAAGTTGGCAGTTTCTTACGGAGGTTGGTGCACCTAAGTACTGGCTAACCGCTGGAGCCTGCCCAAGAAAGGTGTTGTTAGGTAAACTGCCCGTCGCTCAAATGGGAAACCGGTAGCGACGTTAAATAAACTTAAATACAATTTTAAAAAAATATGCAAGATTCTAATGTGAAATTTATTTAGAAAGCGTGTTTAGATCTCTATGCTTTCCTGCCCTGACGTTGTACATTACATTAGAACTGAGACATAGCATTAATTTACTTAAACTAGCTGTATATTCACAAGTAACTCGTTGTACTTGTTAACGTTACATCTTAAAATAGATATCGTTGATAATTATATCCGGCCGTGAATACTAACTGAATAGTAAAGTGGGTTAATCATTCCCGCATTTCATCTTGGCGCCAATTGTTACGGAATGTTACCCGCGTCACTGATTTTCGCGCGTAAAATAAACCATGTGTTATTGCCAAACTGTTGTTCTAAATATATTTGTACAGTGGTTTGTTAAATCAATTATAAGAACACTTAGAATTTAACGATTAAAATATGTGTATTAGAGAATAAAATACTTGTATAATATTTATAGAATTTATCGAATGCATTTATGCAGGGCGAGATTAAATAAACTTATTAGTTAGTCGAATGTATTCAATCTAAAGGATAGAGTTTTCATCAGCCTGGCTAGCTCAGTCGGTAGAGCACGAGACTCTTAATTTCGGGGTCATGGGTTTAAGCCCCACGTTGGGCTCAACTTTTGGGCAGTTCTTCTTTAGTTAGACCTTGATTTTAATTATTTTGTGGGGACGGATTAATGTTCTTATTGTTGGAAAACGAATCATGTGCGATTCCTAATGACCTTAGCAGTCTGTCAGATGGGACGAAATATTGGTGTATAATGTATCGACGTATCTGTAGTCCAGTGGTAGCACACTTGACTGGTAATCCAGGGATCGCAAGTTCGATCAAAATAATCAATACTAAAATGGACCGATAATTCATTAACATAAAGGTATCATTTGAACATTCAAATATATGAATCCCGGCTAGCTCAGTCGGTAGAGCACGAGACTCTTAATCTCGGGGTCGTGGGTTCGAGCCCCACGTTGGGAGGATTTTTTTGGTCAGTTTTTTTATTTTTTTGGTCAGTTTTTCTATTCTAATTTTATTTAGACGGATCGGTGATCTAATTGTTGGAAAACGAATCATTGGCGATTGATTCCTAATGACTTTAGCAGTCTGTCTATATATTAACGTTGGCGATTCCTAATGACTTTAGCAGTCTGTCAGATGGCTCTACATATCGAGGAATAGTATGTTCTAATCTGACGTTTTCAATTTCGAAATCTAATATTAAACCGGTTTTCCAATTTGAAGAATTTAAAGATATAAACCCCGGCTAGCTCAGTCGGTAGAGCACGAGACTCTTAATATCGGAGTCTTGTGTTCGAGCCCCACGTTGTGCGTACATTTTGGGTCAGTTGCACTATGACTCAACTTTTGTAATCGTTTTCGTTTTTGTTGAAAAGCGATCGATCATGTGTGATACATAATAACGTTATCACTATGTCTATATATAGAGGTATAATGCATCGGGGTATAAAGGTTAAACTTTAAATATTCTACAACGATTGCCAACCAAGTTTTAACAACTTATATTAATCACTCTCGTTGGCGTAGATGAAAGCGTAAATGTGGTCATTCGTTTGGGAGGAAACCGGAATACCTGGAGAATACCCACCTGTCCGATCTGGCGACCACCGTACCATCTCACATACTTCCCGTTCCGAGGATCGAACACGGGGTTGCATTGGTGAGAAACGAGCGCGCTAACCACTGCGCTAATCGGTGTATGATGTTTTAATGAATTTGTTTAGTTGGTCGTTTTCAATTTCCACATAGACAGAAAATAACTTCACTATTATACAACAACTTTTAATGCTTACGTTAACACTATCATAAATTAGTGTGTGGTTGCGTAGCCTATATATAAAGGAACCGATAATTGGTTAAGATATAGAGGTCACGTGTGGATCTATAGCCCAGTGGTAACACGCTGGACTGGTAATCCAGAGATCGCAGGTTCGATCCCCCGTCTGACCCAAATAAAATTAACAGTCTTTCAGATGGGACGTTAAACCGAGGTCTCGTGTCGGTGCTTTACACCGTGCACGTAAAAGAACCAGAGGAGACTCTGGAATGGGTCTCTCTCCGTATCATTGCACTATCCTCCAAAATCTAAAATGACTAATATCTTCAGGAGGCGTCACTCATATGGCCAACCGGTAGCGACGATAAATAAACGTAAAATAAAAAAGTTATGATATAGAGGTCACATGTGTCTCGGTCTCGAGAGTGATTAATATAAGTTGAAAGAACTTGTTTCGCAATCGAGCAAAAATTAATGTGTATAAACTATATTGTATTCTCTCTGATATCGTACGTACGATGCAGATACGGCACGCCCGTGTGTGTGTGTGTGTGTGTGCGTGCGTGCGTGTGTGCGCGCGTGTGTGTGCGTGTGTGTGCGTGCGTGCGTGTGTTTGTGTGTATGTATGTATGTATGTATGTGTGTGTGTTTGTGTGCGCGCGTGCGTGCGTGCGTGCGTGCGTGCGTCCGTGCAACAGTTGTCTATGATGCACTTAATGTCGAGATACGAGGATCGTAAGAGTTGTGATGCTTCGAAATGCTTGCCTTGATAGTTGAGTGTTTTGTTTAATAAAGTTTCTCAATATTATAAAATAGACCTACAACGAACGAACGAACGATGTAATTTTGTTTATAGTCGCCACCACATAATGCATTTGGGCGACTGTATTTTCTAAGATGGTTATGTCCTAAGGTGATTCTTCTTGTCTAAGGTGATTCTTCTTGTCCTAAGGTGATTCTTCTGTGGTGGTTAGTCGATGATGATTATACGTGTTCTGTGATGATTATTCCTGTTCTTCTACGTTGATTAGTTCGGTATTCTCTGAAGGTTCTGTATTCTGTGTGGCTTATGAAGACGTCATCAGGTGGTTACTTCTTTCTGTGCCGGCCAGGTTGACAAGGCCTGGTCTGTACGTGGTCCTTTGTAGGGCCACACTCCTCACTGTTGGTCACCCCGCAGCAGCATTAATACGGATCTGACAGTTAGACATCTGGTCGTCGATTGTCGCAAACGAGTCTACTAAACTCCGGTGTAGCTCGGGGGAGCGTGGATCCACGACTGTTGCCGCTCCCTCAGGTCCGCCGTCTCGTCTATCCGCCGGAGAAGTAAAAGAAGGAAGAGAAAGTGTCGAAACGAGCCGGCGAAGATATAGCGTCGAAAAACCCCACTATCTAGAAGAGCTGGTGGATCTGTCCTGATGTGCCGTAGCCATGGATCCACATGCTGGCGAGCCTCCCTTTCACAAGATCGACGACCAGACGATCCCAGAATCCTACGCTGCTGCTGCGGGATGTGCCCCGGTCACGACGTGCACGTCGTGAGGAGATCGACCGGGCCCAACCAAAACAACAAAAACCCACAACAACCCCCACACAAAAACAAAAAAAATAGACCTACAACTCGATTGTAGGTCCTTATATATGACAACATAAATGACGTCCACATAGGTTCGAGATGCTGGCCCCTGGACAGCTGGGTGGTTTGTTTAATAAAGTTTGCAATATTATAAAATAGACCTACAGCTCGATTGTAGGTCCTTATATATGACAACATAACTGATATTCACATAGCTATAGGTTCGAGATGCTGGCCCCTGCATAGATAATAGGATGTTTTGTTTAATAAAGTTTGCAATATTATAAAATAGTATTATACATGACATAACGTCCACATAGCTGTACGGATTAAGCTTCAAATGAAGGCGTAGTTTATGTTACATCTTCATGTCAATTTTCTCCGATTAGGCATATATAATACTACAGTACTAATAGTACACTAACTTGTATATCGGCGTGTCAAATGGCGCGAAATGTTACCCAGGCAACTGATTTCGCACGTAAGACGAACAAAGGGTTATTTTTATTTTATGTTATAGGGTTAACGGACGAAATATTAAGCAAAGGAAACTAGAGTAGATTATTCATGACTGGTAAATAAAATGGTTGTATTTATTAATAATAAAATATATAATTAAATAATATTAAAAATGAGTTTGGTTTAAATCTTGACATGATTGTGTTCAATATATACTCAATTACCAACCACCAGCCTAGCTCAGTCGGTAGACCACGATACTCTTAATCTCGGGGTCGTGGGTTCGCGCCCCACGTTGGGCTAACTTTTGGGGCAGTTCCTTAATTTTATTTAGTTTGTTGGGACGGATTAATGTTCTTATTGTTGGAAAACGAATCATGTGCGATTCCTAATGACCTTAGCAGTCTGTCAGATGGGACGAAATAGTGGTGTATAATGTATCGATGTACAGACGGATCTGTAGTCCAGTGGTAGCACACTTGACTGGTAATCCAGGGATCGCAGGTTCGATCTACGGTCTGACACTAACACAAGTAACAGTCTTTCAGATGTGACTTTAAACCGAGATCTCGTGCCGGTGCTTTACATCGTGCACGTAAACGAACCAGGGGAGAGTCTAGAATGGGTCTCTGTCTGTATCATTGCACTATCCTCCACAAATCTAAAATGACTAATCTATTCAGAAGGCGTCGCTCATATGGGCAACCGGTAGCGACGATAAATAAACGTAATACACACACATTCCGGTATGTCGATATTTTACGCCTGGCAAATGACATCAGGAACTCAACACGCATCAAATAATTGTCTTAAAATATATTAATATGACTGACCAGGCAAAATATAGCAACGACTGTTCCAAGACTAAAAGGGACCGATAATTCATTAACATAAAGGCATCATTTAAACCGGTTTTCCAATTTGAAACATTCAAAGATATGAATCCCGGCTAGCTCAGTCGGTAGAGCACGAGACTCTTAATCTCGGGGTCGTGGGTTCGAGCCCCACGTTGGGAGGAATTTTTGGGTCAGTTTTTCTATAGTTATATCCCTAATTTTATTTAGACGGATCGGTGATCTAATTGTTGGAAAACGAATCATTGGCGATTGATTCCTAATGACTTTAGCAGTCTGTCTATATATTATCGTTGGCGATTCCTAATGACTTTAGCAGTCTGTCTATATATTATCGTTGGCTATTCCTAGTGACTTTAGCAGTCTGTCTATATATTATCGTTGGCGATTCCTTATGACTGTAGCAGCCTGTCAGATGGCTCTACATATCGAGCTATAATATGTTCTAATCTGACGTTTTCAATTTCGAAATCTAATATTAAACCGGTTTTCCAATTTGAAGAATTTAAAGATATGAACCCCGGCTAGCTCAGTCGGTAGAGCACGATACTCTTAATCTCGGGGTCGTGGGTTCGAGCCCCACGTTGGGAGAAATTTTTGGGTCAGTTTTTCTATAGTTATGTCCCTAATTTTATTTAGACGGATCGGTGATCTAATTGTTGGAAAACGAATCATTGGCGATTGATTCCTAATGACTTTAGCAGTCTGTCTATATATTATCGTTGGCGATTCCTAATGACTTTAGCAGTTTGTCTATATATTGTCGTTGGCGATTCCTAATGACTTTAGAAGTCTGTCTATATATTATCGTTGGCGATTCCTAATGACTTTAGCAGTCTGTCTATATATTATCGTTGGCGATTCCTAATGACGTTAGAAGTCTGTCTATATATTATCGTTGGCGATTCCTAATGACTTTAGCAGTCTGTCTATATATTATCGTTGGCGATTCCTAATGACTTTAGCAGCCTGTCAGATGGCACTATATATCGAGCTATAATATGTTCTAATCTGACGTTTTCAATTTCGAAATCTAATATTAAACCGGTTTTCCAATTTGAAGAATTTAAAGATATGAACCCCGGTTAGCTCAGTCGGTATATTCTAGAATGGGTCTCTGTCTGTATCATTGCACTATCCTCCACAAATCTAAAATGACTAATCTATTCAGAAGGCGTCGTTCATATGGGCAACCGGTAGCGACGATGAATAAACGTAATACACACACATTCCGGTATGTCGATATTTTACGCCTGGCAAATGACATCAGGAACTCAACACGCATCAAATAATTGTCTTTAAATATATTAATATGACTGACCAGGCAAAATATAGCAACGACTGTTCCAAGACTAACAGGGACCGATAATTCATTAACATAAAGGCATCATTTAAACCGGTTTTCCAATTTGAAACATTCAAAGATATGAATCCCGGCTAGCTCAGTCGGTAGAGCACGAGACTCTTAATCTCGGGGTCGTGGGTTCTAGCCCCACGTTGGGAGTAATTTTTGGGTCAGTTTTTCTATAGTTATGTCCCTAATTTTATTTAGACGGATCGGTGATCTAATTGTTGGAAAACGAATCATTGGCGATTGATTCCTAATGACTTTAGCAGTCTGTCTATATATTATCGTTGGCTATTCCTAGTGACTTTAGCAGTCTGTCTATATATTATCGTTGGCGATTCCTTATGACTGTAGCAGCCTGTCAGATGGCTCTACATATCGAGCTATAATATGTTCTAATCTGACGTTTTCAATTTCGAAATCTAATATTAAACCGGTTTTCCAATTTGAAGAATTTAAAGATATGAACCCCGGCTAGCTCAGTCGGTAGAGCACGATACTCTTAATCTCGGGGTCGTGGGTTCGAGCCCCACGTTGGGAGAAATTTTTGGGTCAGTTTTTCTATAGTTATGTCCCTAATTTTATTTAGACGGATCGGTGATCTAATTGTTGGAAAACGAATCATTGGCGATTGATTCCTAATGACTTTAGCAGTCTGTCTATATATTATCGTTGGCGATTCCTAATGACTTTAGCAGTTTGTCTATATATTGTCGTTGGCGATTCCTAATGACTTTAGAAGTCTGTCTATATATTATCGTTGGCGATTCCTAATGACTTTAGCAGTCTGTCTATATATTATCGTTGGCGATTCCTAATGACGTTAGAAGTCTGTCTATATATTATCGTTGGCGATTCCTAATGACTTTAGCAGCCTGTCAGATGGCACTATATATCGAGCTATAATATGTTCTAATCTGACGTTTTCAATTTCGAAATCTAATATTAAACCGGTTTTCCAATTTGAAGAATTTAAAGATATGAACCCCGGTTAGCTCAGTCGGTAGATTCTAGAATGGGTCTCTGTCTGTATCATTGCACTATCCTCCACAAATCTAAAATGACTAATCTATTCAGAAGGCGTCGCTCATATGGGCAACCGGTAGCGACGATAAATAAACGTAATACACACACATTCCGGTATGTCGATATTTTACGCCTGGCAAATGACATCAGGAACTCAACACGCATCAAATAATTGTCCTTAAATATATTAATATGACTGACCAGGCAAAATATAGCAACGACTGTTCCAAGACTAACAGGGACCGATAATTCATTAACATAAAGGCATCATTTAAACCGGTTTTCCAATTTGAAACATTCCTAATGACTTTAGTAGCCTGTCAGATGGCTCTACATATCGAGGAATAGTATGTTCTAATCTGACCTTTTCAATTTCGAAATCTAATATTAAACCGGTTTTCCAATTTGAAGAATTAAGACTCTTAATATCGGAGTCGTGTGTTCGAGCCCCACGTTGGGCGTACATTTTGGGTCAGTTGCACTATGACTCAACTTTTGTAATCGTTTTCGTTTTTGTTGAAAAGCGATCGATCATGTGTGATACATAATACTCTGTCTATATATAGAGGTATAATGCATCGGGGTATAAAGGTTAAACTTTAAATATTCTACAACGATTGCCAACCAAGTTTTAACAACTTATATTAATCACTCTCGTTGGCGTAGATGAAAGCGTAAATATGGTCATTCGTTTGGGAGGAAACCGGAATACCTGGAGAATACCCACCTGTCCTATCTGGCGACCACCGTACCATCTCACAGACTTCCCGTTCCGAGGATCGAAGCCGGGATTGCATTGGTGAGAAACGAGCGCGCTAACCACTGTGTTAATCGGTGTATGATATGTTTTAATGAATTTGTTTAGTTGGTCGTTTTCAATTTCCACATAGACAGAAAATAACTTGACTATTATACAACAACTTTTAATGCTTATGTTAACACTATCATAAATTAGTGTGTGGTTGCGTAGCCTATATATAAAGGAACCGATAATTGGTTAAGATATAGAGGTCACGTGTGGATCTATAGCCCAGTGGTAGCACGCTGGACTGGTAATCCAGAGATCGCAGGTTCGATCCCCCGTCTGACCCAAATAAAATTAACAGTCTTTCAGATGGGACGTTAAACCGAGGTCTCGTGTCGGTGCTTTACACCGTGCACGTAAAAGAACCAGAGGATGCTCTGGAATGGGTCTCTCTCTGTATCATTGCACTATCCTCCAAAATCTAAAATGACTAATATCTTCAGGAGGCGTCACTCATATGGCCAACCGGTAGCGACGATAAATAAACGTAAAATAAAAAAGTTATGATATAGAGGTCACGTGTGGAAATACGTATTTAGGTGAAATAACGTCCTACTTTATACTAACAAACACAAGTCCACTGTTCCAAGGATTATGTTAATACAAAAATTACACCAGTGGCAATATATACAGAGGAACCTAGGAAGTCATATCTGTACAGACGAATCTGTAGTGCAGATGTACTGGTAATCCAGGGATCGAAGGTTCGATCCACCGTATGACATTAATAAAACAGTGCTGAACAGTCTTTCAATTGGGACTTTAAACCGATGTCTAGTGTCGGTGATTTTCATCGTGCACGTAAACTGGATAAACCGATTTTACTGTTGCACTCGTAACTTTACTAACCCGTATCTCTAGCTTATA
The DNA here is from genome assembly GCA_014843695.1 of Archivesica marissinica. Classification (NCBI taxonomy): domain Eukaryota; kingdom Metazoa; phylum Mollusca; class Bivalvia; order Venerida; family Vesicomyidae; genus Archivesica; species Archivesica marissinica. The sequence continues at coordinate 39,119,261 of CM026388.1, forward strand.
TCTCTATAATTTGCTTGGTGTACTGTGTGCTTACGTTTATTTATCGTTTAAGTTTAAGTGAGTTTGATAAAATAACATTCATAATGTCATAGCATCGGGTTAGCGAACATCCGTAAAAGCAAATGTGTGTGTTTTACATTTATTTATCGTCGCTACCGGTTACCCATATGAGCGACGCCTCCTGAAGAGATTAGTCATTTTAGATTTTTGGAGGATAATGCAATGATACAGAGAGAGGCTCATTCCAGAGTTTCCTCTTTTTTCTTTTCTTTTACGTGCACAATGTAAAGTACAGACACGGGACCACGGTTTAACGGCCCATCTGAAAGATCTGATAATTGTATTAGGGTCAGACGGGGTTCGAACCTGTGATCCATGGATTACCAGTCCAGCGCGCTAACCACTGAATCAAAGATCCGTCTGTGTATGTTATTGCCCCGGGTCCGTATCTCTAGCCACTGTCAATAAACAAAGAACACAGTGACACTCACACGAGTTTCAATGACGTCATTCATAGTTGAATAAAATCAACAAACGAAATATTATTGTACAGTATAAACAGTGTTCGATAAATATAATGTATGCTAACTGAACTAATGCAATAAAACATTGTTATAAATAATTTATTTTCAAAAATCCCAATTGAAATTGGTTCTGCTGAAATCGAATCAAGATAAAAATTGCTGCCATTTTTATTGTTTACAGAAATTTAACACCACGCGCACCTGTAAACCTGGGAAGCATTACGTGTATCGGGAGCGCGCGTAGGGTGTGAGACGGGGGCTCCCTTCTCTTTCAAGACAGTTACAAGATAGAAAGTTTAAACTTTATTTATTTTAAATGTAAATGTGGTAATTCGTCTGGGAGGAAACCCAACTGTCCGATCTGGCGACCACCGTACCATATCACATACAACCCGGTCCGAGGATCGAACCTGGGTTACATTGGTGAGAAGCGAGCGCGCTAACCACTGCGCTAAAGACATTTTACAGAATGTTTAAATAATACTGGTACAAGATAGGCACACTAACGTTCTAAATGACTATAATTATAATTATTTAAGCACGCATTGCATTGTTCATAATGTTATAATACTAACACTGAATATCAAGTTGTAAGTTGCAAATATGACCAGGCCACGTATATAGTGTCATTGAGCAAGGCACTTCACACACATTGCGTAGTACTGGTTACCCACTTAGGTCGGCATAGCTTGTCCAGGAAAACATGTATACGTCCCCGCAAGGGGTCTGATATTAATGAAACATACAAACTATATCGTTTCTTAAATTAATTGAAACTCCTCCCAGTCGATTACAGGACTTACAGTAGAGCATTCAATTGTACAATGATAATTAGATGACTTTGAAGTATACAGATATTGAACTCGTTTCCTGCAATATTTCTATTTAATTACATTTGGATTGGAAGAGTTCTCCATAATTGCTTCCAGTTCAGGGTAATCAAAGAATCATAATGTCTTTTGAATCGGCCATTTTCCGCTGCGAAAAGATTACATCGACTTGAAACATTTAATATGATTCACAGAAAAGGGCATGTTTTTCATATTGTTTATGGCAGTGTGTTCAGTGATATATGATACATTCGTAACTGATATAGAATTGAAATTCTGTTATACAATTACTACATTTCATAATACAACTGTATATGCACATTTAATTGCATACTTGTATGAGATATGCATTTATTTATAAAGTCATTTTGTTTCTCTAATTTTTATTTAAATAACATAATATCTCAAAAATTGAATGCTTAGATCTACAGAAAGTGTTTGACTTTGTTTTAGCAATTTGTTTTTTTTATCTCAACAAAACAGTTTTTAATGTTTAGTTTAGATCTACAGAAAGCGTTTGACTATGTTTTAGCAATACACTATTTTTTTTATCTCAACACAAATATGTTTTAACGTTTAGATCTACAGAAAGCACTTGACTTTTTTTTTTTTTTTTTTTTTTATCTCAACAAAAATATGTTTTAATGTTTAGATCTTCAGAAAGCATTTGACTTTGTTTTATCAGGACAGTATGCGTTGTAAAGAATGGATCTTTTCACAATCGAGTGATTAAAAATTTACAACTCTACTTTGTGTGACAGATTCATTTATCTAAAAAAGCACGCGATATATTTCAATTAAACACATGTATGGTATGTGTGTAGTGGTGTTATTTAAGTGCATATTGTCAGGAGTTTATCCGTTTATCTCCAAGTTGAAGGTAAATAAGGAAAGCAGAGTTTTATAGCAAGCTAGTACTAACATTGTGTATACTTCTAATTAAAGTATCGAGTTTAATTTATGGAGATATATCATTCAACAGTATATATAGGAGATAGTGTTTGACCAATTCGTAAGTATACTATACTTAGTCTAGTTATTTATAAAAGTGTTTGTTTATTATAGTGTCACCCCATATTTAAAGGGCCAGCAATTTCTGACTTATGAGACACCTCTTTTTTATGAACATCAGTACTTCCCGAATCCTATACTTGTATGCCAGACGTCAAGCTGGTAGGCAATCGGTAACCATTATTTAACTAGCTGGCGGCTCACCAACCGGCCATATCAGAACGAATCCCTGACGAGATTCGAACCTTCGACCTCCCGCTCCGTAGGCGGACGCCTTAACCACTGGGCAACGGAGACGGTTTATATATACCTCTATATGTGCTATAATTTTAAGCTTTCCAATGAAAACGAAATAGTTCCGATATCATGTTCAAGTTGATTTCTGTTCGCTGTCAAAATTAAAAACTACAGACAATACAAATTCATTACCAATGCAACCCGGGTTCGATCCCCGGACCGGGAAGTATGTGAGATGGTACGGTTGTCGCCAGATCGGACAGGTAGGTGTGTTTTCCCCGGGTACTCCGGTTTCCTCCCACACGAATGACCAGATTTACGCTTTCACCCGCGCCAATAAAAGTGATTAATATAAGTTGTTAAAACTTGCTTCGCAATCGTTGTAAAATAAAGTTTTAAATAAATAAAGTTTAAACTAATATTCATTCGGTGAATTAGAATTCGATCATACCCTGAAACACGTGACGGCATGATAATACACTTACTGGACCCGAGGTTATAAAAGTTTTCTCAGATCTCAAGCTCAAGTGACCTGATTGGTTAATTCTGAGTGTGACTGTCAGCTGAGCCAATCAGACGCTTGAGACTGAGTTTTGAGATTGGAGAAAAGTTGTATAACCTCCAGGCCTGGTGCATCGGTATAACCGAGATATGTGTCAGTCGGAGCCCTGTCAGTAAGTTAGTTTAAACATATTTGCACTAGCCCTCGCCGGACGCCACCTGGTGATAGGTTAGTTTAAACATATTTGCACTAGCCCTCGCCGGACGTCACCTGATGATATGTTAGTTTAAACATATTTGCACTAGCCCTCGCCGAACGCCACCTGATGATATGTTAGTTTAAATATATTTGCACTAGCCCTCGCCGAACGCCATCTGATGATATGTTAGTTTAAATATATTTGCACTAGCCCTCGCCGGACGCCATCTGATGATATGTTAGTTTAAACATATTTGCACTAGCTCTCGCCGGACGCCACCTAGCCTGGAAACAGACGTCGATATATGTTACCTGGTCAGTCGAATAAATATATTTTAACACCGAGACTATTAATTGGGCCGTATTGAGTTTCTGATCATGTCATTTTGTCAGAAGTTAGAAAGTGAAAATTCGATAGCCTTGCTGTGCCGTTGCGTTAACGTATACAGTTACGTAATACATTCGTCGCGGTAGACAACTGTAACCCAGGCTAGACGCCACCAACTAGCCTGGGAACAGGCGTCGATATAGTTTGCCTGGTCAGTCAAATAGATATAATTTATTTTAACACCGAGACTATTAATTGGGCTGTATTGAGTTTCTGATCATATCAACGTTCATTTTGCCAGAAGTTAAAAAGTGAAAATTCGACAGACTGGAACCCAGGCTATTGCAAACCTATAGACTGAAACCCAGGCTAGCCACCAACAATAATACAACTATTGTCATATATATCAATGTTGTACACAAAACACACCAACAGTTCTTCTTTTTTTATGACCCTGGTTCTATTTGCTTTAAAACTACAAACACACATATTGTGAAATTGTCATTTTATTCTTTAAATGAAGAAAACAATTGAAATATAATTAACGTTTACTGACTATAAATCTTTTAATTAATTTGTACTGTAACAGTGAAAACTAAGTAACAAATTACAGACGGATCTGTAGTCCAGTGGTAACACGCTGGATTGGTAATCCAGGGATCGCAGGTTCGATCCCTCGTCTGACCCTAATACAATTAGCCTTTCAGATGGGACTTTAATCCGAGGTCTCGTGTCGTTGCTGTACACCGTGCACGTAAAGAACCAGAGGAGACTCTGGAATGGGTCTCTGTCTGTATCATTGCACTATCCTCCAAAAACCTAAAATGATTAATTTCTTCAGGAGACATCGCTCATATGGGCAACCGGTAGCGACGATAAATAAACGTAAATTTACATAAAGTACCAAAGCATAGGTGGGCCAAATTCCGCCATAGCAAAATATTGCATCTTAAAAGATTAATGTAACATTTTGCCAATCCATTTTATTTATCAATAGTTAACATTAATATACAAAAACAGATGGATTAAATCGGAAGCTAAAAGCTTATTTAGATTTTCTCTATGGCAAACATAATTTTCTGAAACTATGACAGAGTGTATGCACATTTATGAAGCCGATTATAGTTGGGGTGTCGTTGCTTTGACGTTGACGTTGTGTTGCGTAATAATGCATGTTTTTATCGTTGCCTAGTGATGCGTTGTGTTGTTTTCCCCTTCCATTGGGGTGTCATTGCGTTGACGTTGCGTTGCGTTGTGTTTTGTTCCCCTTCCGTTAAGATGTCGTTGCGTTACGTTATGTTGCGTAATAGTGTATGTTTTTACCGTTGCGTAGTGTTGCGTTGCGTTGACGTTGCCGTGCGTTGTACATCTCCAGACTAACAATTCAAGGCAATACCAATAACCATCTACAGAGCGCACGAATACAGTTGCGTAATACATTCGTCGCGGTAGACAACACAGCGTAATTGTGTTGTCTTGTTTAGGGCTATAGTTGACAGACGGAGATAATTGAATATTGGAGTATATGTTCCTTCGTCTTTATTTTGTTGACGAATGAGATTATGTCATGTAAATTTATTGGGAGACGTGTACAGAGCAAAGTGTACATTTTTTAAATATTTTATACTTTCAAGTAAACTATAGAAAATTATCAGTAAAAGTGAAAATCTAATTCCATTGGTTCAAAGCAGTTCGGGTCCGCCTCCGTGGTCGAGTGGTTAATGGCGCTGACTTGTATACCACTGTAACCTATCATCACTGATGGTCACGAGTGCGAGTCCCGCTCAGGCCGTGTCTCATTTATATGAAAAAGTTGGCAGTTTTTTTACGGAGGTTGGTGCGTGCACCCACGTACTGGTTAACGGCTGGAGCCTGCCCAGGAAAGGTGTTGTTAGGTAAACTGCCCGCCGGCGATATAGCCCAAAATGGTGTTGATGCAGGCGTAAAACCCAAACTATAACATAACATATCAAAGCAGCTCGGCAGAGGATCCTATTGTGTGTTTTCTCTGATTCGCGACCTAAATATAAATGATGAGTTTATTTATCCTCGCCACCACAAAGCATATGGGCGAGCATAAATTAAAATGTATAAGACCTTCTCTAACCATGTTTCACTTGCTCACGTTTGTAACCAATTCATAGCCGCTGAATGTTAAAATGCTGTCAACAGGAACGTGTTCGGACTCACATCGTTAGTGACGTCATTTATTACGTCATATAAATGTCAATTAGTGTATGGTAGTATCAATTTCTATCATAAAAACACCGTTCAGCTTAAGACTAATCGACAAAGTGTTTGTTTATATGAATGATCTGGAGTACCAGGAGAAAACCCGCCCACTTGTCCGATATGGCGTCTACAGTACAATAGCACAATCTCCCCGGTCCGAGGGTCGAACCCTGGTTGCATGGGTGAGATGTGTAGCGTCTATATTAAAGTACTACCTAATTTAGAAGTAATTATAGACGTAAATTATCATTTCCGATTTATATAAATTTATTTAGCTCGATTGCGAAACAAGTTGTTGCACTTTATATTAATCGATCTCGAGACCTCATAAGTAATAATAATAATAATAATAATAAAGACTTTTCTTAACGAGAGTACTCATTTAACAAAAGTTAATCTACCACGAGGCCCTCAACATATATACAATCAAATGCAATCAAAAGATAGCACTATAAGTGAGTAATTAGTAGGAAGGTGCCACCAGGTGCCACTACCAGCAGTGGATACCCGGGTAGATCCACCGTCTGCAAGCCGGCTGGATAGCTTCGTTTAAACATTATTTATTTCAGTATTTTACATGTACATAACATAATTAACAATTTACATAAAAATTAACAGCAATAGACTGAAATGGATTAGAACTGCTGGATAGCTTCATCACATGACATAATTTGACACCCACAATGATATTCGAACCTGCAGCTTTGAGTGGCAACTCATGTGAATTCGAGACGTTAACCACTCGTCCACGTCGCCCCGACCTTCCACTACCTAATTTAGAAGTCATTATTGACGTAAATTACCATTTCGGATTAATACAAATTTATTTTAGCTCGATTGGGAAACAAGTTCTTACAATTTATATTAATCGCTCTTGAGACCTCATTCCTGGTGGAAACCTTCTCCACGAGGGAGAGAGAAGAGGCAACGTGGCATTTAAATGTCTTGACCAATGGTATACTCGCAACGGTTACAGCTTGGTGCGAACCCCGAGCCTCTCACACCCAAAGCGAGCGCTCTAACACTTAGCTACCACGACACTCTTGAACGATTAGGTTATCGTAAGCCTGGGATCCAGTCCGTCGATTTTTCACTTTTAAACTTCTGGCAAAATGACATTATCAGAAGCTCAATACGGTCCATTTAATAGTATCGATTAAAATATATTTATTTGACTGACCAGGCAAAATATATCGCCGCCTGTTGCCAGGCTATCAGAAACTCAATACCGCCCAATTAATGGTATCGGTTTTAAAATATATTTATTTGACTGACCAGGCAAAATATATCGCCGCCTGTTCCCAGGTTATCAGAAACTCAATACGGCCCAATTAATGGTATCGGTGTTAAAATATATTTATTTGACTGACGGCTAAGGCTAAGGTTATCGCTCAAGTCTCGCGCCGCACGTGATCAGATTACTCTTACTATTTACTCGGTAGAATATAATTCGATCATGCAACGAACAAGTAACCTCTACATTCTTTACAGCTTCTAATTCAAAGAAATGTTTATCTTTGCAAAGCATATCTCCACGGAGAATTTCCATTACAGGATTATGTACGATTTATTTGTCGCCGTGTCAATATTTTTTATAACAGATAGGTTTAAATGACTTTCAAAACAGAGAATATATAGAGGATATTTGTTTGTTTTGAGTGAATATGGAATATATCTCACTGAGAAGTGATAGCGCAGTGATAGCGCAGTGATAGTGCAGTGATAGCGCCGTGATAGCGCAGTGATAGCGCAGTGATAGAGCAGTGATAGCGCCGTGATAGCGCAGTGATAGCGCAGTGATAGAGCAGTGATAGCGCAGTGATAGCGCAGTGATAGCGCCGTGATAGCGCAGTGATAGAGCAGTGATAGCGCAGTGATAGCGCAGTTATAGCGCAGTGATAGAGCAGTGATAGCGCAGTGATAGCGCAGTGATAGCGCAGTGATAGCGCAGTGATAGAGCAGTGATAGCGCCGTGATAGCGCAGTGATAGCGCAGTGATAGCGCAGTGATAGAGCAGTGATAGCGCCGTGATAGCGCAGTGATAGAGCAGTGATAGCGCAGTGATAGCGCAGTGATAGCGCAGTGATAGCGCAGTGATAGCGCAGTGATAGAGCAGTGATAGAGCAGTGATAGAGCAGTGATAGCGCAGTGATAGAGCAGTGATAGCGCAGTGATAGAGCAGTGATAGCGCAGTGATAGCGCAGTGATAGAGCAGTGATAGCGCAGTGATAGAGCAGTGATAGCGCAGTGATAGAGCTTTCGCGTCAGGTGCTAAAGGTCCGGAGTTCGAGCCCCGCTGGAGTCGTTACGATTGTGCCCTTAGGCAAGGCATTTAATTTCCAGGTTAATCTACCCTCAAATCATGCCCTCAAATAACATAATGTCTTACACTAATAAACACAAGTATCCTCTATACTATATTGCACGAGAGAACAAAGGTTAATCTACCATGATGCCCTCAAATAAAAGCATGTCTTACACTAATACACACAAGTACCCTCTATACTATATTGCACGAGAGAACAAAGGTTAATCTACCATGATGCCCTCAAATAAAAGCATGTCTTACACTAATACACACAAGTACCCTCTATACTATATTGCACGAGAGAACAAAGGTTAATCTACCATGATGCCCTCAAATAAAAGCATGTCTTACACTAATAAACACAAGTACCCTCTATACTATATTGCACGAGAGAACAAAGGTTAATCTACCATGATGCCCTCAAATAACATAATGTCTTACACAAATAAACACAAGTATCCTCTATACTATATTGCACGAGCACCTCTATACTATATTGCACGAGAGAACAAAGGTTAATCTACCATGATGCCCTCAAATAAAAGCATGTCTTACACTAATACACACAAGTACCCTCTATACTATATTGCACGAGAGAACAAAGGTTAATCTACCATGATGCCCTCAAATAAAAGCATGTCTTACACTAATACACACAAGTACCCTCTATACTATATTGCACGAGAGAACAAAGGTTAATCTATCATGAGGCCCTCAAATCAATAAACAAGTAACATTGTGATAATAACTGGATAATTTCACAGTTTCATTTTAAAAGGAGTATTGGCATAATGCGGGCATAGGAGACGGTTTGAGGTTAGGAACAAGTAATACAGTGATACATAATAGTGCAATCAACTCAAATGCAATCAAACGATGTAGACGACTATAAGATAAAACTGCACATTGGAATTATACGGGAATGTAAATGCTGAAAAGTAGAGAAACTATATATAATATGTAGTGGAATATGATGATATCTAGAATTGTCTAGTAGAGAAACTATATATAATATGTTGGAATATGATGATATATGGACTTGTCTAGTAGAGAAACTATATATAATATGTTGGAATATGATGATATATAGAAAAACTATATATAATATGTTATGGAATATGATGATATATGGAATTGTCTAGTAGAGAAACTATATATAATATGTTATGGAATATGATGATATATAGAATTGTCTAGTAGAGAAACTATATATAATATGTTATGGAATATGATGATATATGGAATTGTCTAGTAGAGAAACTATATATAATATGTTATGGAATATGATGATATATGGAATTGTCTAGTAGATAGAAAAAGGGGAATATGAGACAATTAATGATAATAAAGCTATACAATTTGCAGATATGACATAATAGGGGTATCTTGAAAATATGTATGAAATCAGCTTAAATATAGCAATTCACAGACTCTAGTAACCATAGCAATGGAACATATGATAACAGATAGTGTAAAGCACCGACACGAGATCTCAGTTTCAATTCTCATCCGAGAGAATTTGAGTCATTTTAGTAGGATGTAGCGGGGGTCGAAACTGCGACCCTAGTATTACAAGTGCATCGTGTTTTCCCCTGGACCACATACCCGCTTATTCGTTTCCCCTGGACCATATGCCCGCTTATTCGTTTCCCCTGGACCACATACCCGCTTATTCGTTTCCCCTGGACCACATACCCGCTTATTCGTTAACTTCAAATCACTTGCCCGCCCTCGCTGCTGGTTCGAATCCTACGCCTTGTATCGACGTATTCCATGCATGGACGCTATTCAGCTGGCCTGCGGAAGTTATATGGTTCTACCCGTGTTCTAACCATATGTACGTCGGTGCCTGAAATACTGCTCGACGTGGTAGTCGGGGTCTTCCTCCGCTAATATAGCTGGAAAGTCGCAGTACGTACCCAAGCTGTTTGTGCGACGCTAAACCCCAAGAGCGAACACACAAATCCAAAGCCGCAGAATCGTGTTTCCATCCACCTGTTTAATAATTCACGAGATTCGAAATTTAAATTCGCGATGGATAGTTTTGGATTCGGATACAAGCGGCTTCCTGTGATGAAACACTATGCAAATTCAATTTCCAAGCAATAGTTTCTATTTCTGATATGTGATTCGCTTGTATCAGTGATTTTATAACAATTTTATGTATAATCAAGGTTTAGTTTCTGCAAAATTAATTTGAGCTCTATTATAAAATGTAGTTGCATCATTAATGTAATCGCTCTCGAGACCTCATTCCTGCTGAAAGCCATCGCCATGAGGAAGAGAGAAGATGAAAGTGGAATTTAAATGCCTTGGGTAAGGGGCACCGTGGTAACGGCTATGGCATTGAACTTCATGCTTCTTACAACTTAAGCGAACCCGATATCACGACTTCCACAATCGAATTCAAGCTAGTGTAATTGTATTACCATTTGTTTTAATTTTCAATGTATTAAGTTTAATTATAGCTTTGGTTTCTGTTTGAACTTTTATTTAATTTACAACGATTTAGAAGTAAGTTTTAACAACTTATATTAATCACTCTTGTTGGCGCGGATGAAAGCGTAAATGTGGGCATTCGTGTGGGAGGAAACCGGAGTACCCGGAGAAAACCAACCTGTCCGATCTGGCGACCACCGTTCCATCTCACAAACTTCCCGATCCGAGGACCGAACCCGGGATGCATTGGTGAGAAGCGAGCGTGCTAACCACTGCGCTAATCGGACAGAATTTGGTTTCTAACATATGGGGTTGTCTATAGATGTTCCTATCTTACATATTTTATGATACGAGTTTTGGAATGTTGCTATTAAGCCAGCCATTTTGGCGAAGGCATCCACGCTAACTGTAAGCACGCTCAATGTAGTTCATACACCGATGGAAACTGTTAAACCGTCATTACTTATATTTACATTAATTATTCTTTTCAATTACACAAAAGAAAATATAGCAATATTGGCATTTAAAATGGTTTTAGTCCAGATTTGCAACTTACGGTGTGCCGGAACAGGTAAATAGATCATCCCTGGAACAGCGTAAACTGTAACACACGCCTTTTCACGCGACTAACGTTAGTTTATACCAATTTATTTGAGCTCGATTGCGAAACAAGTTATTTCAACTGATATAAATCACTCTCGAGACCTCATTCCTGATGGAATCCATCGCCACTAGGGAGAGAGAAGAGGCAACGTGGAATTTAAATGCCTGCCTTGCCTAAGGGCACAATCGTAACGGCTCCAGTGGGGCTCGAACTCCGGACCTTTCGCACCTGAAGCGAACGCGCATCTACTGCGCTATCACGACTTCCGCGACGAACGTTGCCTAACACTGCGACTGCGCATGCCCGTAACTTCGAGTGCGCATGTCAGCTACATATCATTAGCGATGTAAATATAATGTTATGAAAATGGGATTTGGAGCTACAGACGGATCTGTAGTACAGTGGTAACACGCTTGACTGGTAATTCAGGGATCGCAGGTTCGATCCCCCGTCTGACCCTAATACAATTAACAGTCTTTCAGACGGGACGTTAAACCGAGGTCTCGTGTCGATGCTTTACACCGTGCACGTAAATGAACCAGAGGAGATTCTGGAATGGGTCTCTCTCTGAATCATTGCACTATCATCCACAATCTAAAATGACTAATCTCTTCAGGAGGCGTCGCTCATCTGGACAACCGGTAGCGACGATATATAAACGTAAAGCACACACACACACATTTGGAGCTAATATAGTTTCGTGACAGAGAACTCCATTAATACTGTTATCGTAAATGCATAGACGGATTAAAGAATAAAGACCACTGTTTATTCGTTTTACTATCGATAGTTTCCAATTTTCGTGTGTTTATCTGAGCATTGCATATCTCCACAGAGAATTAGCGATGACAAAATTAAATGCGATATTTACGTTCTTGCCAATAGTTGTATAGTTGATGTGTTGTCTGGGGTTAACACTAATATAGCGAGAAATGATAGACACGAGGCATCCGTGGTGAATAGGATACTGTATCCACCGAGAGGTGGTGAGTTAGAACCCCGCCAGAAACAAGGTTGTGGTGCCGCTGGGCAAAACTCCTAAAGGCTCTTAAAACAATGTGCTCTATAGCAACTCAAAATTAAAAAATAATATAATCAACATCAAAAAAATCCACAATGTCTATTCTCTCTCCGCCATGACAATGGATTTTATCAGGAATGAGGTCTTGAGAGCTATTAAATTAATGTTGTATGATTTTTATTTGTTTCACAATCGAGCTTAAATTGTGGTTAATAAACACGTAATATACTTGTATCATAATATAATAGAACTGGATAATTTCACAGCACGTGCATTTTAAATGAAGTATTGGCATAGGAGACGGTTTGAGGTTAGGAACAAATAATATGGCGCTAAATAATAAGCATGTTTATAATATCAAGATAATGGCACAGTAATTACGATGCGTTGAATGGTTGCAGAAAACACAATTCGTGTGTGTGTTTTACGTGTATTTGTCGTCGCTACCGGTTGCCCATATGAGCGACGCCTTCTAAAGAGATTAGTCACTTTAGATTGCTGGATGATAGTGAAATGATACAGACAGAGACCCATTCAGAGTCTCCTCTGGTTCATTTACGTGCACTATGTACACGAGATATCGGTTTAACGTCCTATCTGAAAGACTGTTAATTGTATTAGGGTCAGACGGGGGATCGAACCTGCGATCCCTGGATTACCAGTCCAGCAAAGTATTTTGCACCAAACACAATTCAAAATATACATATGCTTTAATAACATTTCGCACAGTTCTTAGAAACTAATAATGGTATAAGATGACGCGTAGCACGGCTGGAAAAGAAAGAATACAACACATATATAACAATACATGCTATGTACTTACAAATTAATATGTGGAAGTCTTGATATCGCAGTGGATGCGCGGTCGCTTCATGTGCGAAAGGTCCGGAGTTCGAGCCCCGCTGGAGCCGTTACGATTGTACTCTTAGGCAAGGCATTTAAATTCCACATTGCCTCTTCCCTCGTGGCGATGGATTCCATCAGGAATGAGGTCTCGAGAGTGATTAATATAAGTTGTAAGAACTTGTTTCGCAACCGAGCTACAATTAATTTGTATAAACTAAACTAAGAAGACGTGTTGTCGTTCGACTAAACTAATTTACTATTATAGTCGTAAACTTATTCACTACATTTTAAAGCCCTAGCTTTCCTAGCATAATTAATTTAATGTGGATTAAATCAAACGAAGTGAATACTTTGTACATTTGATATTGAAACTATATAAAGGTTTAATCAACATGGAGTCCACACTATTTATTATCCGATTTTCTAGTATCCTTTCTACTGAGTGGTTGATATTTCTCAGAGAAGGAACATGTTATATTTCACTGTTTTCAAACGGTGAATGGTGCTATTTTCTCTGTCACTGCTTGAGTTTCGTATTCCTCCGCGGTTGGACGGACTTTTGTATTGCAGCTATTCGTGAACAATTGTGAACAGTTCATTTATAAAGCAACATATTCTAATGAATTTGTTTTGTCTGTATTTTTTTAATTTTGACAACTAACAGAAACTAACTTGAAAATTATACCGGAACTATTTCTTGTTACGGACGTTCACACTAACAAAAATGGTTGTGCGGTTGTGTCACTTAGTGCAATGAGGAGCCCGACAGGGGCTATTAAAATGAATTCAATTTCCAATTTGAAATAAAATAAAACGATTTGTGTAACGCCACTCGTGAGCATACACATTTCTGAGATTTCGGATGAAATTTGTTTATACACATTTATTTTAGGTCGATTGCGAAACAAGTTCTTTCAACTTATATTAATCACTCTCGAGACCTCATTCCTGATGGAATCCATCGCCATGAAGGAGAGAGAAGAGGCAATGTGGAATTTAAATGCCTTGCCTAAGGGCACAATCGTAACGGCTCCAGCAGGGCTCGAACTCCGGACCTTTCGCACCTGAAGCGAACGAGCATCCACTGCGCTATCACGACTTCCACTTTCGGATGAAATAAAATCCTATATTGCACTAATTGCACTAACAAACACAAATGCCCTCAATAATAATTATCATCTTAATGGCTTATTAATAAACTAATATGTAATCATATTGCACACTATACGTATATTGTATACATAGGCGTATCTACGGGTCCGGCCGTACGGCCATGGCCGGACCACTTTTCGGTTTTTTTTTTTTTTTTTTTTTTTAATAAACACATTTCGAGAATAATATATACACTGCGGGCCCTGGCGAAGATAGTAATTTGGCCGGACCACTTTCCAGAACCATCATACGCCTCTGGTATAATGGTGTTTACTCAAGTGTCCGATTACTTACATTGATGACACAAATTAAATCTTTTTTTTCTCTGCTAAAGATAAGGGAGACAATCCCATACTGTATATTGTATACAGCCGTTTGCTAGTTACATCCCTTTGAACATGTTGCAAACAGCAACTCGTCATACAGGAATGCTTGGTAATTTACCAATTCGTACAGTTATGCTGCATTGTTATGCTGCAATATGTTTGTATATGAATCTTATAAACTCATAGCTGACCTATATTAAAATAAACAACAACAATGACTTTTATTAGACTGTCAGGGTACATATTTAACAACATTATATGAAGGGAGGAAACCGGAGTACCCGGAGAAAGCCCACCAGTCTAATATGGCCACCACCGTACCATCTCACTAATTATGTACAGTAGTAACACTCATGGGAGGGAGGGAGACAGGGGTGGAGGTGGAATAGGGAGGAATGGAATAGGAGGTAGAGGGGGGGGGGGCGGACGGGCGGAGATACTAATTATGTCTTAGGAAATTGTGAATGACAAGACCACTACAGTTTGTACAAAAAACGTAAACATGTCACCTGTATTAAGCAGCCAACCAAGTGAATTGCAGAAAGTGACTGTTTAGCACAGGTGGCTGCTTAATAGGTCAAATGCATAATAAAACAACATATTGTGAATCCGTAAACTGACTTCTTAATACAGGTTGGCTGCTTAATGGAGGTGACCACTAACACAGGTTTAACTGTATATATAATACAGGTTGGCTGCTTAATGGAGGTGACCACTAACACAGGTTTAACTGTATATATAATACAGGTTGGCTGCTTAATGGAGGTGACCACTAACACAGGTTTAACTGTATATATAATACAGGTTGGCTGCTTAATGGAGGTGACCACTAACACAGGTTTAACTGTATATATAATACAGGTTGGCTGCTTAATGGAGGTGACCACTAACACAGGTTTAACTGTATATATAATACAGGTTGGCTGCTTAATGGAGGTGACCACTAACACAGGTTTAACTGTATATATAATACAGGTTGGCTGCTTAATGGAGGTGACCACTAACACAGGTTTAACTGTATATATAATACAGGTTGGCTGCTTAATGGAGGTGACCGCTAACACAGGTTTAACTGTATATATAATACAGGTTGGCTGCTTAATGGAGGTGACCACTAACACAGGTTTAACTGTATATATAATACAGGTTGGCTGCTTAATGGAGGTGTTGTACTCACATATTTATCAAGGGGTGTTACTCTTATTAACCAGGGAGACAGAGAGGGAGTGGGTGGACTAGGGAGGGAGGGAATACGAGGGAGGGACGGACGGACGGAGGTAGATCATATGTTTTAGGAAAGGTGAATGACAAGACCACTACAGTTTGTACAAAAACGTATATTAGAAAACTTAAGCTGTATTATACACACATACCTATCAACGGACGTTACTCTTGTTAACTGTTCAGATTGACCTTGGATATAACTACATTGATGGAGGTTTATGAACATTGGCGCGCAAGTTGTTCTAATTTCGAATTGCGTTAATATTCTTTGGATTCCGTAAGTTGGCCTTTTTCTCTACTTGTCGGTGAACCATGGGTGAAAAGTAGTCAGGTGTGTGTTTAGAATGCACTTGACCGGTGTGTGACCATCATAGAACTAGGTTTGATAGAGTTTCTTGCTACTTTCTTCTTAATTAAGTATAGAGTATTGAAAGCAAGCCGTAAGTAAGTGGTAATTGATTGTATTTATGGGGTTTGGAGGTCCCACCCCCATGTTTAGGGTTGCCACGTACCGGTAACGTACATGTGTCCCAAGTGTTTGATTGGTTGAACATAGCGAGTTTATGTGTATTACTTATTTCCGTGAACACTTCCTCGATTGACTTCCTGTTGTCGGCTTTGCGGAGAAATGCGTTTTGTTGTTCAGTTGGGAATACGGAAATATTCTTTGGGTGTTTTATGGATACTGCACACAACATCAGCGCATTCAATGGTATGTCTTATATTTTTTTTTTTTTTTTTTTTAAGTTATATTTCGGGTTTTACGCCTGCATCAGCACCATTTTGGGCTATATCGCCGGCGGGCAGTTTACTTAACAACACCTTTCCTGGGCAGGCTCCAGCGGTTAACCAGTACTTGGGTGCACCAACCTCCGTAAGAAACTGCCAACTTTTTCATATAAATGATGTATGTCTTATAAAGGACAAGTAAATAACGCCTAGATATCTGAAATGAAGCAAGGGTTTTAATTGCGCGCACTATTGACCCGCGTCCATGCAGTATCAATCAAATAGTCGATACGAGCATGAAACACTGAATTCATCTGATGGAAAAATCACAAGCTGTTTGTATGTGAGACACTCTGTACATACATGACGAGAGAAGGGTGAAATTCGTTCTTTGTTTCATTTCCTAATATTTATATCGCCATTGCATTTTCTTTATTGAACGTATATTACGTGTTGTGTCTATTTTCGTATGAATTTCCTCACTAATGATATGCAGCTGACATGCGCACTAGAAGTTACGAGCATGCGCATTCGTGGTGTTTTGGCAGTGTTTACCACACAAAAGGGCGTCTGGCATACACACGTCTGAAATACACACGTCTGGCAAACACACGTCTGGCGTACATACATTTTAAATGCAGTCAGACATTGCTTTCTATGTGTCATTGAAAATAATAATTAATGTACAAATGAATGGTTAATAAGTTCATACACTCTTTCAATAGGGATATGAACACCATTGAGAATTGTCAATAGTTAGCATTAAGCACGCCCAATGTAGTTCATATTTCGATTGACTTAATTAACGAGCGAGCCAGTCCGCATTTCTTAAAGAATATGTCAGATTTCAGACAATACTGGCGTCAACTCTACAGGCTATTTGTCAGACCATGCACACAGTTTGGAAACGACTTGATACTACTTAAAGGCCTGCAGTTTGACCCCGTCCAATTGTAAAGATTTATACTTTACTACCTGTTCCATGTGATTAGTGGCTTGTATCAACAATGTAGCAGTACATTCAGTATAATTTGGCGTATGTAGGTATTTTCTAACGGTTAATATGCACGATCACTCTGAGCTGAGAATTAGTCAAAATGAGGCCCTGACAATTTAAGTAAACGTATATTATTGATTGTAAAGAAAATTGATAGTTATGAGTATTCAAACTACATAATCCAGATCAGCCCAGGGACATAGATTACATGTTATGTAGGTGCCTCATCAGCCGTAGCGTAATCACTGAGACTGATAATTTGTATGCATGTATATAATATATGTGTATTTATATGAATAAACTATATGTGTTCGTTATATGGTAACCTTCATTTAATTATATATCTACAGTATTATTCGCAAGTTTTCTGTTATATTTTAAATATTTCTCTGTGTCAGTGTGTGTTTACCGATATTGATGCTACATAATAATCACAGTGAATGCTATGAGTACATGTATAATATTATAATTATAATCTCTTGAACATACGAGTATTACACATATTCTGCCGATTTCTACAAGATGCCATTGAGTAAAATAACAATGTATGTAACTGATGAGCAGAGAAAAGAATTGCTGACTTTCTTGCAAAATAAGAACTGGGACGTAGAGATGGAAATAGAAGAAACAGCCACCGCCATGCCCGTTGCAGAGGCTGCTTACGTACCTCCCCCTATGCCTCAGCATGCTGAAGGTGTTGCTGAGTGTCCACTGTGCTTGTGTTCCCCTTGCATAATAAATGAACAGAACAAACAACGTTGGTGGCCTGCTAATAATCGTCCACCGCATAATCTAAATTCACACGAGAGAAAGCTTCTATACAGGAGGTTTTGGGCAATGCTATATAATTGTGGCGCATGGAAAGATGTCAGATATATAGAGAGAAAAGTAGCGGCTAGAAGAGGAGACTGTACTTGGCATAAGAGGGAACTGATGCCTGAATGTGTGGTACAGCAATGCAGGAACTGGCTGCCTAACCCGCGCAACCAGCCTTATTTGGGCCATAAGTGGAGTTGAATTGTTTATACCAGTTGTAAGTACTATAAAAATACAGAACTTCAATTTCAGCAATTTATAACCTCTGATATGTACGTGGGTCATAATAGATATAAGTGGTGCTCATGTATTAGATGTATACCATGCAGGGCCTCGCATGTGGCAAATACGATGTGCGTCGACCATCAGATTTGTACCGCTATTCCTCGTGTGTTTAGTGCGTCGACCGTCAGATTTGTACCGCTATTCCTCGTGTGTTTAAGGTCAAATATAGGTCAACCTGCAGGCCTTTAAATACTTTCTATGCCGTTGCTTTCGTTTGCATCACTCTTAGCAGGTTTTATTAAAATTGCTGGAATAAAACACGAGCCACTCGCACACACTGTAAGTTCGCATTTTAATGGTACTTTGAATACAATAAAAAGAGGCAAATGGCTCTTAGCTTTGTCCAGGCCAATATTGAACCAGAAATATAAATTACTTGCCGTTTGATTTGACAGATTATTTGACTACTACAGACAAACGTAGACCTTTATTTCGATGCCCTCCGTGGCTGAGTGGTAACTAACAGTCCTTGACTTGAAAGCACTTGCCCCGCACCTCTGTAGGTTCGATTCACGATAGCGTATCGATTTCTTTCATGCGAGGGAGCACTACAGCTGGTTTGCGGAAGGTGGGCGGTTCTACCCTGGTGCCCGTGAGTGTCTCAAATACTTCTCGGGGAGGGGTAATCCGATGTTCTCCTCAACCAATACTAACTGGAGAGTCACCATGTCACCTAAGTTGTTGATGCGAATTCCCCACACCCGATAGAAAAACAACAATAAACCACATAGTTTACAAACAATTGGAGAAGGCCTAAATGTACTTTATGTTTACGTATCTTCATTGTTCTAATCAGTTACCCTTTCAACACCACATGCATCTCAATAGGCTTACAAAAAGTGTAGATCCAGATGAGCCGGCTCGTGACGAGCCGTCCCATGAGGATCTGTACTTTTTGCCAGTAGTATAACTATTTTTAGACAAAATTACTAATTTTGGTCCAAATTTAATTTTCTTATTAATGTATTGGTCTGAAAATATCATGCACCAGTCCATGTCAGTTACTTGGTGCTGAATGAGTTATATATCGTGTACCAGTCCATGTCAGTTATTTGGTGCTGAATGAGTTAATATCATGCATCAGTCCATGTCAGTTACTTGGTGTTGAATGAGTTAATATCATGCATCAGTCCATGTCAGTTACTTGGTGCTGAATGAGTTAAATAGCATGCATCAGTCCATGTCAGTTACTTGGTGCTGAATGAGTTAATATCATGCATCATTCCATGTCAGTTACTTGGTGCTGAATGAGTTAATATCATGCATCAGTCCATGTCAGTTACTTGGTGTTGAATGGGTTAAATATCCTGCACCAGTCCATGTCAGTTACTTGGTGCTGAATGGGTTAATATTATGCATCAGTCCATGTCAGTTACTTGGTGTTGAATGGGTTAATATCATGCACCAGTCCATGTCAGTTACTTGGTGCTGAATGAGTTAATATCATGCACCAGTCCATGTCAGTTACTTGGTGCTGAATGAGTTAATATCATGTATCAGTCCATGTCAGTTACTTGGTGTTGAATGGGTTATGGAAGAAAAGAAGTCTATGTCAGTTACTTGGTGTTGAATGAGTTAATATCACACCAGTCCATGTCAGTTACTTGGTGTTGAATGAGTTAATATCATGCATCAGTCCATGTCAGTTACTTGGTGTTGAATGGGTTAAATATCCTGCACCAGTCCATGTCAGTTACTTGGTGCTGAATGGGTTAATATTATGCATCAGTCCATGTCAGTTACTTGGTGCTGAATGAGTTAATATCATGTATCAGTCCATGTCAGTTACTTGGTGTTGAATGGGTTATGGAAGAAAAGAAGTCTATGTCAGTTACTTGGTGTTGAATGAGTTAATATCATGCACCAGTCCATGTCAGTTACTTGGTGTTGAATGAGTTAATATCATGCATCAGTCCATGTCAGTTACTTGGTGTTGAATGGGTTAAATATCCTGCACCAGTCCATGTCAGTTACTTGGTGCTGAATGGGTTAATATTATGCATCAGTCCATGTCAGTTACTTGGTGCTGAATGAGTTAATATCATGTATCAGTCCATGTCAGTTACTTGGTGTTGAATGGGTTATGGAAGAAAAGAAGTCTATGTCAGTTACTTGGTGTTGAATGAGTTAATATCATGCACCAGTCCATGTCAGTTACTTGGTGTTGAATGGGTTAAATATCATGCACCAGTCCATGTCAGTTACTTGGTGTTGAATGGGTTAAATATCATGCACCAGTCCATGTCAGTTACTTGGTGTTGAATGAGTTAATATCATGCATCAGTCCATGTCAGTTACTTGGTGCTGAATGAGTTAATATCATGCATCAGTCCATGTCAGTTACTTGGTGTTGAATGAGTTAATATCATGCATCAGTCCATGTCAGTTACTTGGTGTTGAATGAGTTAATATCATGCATCAGTCCATGTCAGTTACTTGGTGCTGAATGAGTTAATATCACGTATCAGTCCATGTCAGTTAATTGGTGTTGAATGGGTTATGGAAGAAAAGAAGTCCATGTCAGTTACTTGGTGTTGAATGAGTTAATATCATGCATCAGTCCATGTCAGTTACTTGGTGCTGAATGAGTTAATATCATGCATCAGTCCATGTCAGTTACTTGGTGTTGAATGAGTTAATATCATACATCAGTCCGTGTCAGTTACTTGGTGCTGAATGAATTATGGAGGAAAAGAAGTCCATTGTATTTGACTTCCAAATAGTTAACGTATTACTACACTGTTACGCGTACTGTGTTTGCTTTTTTGTATTTGTCTTATTCCAGAGAAACAAAGTCGCGAACATTTGCATAGAAATGTAGATTGGAAGTCTAATTAGAGACGTATAAATTGTCATTTGTATTCAACCGGCAGATGTTTGCAAGATCCTAATTTACAAGAACCGTATCACTAATTCGTCCGATATTTTGAACATTTTTTGATGTGTTATTCGATCGCGAGAGGTGTTCTTCTGTGAGATGTCATCAAGCACCTATAATGTTAATGAGGGAACATTTAAAATATGCTCTTTGATATTTCAAATT
Organism: Archivesica marissinica; assembly: GCA_014843695.1. Classification (NCBI taxonomy): domain Eukaryota; kingdom Metazoa; phylum Mollusca; class Bivalvia; order Venerida; family Vesicomyidae; genus Archivesica; species Archivesica marissinica. The sequence continues at coordinate 39,140,913 of CM026388.1, forward strand.
AGATTTTCAATTATATATTCTGAACATTTATTATGTTTTTTTTCGATCGTGAGAGGTGTTCATCTGGGAGTTAGGATCTAGCACCTATTATATCGAAGAATGAAAATGCATTAGTGGAAGTCGTGATAGCGCAGTGGATGCGCGTTCGCTTCAGGTGCGAACAATCCGGAGTTCGAACCCCGCTGGAGCCGTTAGGATTGTGCCCTTAGGCGAGGCATTTCAATTCCACGTTGCCTCTTCTCTCTCTCTCTCTCTCTCTCTCTCTCACGTGGCGATGGATTCCATCAGGAATGAGGTCTCGAGGGTAATTAATATAACTTGTAATAACTTGTTTCGCAATCGAGCTAAAGCAAATGTGTATCAAATGAAAATGCGACTTATGTTCTTTGATATTACAGATGATTTCAATATGTATTTGAATTCAAAAGGAATACAGACATAATATACAGTACGTATGCATTGTATTGCGTCCATGCTCGCCAATGTACATGGTTAATGAGAGATATCCCTGATTGTTCTATTTCCTCCCTTGTCAGATAAAATCCGATGGCTAAAGTGTATGGAGGCCGAAGTCATCCACTCTAACTTTAAACGCGCTCAATGTAGTTCATACACCGATGGAAACGATTAACACGCGATTCATTTATTGTATTTACATTACATTAGAATACCGTTCTCTAAGATTGTTATATATTTTAAGATAGATTTTTGTTAAGAAAGCTACTTGAATTTGCTAAATAATTGTTCGAGTTCTTAATTAACCAAATGAGAGTATCTTCTCATTCGCTTCGAATTCACACAGTTTGCTATAAATAGAATTGAAAGAAATGAATGATATTGTTGATTTTGTAATATTCAAGATATTGAAGATGAGTACCATTTTATATGTGTATGTTTTAATGAGTTCAGGAAAAATTGCCTTACGAAATAGTTCTACTAAAGGTCATCAATGTATAAGTTTATCACCCCTCATGCAATCTACAAATGAATATATTTGTTTTAGCTAAATTAAATCTAGTTCAATGTATTAAAGACCCTTCCACTTTAACTTCTACTTCAACTTCTTACTGCCGAACAATCAGCCATGATTATGATTGACATGCGCATTCTAGACAGTTCGTTTTTGTAAAATGTTATGTGCAAGTTTAAAAGATAAAAGGATTTGTTAAGAGCACGGATTAGAGAGAGAGAGAGAGAGGGTCCAGTCTGCTAACAATGGTCGGCAGACTGGGATTCGACTGTATATATGTCGGTATACTGTTCCATAGCCTGGTTGGGAAAATGAGTTGGCCTGCTATTGTGTTTTTGACTGTGGGATTAGATAGTTATCGTTTCTTGTGTGTGTAGTGTGATGGTGATCTACAGCAACTAGTTCATTCTTATTTTGAAAAAAATCACATGATTAGTGAGGCTTGATTTCGTCTCTGTTCTAATGTTTTCCAATTGAGGGTGGATACCATTTTGTGATACACTATTAGTGTAGTTGTAATCATTAAATATATATCTGGCAGCATATCTTTGGATCATTTTTGTTTTGTAGGTAAGGTGCTTCTACCAGGGTTTCCAGACTGCTGAGCAGTATTTAACCTGTGGGTGGACATAAGCGTTTTTGAAATATGCGTTTTCTTTGACCTGTTTGTTATTTGTTTTGACATTCCTTTTGATGAAGCGGATGGTGTTGTTAGCTTTTGAAGTAATATTAGTGATGTGCCCAGTGAGTGTTCCTTCTAATGGTGACTCCGATATATTTGGAGTGTTCAGTTGACCGTAATTGTGTGCTATGTAAAATGTATAGGTAAATGATGGGGTTTCCTTTCCTATTGGTTTATAAATGTGAAGCATTTATCAGGGTTGAATTCCATTGACCATTCCTTTCGCCAAGATTCTAATAGGTGTAGGTCATGTTGTAGAGCTTCTGCTGAGGACTGGGATTTATGGTGAGGTAGACGATGGTGCTGTTTGGTAGGTCATTTATATAAGATAGAAAGAGACAGAGCCCCAGGACAGAACCTTGGGGGACATCTGAGAGAACGTGTAACCTGTCGGAGCATTTACCTTCGACGAGAACCTGTTGTGACCTGTTTTTGAGTGTATACACAATGTGGCAGTATCATATATACCAGCATGTTTGATTTTATGGATGAGCTTGTTATGTACTTTGTCGAATGCTTTACTGACATCCATTATGACGACATCCATCTGCTGATCGAGCTCGAGATTATCAGCTATCTCTTGTATGAAACCAATGAGTTGGGTGTCACAGCTGTGTTTTGATTTGAACCCGTGCTGCTGTGGGCTAATAATATGGTACTGCTGTGGGCTAATAATATGGTGCTGATGTGGGCTAATAATATGGTGCTGCTGTGGGCTAATAATATGGTACTGATGTGGGCTAATAATATGGTACTGCTGTGGGCTAATAATATGGTGCTGATGTGGGCTAATACTATGGTGCTGCTGTGGGCTAATAATATGGTACTGATGTGGGCTAATAATATGGTACTGCTGTGGGCTAATAATATGGTGCTGATGTGGGCTAATAATATGGTGCTGCTGTGGGCTAACAATATGGTGCTGATGTGGGCTAATAATATGGTACTGCTGTGGGCTAATAATGTGGTACTGATGTGGGCTAATAATATGGTACTGATGTGGGCTAATAATATGGTACTGATGTGGGCTAATAAGGTACTGATGTGGGCTAATAATATGGTACTGATGTGGGCTAATAATATGGTGCTGCTGTGGGCTAATAATATGGTACTGATGTGGGCTAATAATATGGTACTGATGTGGGCTAATAATATGGTACTGATGTGGGCTAATAATATGGTACTGATGTGGGCTAATAATATGGTGCTGCTGTGGGCTAATACTATGGTACTGCTGTGGGCTAATAATATGGTACTGCTGTGGGCTAATAATATGGTACTGATGTGGGCTAATAATATGGTGCTGCTGTGGGCTAATAATATGGTACTGCTGTGGGCTAATAATATGGTGCTGCTGTGGGCTAATAATATGGTACTGATGTGGGCTAATAATATGGTACTGATGTGGGCTAATAATATGGTACTGATGTGGGCTAATAATATGGTACTGATGTGGGGTAATAATATGGTACTGATGTGGGCTAATAATATGGTGCTGCTGTGGGCTAACAATATTGTGCTGATGTGGGCTTATAATATGGTACTGCTGTGGGCTAATAATATGGTGCTGATGTGGGCTAATAATATGGTGCTGCTGTGGGCTAACACTATGGTGCTGATGTGGGCTAATATATGGTGCTGCTGTGGGCTAACAATATGGTGCTGCTGTGGGCTAACAATACGGTGCTGATGTGGGCTAACAATATGGTACTGCTGTGGGCTAATAATATGGTACTGCTGTGGGCTAATAATATAGTGCTGCTGTGGGCTAATAATATGGTGCTGCTGTGGGCTAATAATATGGTGCTGCTGTGGGCTAATAATATGGTGCTGCTGTGGGCTAATAATATGGTACTGATGTGGGGTAATACTATGGTACTGCTGTGGGCTAATAATATGGTACTGCTGTGGGCTAATAATATAGTGCTGTTGTGGGCTAATAATATGGTGCTGCTGTTGGCTAATAATATGGTACTGCTGTGGGCTAATAATATAGTACTGCTGTGGGCTAATAATATGGTACTGCTGTGGGCTAATAATATAGTACTGCTGTGGGCTAATAATATGGTACTGCTGTGGGCTAATAATATGGTACTGATGTGGGCTAATAATATGGTACTGCTGTGGGCTAATAATATAGTACTGGTGTGGGCTAATAATATGGTACTGCTGTGGGCTAATAATATAGTACTGCTGTGGGCTAATAATATGGTACTGCTGTGGGCTAATAATATGGTACTGCTGTGGGCTAATAATATGGTACTGCTGTGGGCTAATAATATAGTACTGCTGTGGGCTAATAATATGGTGCTGCTGTGGGCTAATAATATGGTACTGCTGTGGGCTAATAATATAGTACTGCTGTGGGCTAATAATATGGTGCTGCTGTGGGCTAATAATATGGTACTGCTGTGGGCTAATAATATGGTACTGCTGTGGGCTAATAATATGGTGCTGATGTGGGCTAATAATATGGTGAGAGTCTAAGTATGACATGATGTTAGAAACCAATTATGTTATATTTCGGGTTTTACGCCTGCATCAGCACCATTTCGGGCTATATCGCCGGCGGGAAGTTTACTTAACAACACCTTTCCTGGGCAGGCTCCAGCGTTTAACCAGTACTTGGGTGCACCAACCTCCGTAAGAAACTGCCAACTTTTTTCTAAGAGTTTGGATGATATGCATGTTAGAGAAATGGGGCGGTAGTTGCTAGGTTTGGATGATATGCATGTTAGAGAAATGGGGCGGTAGTTGCTAGGTTTGGATGATATGCATGTTAGAGAAATGGGGCGGTAGTTGCTAGGTTTGGACGTTTGACACTTTGTGTATATGGGAGATATAACTGCATGTTTCCAATCATCTGGGACAATGCCGGTGTCAAGTAAGTGACCTTTGAAAGATTTATGTTAACATTGGGGAAATGTCGCTGTGCAGTTGTTTAAGTAACCTAGGTGAGATTTCATCAGGACCTGAGGTCTTATTGGTGCTTAGATCTGACAGGAGCTTGTCAACTCCTTGGTCTGTGATAGTGATTGGTGGCATGGGTGGGTGAGTGGGCATTGAGGCTGCACCTATTGACAATTGTTTGAGACTGAGGGGGTGAGGATGATAAAAGACAGATTCAAACTGTCGATGCAGAATATTGGGTCAGAATGGATTTGACCATTACTATTCCGGAGTTGTCAGTTTTGCTGTGCTTGATGAAGGAGTAGAACTTTTTCTTTTGACCTGCATTACTGATGCCACTAAAGATGACTAAGTGTAAGTATGACCAATAAGAATTCTTATCTTTTTTGTATGATGGATTTCAATGATTTTAATTTGGTGACCATGTTTTGATTTGTTGTTGGTGACCTTTGTTAGTTTTGAACTAAGTGTGTCACTTTTTCTAATGAGCTTTACTAATTCGTGTGATATCGTTAAAAGTTACAGATGCACTTTTAAATATTCTTATGTAATGTGTTCATCCTCTGATATTGGTGTTATTGCAAACTGTTTTGTATCAATTCTCGTGATTCAATATGTATATGTTATATAGTTATGTGTATATATATTTTTTTAAATAATATTTTATTGCATTTTTTCATACAATACATTACATATATACATACAATACTAAGAACAAATCAGAGATTAATATGTAATTATATGATTGCACTATACGATACATTTGTTTTGTCAAGGGAAAACAAGCAAATGGGTTGGGCTACAAGTTACAACAACATTATTTACAGCCCTCCCCGTATATTTGATTATCTACTATGTACAAGACTTAGTCTGAATACATTTTCTGTTCGCATTCTAATAATACATGAATGTACACCATATAAGTAAAAGTTCTTCGAACTGAGTTATTTGTTAGGGCTGTAATCGGACATGGTTACCTATTTCTCTACTGAGTATGCGTTTATAACGCAGAATGGTTTAAATGCAATATTTATGCCGACTAAATCTATTACATCATGATTGTAATATCTCGCATGGAAAACTGATGTAAGTAGTTAATGCGTATTACAGCACCCTTGTTCATGTTGTACGAGAAAATTATTCCCGATTGTAAATGTGCACTGTTACCCAAACCAGGATTTGTATGTTGATGAAGCTGCTGTATTCTCATTTATGGAAATGCTGACAGGGTATATATGATTAGAGACTATGGTGGGAAATAATCGTCAGAACTGCAATTGTCCCTTTTCTGTTGAATATATGCATTTATCCTACCTTCACGCGAAATAACGTACACAAACGGCCTTCCGAATAAATTTTGCTTTATTAGTCAGTGCCTAATAAAGCTTTCGTGACGTCATAGGGCTAACCGTGGATATAAAATTGAAATATCAATGCGCAACATATTACCAAGTGCGTAGCGAGTTTGTAAGCTGGCATGGCTAGTTGGTTTGTTTTTGGGTCGGGTGCACACTCAGAATGTAGGATAAATAGAATATTAGGTTACTGTCTTATACATTTTAATTTATTAGACTCGTCTCCGAAAAAATTAAAATGTATACGAAAGTAACCTAATACTCTCTATATATACGCCAGATCAACTTTAGTTTAACAGTATTATGTTGTAATAACATTTATACACACTATATAATGGACATGAACAGATGTTGGATTGGAAAACAAGTTTTGGAAAGTTCCTCTCCAAAAATGATACATGCAAACTAAAAACATACAATTAGATCAGACATCAATAGCCTAAGTGGGACAGACAGACAGACAGACAGACAGACAGACAGACAGACAGACAGACAGACAGACAGACAGACAGACAGACAGACAGACAGACAGACAGACAGACAGACAGACAGACAGACAGACAGACAGACAGACAGACAGACAGACAGACAGACAGACAGACAGACAGACAGACAGACAGACAGACAGACAGACAGACAGACAGACAGACAGACAGACAGACAGACAGACAGACAGACAGACAGACAGACAGACAGACAGACAGACAGACAGACAGACAGACAGACAGACAGACAGACAGACAGACAGACAGACAGACAGACAGACAGACAGACAGACAGACAGAACGACAGACAGACAGACAGACAGACAGACAGACAGACAGACAGACAGACAGACAGACAGACAGACAGACAGACAGACAGACAGACAGACAGACAGACAGACAGACAGACAGACAGACAGACAGACAGACAGACAGACAGACAGACAGACAGACAGACACTTAATTGCCCGTATGCATCATTAAGAGAGTTGGAAATAATAGTGTCCAGGTAGTCATCACAAGAAAAAGGAAGTCATGATAGCGCATGGGTATCGCTTTCTCTTCAAGTGTGAAATCCAGGAGTTCGAGCCCAGCTGTAGCCATTATTGTGCAGTATTTGCACTGAATTAAACAATAGAATTGCACTTGGAGAGATGCATATATCACACTTGAATTTGACATTGTTTAAGGCCAGGATAACCCAAGAAGTAGTTGATGGATTAAGACGTTGTGGATATATAAAGGGTTAATCTAGGTGGAAATGAATCGATTTTGAGATACACCACATAATGCATGATGCCCTCTAGTATACACAACTAGTTATCTATATATATAGTTTGAAATAAACAACTGCAACCAGTTAGTATACATGGCTTATCGGGTATGGTAGTGGTCATATATTTATAAAACTGTGGAATGCTACTCAAAGTGTTCGTTATTGCATCGAGGGCAATATATTTCAGAAATAAGATCATAAAACACAATTATGAACAATCAATTGCAACAAACCTCTTTCACAGTTAACTCCTGCATCATAGCTATTTTGACAGTAACTTGTGGGGTCGTACACATTTTATTTCTACACACTCATTATGTATCTAACCACGCTATCAATTCATTTATCATATTTTACTTTGATTATTATGTTTTAGTGTTGTTTCTTGTCTATAAATATACGCCTCTAATATTGCTACTTCTGACATTTGACCTCAATTGTGTTCCTAACAGATAAATTTATCTCTAAGTTCCCCCGTACTATCAATACATTTATCATCAACTTTTAGGAGTTCGCAAATAAATAAAACATGATATATCGTGGTTTCTCCATTGCTTATTGCCACTTCTCCCTGACAAATACTTTCATTAGCACTTTCAATCCGTCATATCATCGACTAGCGAGACTTCTGGCAGCGTAGATGTGGCATTAATATTCGAAGAGTCAAAGATGGAAAAATCACCCGCGCCTCGTATATCAGTGATTTCCTTTGCTCACATATATTCGTAAAGCTATCTGTGCTTATCTTAATTGATCCCTCTCCCTCTCTCTCTATAATAAGCTGTGATTCGTCCAGAAAGCTGTAATTCACCTCTTTGCATTCCCTCCCTCTCTCTCTGTAACAAGCTGTGATTCGTCCAGAAAGCTGCCATTCACCTCTGTGCACCATGTAACTGTGCCTCTCCCTGTCACATGAAATATGACTGGTCAGCAAAGGTGTATCCGGAAGTAGGAATTCACCTATGTGCCTCTCCAACTGTTGGATTTTATTATTCAATAGCATAATAGTCACATGTAGTACACTATTTTTACTTTGTGGCAAAGGCACATTCATGACAGTATGTGTGTGTTTTACGTTTAGTTGTCATCGCTACCGGTTGCCCATATGAGCGACGCCTCCTGAAGAGATTCTTTTGCGTTCAGGGTGTAAAGCACCGACACGAGACCTCGGTTTAAAATCCCATCTGAAAGACGGTTAATTTAATTAGGGTCAGACGGTGTATCGAACCTGCGATCCCTGGATTATCAGTCCAGCGTGTTACCACATGACTAAAGTGATATTTTGTATACATTATATATTATCTGCATACCAAATAGTGTGTGATAATTTCCCCCCATACATATGTACACAGCCTAGATATAAGTTGGCTACTCCGGTATGATTTTATATGCTGAAAACATACTAATGTGTTAGTGTTTAATAATAATAATTTATACTATTTGTGTACGTCGCTACCTGTTGCCCGTATGAGCGACGTCTACTGTAGAGATTACTCATTTTATATTGTTGGAGGATCATTTAACACCCATTCTAAAATCTCCTCTGGTTCTTTTACTTGCACGATGTAAAGAAGGTCACGAAACCTCGGTTTAAAGTCCCATCTGAAAGACTGTTAATTTTATCAGTGTCAGACGGGGGATCTAACCTGCGATCACTGGATTCCCAGTCCATCGTGGTAACCACTGAACTACGTATCCTTCTGTTTGGGAAAGGTTGCTCAATCCAGTGAACCGACAACAATAGTTGTCATTCTCCTGTCACCATTGGCTAATTAGAACAACGACAACAACAGTAACCATGACAACAACAACGGCAACGTTTATTTAGCAAATCGACATAGAACACGCCTTTGTCTAATGAACAGTAATTACATAAAGACAATGCATGTATGTACATAATTATTTGCTATGAGTAAGTTAACGTTCTTAGCGCATGCATTACCTATTAAAAAAACTACATGTCACTAGTAAATGGTACTCGGCTTCTACAACATTCATATTACATTGTTGACAAGTTGACATATTATGCTTAGCAATTATATTTGTAAGACTGTGGAAAGATATTCGAAAACATGGAAATATAATTATTACAATGTCACTACAAATTCATCTTGCTACAATGTAATAGTTATTGCTAAATGCCTTACTTCCAGGGACAAAGTGAATTATTTTGAAATTAAAGATGAGGGTTTTTGTTGATGACAATCGAGTAAACTGGGAGATCAGCCAATTTAGTGCACACACAAATGAGCCTCACTTCAATACAACACATGCGCGTTCGCTTCAGGTGCGAAAGGTCCGGAGTTCGAGCCCCGCTGAAGCCGTTACGATTATGCCCTTAGTCAAGGCATTTAAATTCCACGTTGCCTCTTCTCTCTCCCTCGTGGCGATGGATTCCATCAGGAATGAGGTCTCGAGAGTGATAAATATAAGTTGTAAGAACTTGTTTCACAATCGAGCTAAAATAAATTTGTATAAACTAAACTAAATAAATTTGTATAAACTACAATGTTAGTGTGAACGTCCGTACTCAAAAATAGTTCCAGCATATGACGTTATATGTTTACCAGTATATATCGTGTAGTTTGTTATCAAATTTAATTTATATTAAATGCCCCCTACTGGAGCCTCATTTCATTTAAATGCACAACCGCACAACCACTTCTGTTAGTGTGAACGTACGTAATCAAAAATAGTTCCTGTATAATTTTCAAGTTAGCATCTGTTTCCTGTCAACATTGAAGACTACAGACAACACAACGTTCATTAGAATATATTACTTTATAATTTACTGTTTCATGATTGTCAGGTCCTAGCTAAACGACAAAAGTATATCCAACCGCGGAAGAATACGAAATTCAAGCAGTGACAGAGAAAATGTCATCTTTCACTGTGTCAAATCAATGGAAGATGGGGTTTTCTTTCACTGAGCATATTCATCATTTACTGGAAAGCATAATTTAAAGAAAACCTGTTTACAATGACCAACTTTATCATCTACCAAAGGCGATCTATATCCACATATTCAATGCCTAATTATAAATGACTAATGTCGACTAGATACTAATTCTTGCAAAATGCTTGATACATCCACCACGAAGTAATGGGACATATTTTGAAATTAGCGATGCAGGTTTTTGCTGATGAAAATCGAATAAGCAGAAAAAGAATCGATCAACAGAATAAGTTCGCACAAAAATGACAGCAATGTGGCTGAACATTGGATCATTTGTCTCATTCCTGATTTAGCTGTCACACTTTACTAAATGCTTTCCACTTAATTTCTTCCTAAGCCAGGCAATTTGATTGCTTTTACATCATGTTATGTTTTGAGTGGCAGCTGCCTGCACTTGCGCGTTATTCGTGAAAAAATCCCTTTACATTTAAAGTCCAAATATGCGTTTGCTTAGAATGTGCTACTCCCCGAGATATTGTAAGGAGCGGGTGATTAGCTATTGTTATTATTGTCTTATATTTTCATTTTTCAATAATAAATTATTACGGTAAAAAGTAAAATTTGGAAAATGTGGACACAAACGAATCTACTTTTTGTTAAATTACCATTGATTTTTTTTGTAAATGACCTCCATTAATTGGATATGTTTTTTTTACAAACACACCAATACCTCTGTAAATGGTTGTTTACTATAGCTAATACTAGATCAATTTGAATATGAATTATAGTGTCACAATCACTGTACTGGCCACATCACGGTTGCCATTCTTACGGCGGTGTTTGTGTCTATGGTTCATATTGCCACTTGTCTCGCTAATCCAATCACTCACTTATATACTGTAATGGTGTAGATATCATGATAACATAATTACTAGAACCTAGTTATATATATGCATACATTTTTATTTATATTTCCATATATTATTGTCATGTGTAAATATTTAAAATTGCATCTGTAATTGTGAAGTGCAATAGAATAATTGTTGTGCTATATAAATGCTATGTATTTGTATTTATAGTTTTATTTTTCCAACAGAATAACAAAACCCATATAAGGACACTAAGCACCGAAAGAAACACCATCCAATCTAGTTTCAACATGCATTGTCAGTTCAATGTTTACTTTTGCTACTCTGCCAAAAAGCCGTGAAATCACTCGACAAGTTATCATTTATTTATCTGTAATAGAACATTGAGTTACATATATTGCAGGTGTCCGAGTGGACTTTCAAAATCCATTACGTCTAGGCCGCTGTAGGTTCGAATCCCACTGGCATATCATGTTGGCCTGTGGAAAGCCGGTGGTAAATATCCGGGTGTCCGTCCATGCTTGACATACTGCTCGGAGGAGTACAATGTGCCTTCCTCAACCAATAAACTCGCGACTTTACACTCCCAAAAGCACAAAACCAACCAAACAAACAAACAAACACACACACAAACAAACAAACAAACAAACAAACAAACAAACAAACAAACAAACAAACAAACAAACAAACACACAAACAAACATACAAACAAACAAACAAACAAAAATGAACCCAGCTTTGACAATATACCAACACTATTACGAAATGGGTTCGCTTCAGGTGCGAAAGGTCCGGAGTTCGAGCCCCGCTGAAGCCGTTACGACTGTGCCCTTAGGCAAGGCATTTAAATTCCACATGTCCTCTTCTCTCTCTCCTTCATGGCGAAGGATTCCATCAGGAATGAGGTATCGAGGGTGATTAATATAAGTTGAAAGAACTTGATTCGCAATCGGGCTAAAATAAATTTGTATGAACTAAATACACTGGTGAACCTTCGACACATTATTCTGCTATTTGTAATGTATATTTAGCTTATGGGTATATGTTAACACATTCAGCAACACTAATTAAAAGTTGATACTAGGATAAATTTGGATATCAATTATTTGTCCAACTGAAAGAGAAAAAACGCTAATAGACACTTTAATTAATATAATTATTTTAGCTCCATTGCGAAACAATTTGCCTAAACCATATAAAATGAATTAAATCGCTCTCGTGAGCTCATTACTGATGGAACCCGTCGCCATGATTGTGAGAGAGGAGGCAATGTGGAATGCCTAAGGGCACCACCACCTTGGTTCTGACGGGACTCGATCTCTCAATTACTAGGATTGCTTCGTATTAGGGATGACAACGCATAGCGATTAAACTATTCGAATATTCGGTCGGGAAGGTATTCGAATATTCGCTTTTTTGATAGAATTCTATCAAAATCTCAAAATCACTCAAACTTTTATAAAAAAATGCCAAACTAACCTAATTTCTGTTTTACGCGTAAACGTCATCTTCTTCAAGTGATTATTCAGTGCAACAACTACAATATGACATTTCGTTAGGAGATATTTCGGCTGGACGAGGCTACGACCAGAACAGATTTATATTGTACCCGAATATGTTAAATCCAATTTGCATGGATTACACCTAGGAGTGTTCTTATTCTCAGAGCGATTCACGCATTTCCAAACGTGTGACTGAGCGGGCGGCATTTTTGAGGACAATAATTTATAATATTTGCTTCCGTATATTCGGAATACTGGAACAGTATTCGGATATTCGGACGTTCGAGCGAATATTCGAATAGTTGTTGCTAGTTCTACTGCGTATCCTTTCATATCACCTACTCGGCTCCAATATATCTTTACAGTTTTTATTTGGGAAAGCACTCAATCTATAACACCATACATTATTAAAAGTCAAGAGTCGGTTTCACAAGACTGAGCGATTTAATCGAAATAAGAAAACGACTTGTTGCTTGATGGATGTTCCAATAAATAACGTTAACAAGAAATTGCGACAAAGCTATACAATACCACTTGTCACGGAATGCAAATATAGCGTTGAATATTGGAATAGCACAGCGCATTGTCCTCATTTACTTGCAGATTGTTCCTTAGAAATGTTGGTGCCTTGTCAATTTCTGTATCTCTCTGTGTGTGTTTCTCGCTATGCCAGTGCACGTAAAAGAACCAGAGGGGAATCTGGAATGGGTCTCTGTCTGTATCATTGCATTATCCTCCAAAAATCTAACATGACTAATCTCTTCATGAGGCGTCACTCATATGGGCAACCAGTAGCGACGATAAATAAACGTAAAACACAAACACAATTCATTCACAACTTAGGTCTCACTAATTCACTGTTCAGTTTTCATACAAACCTTACATGCTTCATTAATTTCCAAGAAATGTCTAGAAATGATCTCATCTAATATCACACTCGTCTAGCGGAGCATTAATGTACAGCGGGGAAGTTAGAAGTATTTAAGCATTACACCCGGATAACGTGCATCTGAATCTGTCAATCAAGCTTATGTCGCATTAATCTCGCCGGTCACGTGACCTACACAAACAGCGAACTTGTTAGATTGAATGGTTTCATTTATTCCACAGGCGTTTGCATTCTCAGTAGTTCATACTTTCTATCCTAGCTGTGTCATTTCTCCTCCTCACCTCCTCACCTCCTGTAGGTCGGAATCCCACTAGGGGATGTCGAATTAGTGAGGAAGCTATCTAGCTTGCTGTCGGAAGGTCGGTGATTCTACCTGGGTACCTGTCCTGGCACTCGAGGACCTTGCTCCGCCAATGACAGATGTGTGCGTCATTTAAGCACCAACATTAACATGCACTGCATCAATACCCATTTTTCCGGGCACTCGAGGACCTTGCTCCGCCAATAACAGATGTGTGCGTCATTGAAGCACCAACATTAACATGCACTGCATCAATACCCATTTTGTCCGGGCACTCGAGGACCTTGCTCCGCCAATAACAGATGTGTGCCTCATTTAAGCACCAACATTAACATGCACTGCATCAATACCCATTTTGTCCGGGCACTCGAGGACCTTGCTCCGCCAATAACAGATGTGTGCGTCATTGAAGCACCAACATTAACATGCACTGCATCACTACCCATTTTGTCCGGGCACTCGAGGACCTTGCTCCGTCAATAACAGATGTGTGCGTCATTTAAGCACCAACAATGACATGCACTGTATCAATAGTGCAATACCCATTTACCGATTCTCTCAATGTAGATAATTGAAAACGTATACCGATTTATTTGAATGCACATTTTCAATTAAGACATGGCAGTGCAGTTACTTCAGATATGACAGTGAGATATGTTTCAAATATTGATCTCTATATTCCGAGACCTAGATGTGAAATGTACAATACATCTTTAGAATACTCTGGTTCAAAGATATGGAATTGTCTACCATTGGAAATTAAGACGTCCAGATCTTTAAATATGTTCTAGAGAAAATGTAAATTATGGATACAACTTTTTAATCTGATTGTCATTCAATATGCTTATGGATATGTAGTACAGTGGTAACACGCTGGACTGGTAATCCAGGGATCGCAGGTTCGATCCCCCGTCTGACCCTAATAAAATTAACAGTCTTTCAGAGGGGACGTTAAACCGCTTTACATCGTGCACAAAAAGAACCAGATGAGACTCTGGAATGGGTCTCTGTCTGTATCATGCACTATCCTCCACAACTCTAAAATGACTAATCTCTTCAGGAGGCGTCGCTCATATGGGCAACAGGTAGCGATTATAAATAAAATTAAAACACACAAACTATGCTTATGTCGTTTTGTATTTCGATAACATTACCTGGTTCGCTTAAGTTATATTGTACAGCATTATACATGTATATTGCATGGCGTAACTGTGTACTTTGGTTAAAAGTATTGTGTATGTGTATTAATGTTGTAGTGTTGACATATAAGACTGCCCTAAGGAAGATTAGTTCAGAACTAATTAGGTCACCCTCTATAAATTAAAGAAATATATCTATCTACCATTAAGCATGTTCATTAAAATATAGATACTGGTACTCGTAGAGATGCAAATCCCAGCGATTGTAATTGAGACAAGAACTGAATATATATTGATATATTACTTATTATTATTATATTCAACAAATGTGGACACTTACCACATGCCACATGCCTTGGTCTATCTCTCTCAAAATAGGGTGACGTCCTCCCAATCCAACCTGCCTTCGATATTACCACACATATTCATCGTATTCTTACGTACAGCATTTTGAGAGATCCTATCTAAGCACACGCACGAACACGCATGCATACGCACGCACACACACACACTGGAAAGTCGTGATAGTGCAGTCGTAGCGCCATCGGCTCAGGTTCGAAAGGCAAGTAATTCGCGCACAGCTGCAGTTGTTACGATTGTGACCTTAGACAAGGCACGTAGATTCCTCCAAATTGTCTCTTTTCTCTCTCCCTCGTGGCGATAGACCCATCAGGAATGCTGTATAGAGAGCAATTAAACTAACGTTGTCAGAACCTGTTTCACATTCGAGATAAAACAAATGTGTACAAACCAAGAGGACAGACAGACGTACATGTAGCTAAAGATACTACTCCCCGTTTCTAAATGTGACATTTAACAATTATAAGCTGACCTATCAGCTAGATTGAGAATTCAGCCTCCAAATCTTAATTAATTTTGTTCTATAAATAAATGAATACAGAGTTGTAAAGATGGTAGGGATTGGAATGGATTGGGCTACCTGAACTATTTCAGAGATTAATGAATGGGTTACCTTGGATGGGACCAGAAAGGGACATTCATTTTTAAAAAGTGTTTGAATTAAAATTTCAAACCCCTGTAACTATGAAGTAGAAACGTTGAATTGGCAAGTTTACGTGAATTCTGTCATTACTCTAGGACTGGGTGATGGTTGGTCTTAGAAATAACACTATCAAAGTCGTGGGCACGCGTGACTGAGTTTTTAATGTTGTTAATGCCAGTAGCTAAGTGCTTGGTATATTTTGCTCCTGTAGACTTGAATCTAAAATGTGAATTCGGCATTAATCATCAATGCATCTGTCAATCCAACTGAACATGGTTATTGTATGGACCTCGTTGTTTCATGTTGTTGCCCACACGAACAGGACGACGCCTCCGTGAAAATATTAGATCTATTTTTGGAATTGGTGGATGGTGAAATGGTGAACATATTGACTTTATGAAACTGAAATCTTGTCATTGCTTCATAGACATAATGAATTAAGTTTACGAATATGACCAGCAACCTTTCGTTAGATATATATGTATATTATGTATACGGTGTTGTATGTACGTTCACAACTATATGTATAATGTGTACGGTGTGGTTTATATGCACATACATATCTGTAGTCCCGTAGTAGCATGTTGGACTGGTAAGCCAGGTATCGCATGTTCGATCCCCCGTCTGACCCTAATACAATTAACAGTCTTTCAGATGAGACTTTAAACCGAGGTATCGTGTCGGTGCTTTACACCGTGCACGTAAAGGAACCATAGGTGTTTCTGGAATGGGTCTCTGGCTCTATCATTGCACTATCCTCCAACAATCTAAACTGACTAATCTCTTCAGGAGGCTTCGCTAATATGTGTAACCGGTAGCGACGATAAATAACGTAAAACACACACACAATACTATCATTTCCCATTTTGGCCTGGTTGATTAATTATGACAAGATATGAAAACCCTCAATTATGGTGAGATTGCAGACTGACCGAAAAAAGTCAAAGCAGTTGGATATTGGATTCGGCTCAGTGACCTACCAACAACATGCTGCAAGGTCTAGATCTAGTGTACATGTATATGCTTACAAACCTCGTGGTGCAACAACACTTATGTTCTCAAGTATGCATCCTGTAAAAGCCGCTATGTATATAAAGCACAATACCAACATGTATGTTCAGCAACCCGGACACAGAGTAGATGAACAATATAGTGACATAATGAGTCTTCAAAACCACTCATTTCCTGGCTGCCGAATAGAGACAGGAAATTAAGAGTTACTGTTAGCAACCAATATTTTGTACACTCATATCAGAAAACCGGCTATTGGAAGTCGTGAAGTCAGAAGTCGTGATAACGGAGTTGTACCACGTTCGTTTCGTGTGTGAGGGGTTAGGGGCCCGGGCTTAAGATGCGCTTCATGTAATGCTGAATACTGTAATTAATATGTAATGTTTCTTTAATCAATATCTTTTCTATTATATAAATAAAACATTTACTTATTTACTTAATTAAGAAAAAACGTAAGGATAATATTTCGTTTATGCATTTACTTACCATGCATGCATGACATATATGCTATCGGGTAAGGTATATATGCATGTACATTGTATTATACATGTACATGCAAATAATTAAATCACATTGCACTGAATTTTTCTATTCTCGTATAAAATGAAATAAATAAAATTGCATAAAGCTCAAATGATTTTGGGGTATAAAATTACAGGGCCTTCTTTGTTTTGCTCGATGATCTGTTTTATTATGTGTGTTGTGTAGATTTTCACTACAAAATGTAGTTTCACTGTTCGCTATCTCTATCATGCATATGTTTTGACCTCATGGGCTTTTTAGCCTAATGGTTTTGAATAAACTGTCTGTCTGTCTATGTCATTGTATATATGTTGAGGGCCTTATTAACCTAGTTTTATGTAAGCTGCCGCAAAAAGGGTAAAACGATGAAATGCCACGATTACAGATTAAAATGAATTTAAAAAAATAGAACTATATATATAGTTTGTTCTTTGTAGTTCATAGTTTAGATGAAATAAATTATAACACTCGTTTTGTAATTTATATCTAGTTAGTTTTATGTCGTGTACCAAATCTGAAGAGGATAGTGCATGATACAGACAGAGACCTATTCCGGGGTCTCCTCTGGTTCTTTTACGTGTACGGTTTAAAGCACCGACACGAGACCTCGGTTTAACGTCCCATCTGAAAGACTTAATTTTATTAGGGTCAGACGGAGGATCGAACCTGCGATCCCTTGATTACCAGTCCAGTGGTTTACCACTGGGCTTAAGGAAGACATACAATACATACACTATATGTCGTCTTTTATATCTTATTAAGTTATTACACCTGAAAAGCAATTGCTAATTAGTCGTATCCCTATCTGATTGAGCATTTAAAACATGTGTTGCTTTGCTCAGTAGTGCCTATATTGGGTTCAGTATGTTCCGGTGTACTGTGGTCGCCAGATCGGACAGGTTGGTTTTCTCCGGGTACTCCGGTTTCCTCCCACACGAATGACCACATTAACGCTTTCATTCGCGCCAACGAGAGTGATTAATATAAGTTGTTAAATCATGCTTCGCAATCCTTGTAAGATAAATAAAGTTTAAACTAAGTATGTTTCCTCCCATTTCATCTTAATATGCTTTTAAATTTCAAGTAACTACCGCTTTTCAACTTTATCTCACACATGTAGTTATCACATGTACATGTATATACTATAGTAGTGCAATATGCTATAGATGAATGATGTATACATAGTCTCGTGTAACTCTGAATTGAGTGGCAATGCACTTGTTAATATGTAAACTAGATTTTGTAGACAGGCGGATCTATAGTCCAGTGGTAACACACTGGACTGGTAATCCAGGGATCTCAGGTTCGAATCCCCGTCTGACTTTATACCGAGGTCTCGTGTCGGTGCTGTACATTGTGCGCGTAAACGAACCAGAGGAGACTCTGGAATGGGTCTATGTCTGTATCATTGCACTATCCTCCAACAATCTAAAATGAGTAATCTCTTCAGGAGGCGTCGCTCAAATGGGCAACCGGTAGGGACGATAAATAAACGTAAAACACACACACACACACACACACACATATTTTGTATTTGTTATATGTTGTACATTGATGAGACTGAAATAAAGAATAATATCTATAAAATACGTTACTCGAAAGATAGAAATAAAGAATAAAATTTATAAAATAACTGATTCGACAGATAGAAATAAAGAATAAAATTTATAAAATAACTGATTCGACAGATAGAAATAAAGAATAACATTTATAAAATAACTGATTCGAAAGATAGAAATAAAGAATAAAATTTATAAAATAACTGATTCGAAAGATAGAAATAAAGAATAACATTTATAAAATAACTGATTCGACAGATAGAAATAAAGAATAACATTTATAAAATAACTGATTCGAAAGATAGAAATAAAGAATAAAATTTATAAAATAACGGATTCGAAAGATAGAAATAAAGAATACAATCTATAAAATAACGGATTCGAAAGATAGAAATAAAGAATAAAATTTATAAAATAACTGATTCGACAGATAGAAATAAAGAATAAAATTTATAAAATAACGGATTCGAAAGATAGAAATAAAGAATAAAATTTATAAAATAACGGATTCGAAAGATAGAAATAAAGAATACAATCTGTAAAATAACTGATTCGAAAGATAGAAATAAAGAATACAATCTGTAAAATAACTGATTCGAGAGATAGGACACAGACAGTAGCGCGACAAATCAAATCTTCATTAATCAGAAGTCAAATCTACGCCTTGTGGAAAACATTATTTGGAGGAATTAAAGACTGATTGAGACATGTCAGTAGATATCGACATGGGGGTGAGGACGGCGGTGTTCAAGTAGATATATATATATATATAAAGGAGATAGTTTACGATCGCATTGATTAGGAGTGTTTCTTTATTAATGTAAGTATTTATATTGTTTGAAAAATATATATATTAATCAGTGAAATTAAATGTGGTTTTTTATGCTTTCTAATGAAAGATAGATATGTATTAACTAGACTATTAACCGTCTCCGTGGCCTAGTGGTTAAGGCGTCCGCCTACGGAGCGGGAGGTCGCAGGTTCCTTTCTAATGAAAGATAGATATGTATTAACTAGACTATTAACCGTCTCCGTGGCCTAGTGGTTAAGGCGTCCGCCTACGGAGCGGGAAGTCGCAGGCTCCTTTCTAATGAAATATAGATATGTATTAACCGTCTCCGTGGCCTAGTGGTTAAGGCATCCGCCTACGGAGCGGGAGGTCGCAGATTCCTTTCTAATGAAAGATAGATATGAATTAACCGTCTCCGTGGCCTAGTGGTTAAGGCGTCCGCCTACGGAGCGGGAAGTCGCAGGCTCCTTCTAATGAAGCTAGATAGAATTAACCGTACTGGCCTAGTGGTTAAGCGTCCGCATAGGAGCGGGAGGTCGCAGGTTCCTTTCTAATGAAAGATAGATATGTATTAACCGTCTCCGTGGCCTAGTGGTTAAGGCATCCGCCTACGGAGCGGGAGGTCGCAGATTCCTTTCTAATGAAAGATAGATATGAATTAACCGTCTCCGTGGCCTAGTGGTTAAGGCGTCCGCCTACGGAGCGGGAAGTCGCAGGCTCCTTTCTAATGAAAGCTAGATATGAATTAACCGTATCCGTGGCCTAGTGGTTAAGGCGTCCGCCTATGGAGCGGGAGGTCGCAGGTTCCTTTCTAATGAAAGATAGATATGTATTAACCGTCTCCGTGGCCTAGTGGTTAAGGCGTCCGCCTATGGAGCTGGGGGTCGCAGGTTCCTTTCTAATGAAAGATAGATATGTATTAACATGTTCGGACTCAAGATGTCAGTGACATCATTTATGACGTCATTTCTTGTCGTCTCACAACGACGTCCTTGTACCATATAGCACACGATTGAATAATGTTTTAAATCATTAAAATCACGTCTCCCTCTAAAATAAAAGGAACATTTGTTTGTTCAAGTGATCGAACAATATTTCACTCATTACATTCACGTCGTACAGGACTATTAGTATGCTTCTATATACTAAGATGATATGTGTCTGTTCTCGTCGTCGTACATATAATTCTTGGAGTCGTCACCAAAATTAGTGTTTCGAAGAATGGCGTAATAACCAGTGAAATAACTAAACGTTTGGCTGGCACTGTTTATGTGTCCTTTAGGCTTCCGATTGAATTGTGTTGGTATTATGTTTGTATATATATTTATATTTTAGACCACCTATATACTGCCACCATATAAAACTGTGCACCTTTATATTGAGCGTTACATTTTCGCTACGCGTATTAGAATTATGGATTTTACTATCATGAGAGAAGAAAATAATCCTTCGCACAGTGTACTAATTTACCCAATATTTCGCTAATTTGTATACTAAGAGGATATAATTATTACCTGTAAGGCAAGTACAAAGTTTCTTTTTGATGTAATTATATATGGAATAGCAAATACTACTGCTATGGGAATATCCGTAAAAGGATGTATACGTCAAGTTTGATCTGTAGGCATGAATACGGCAATAAATCAGATTTAGAGAGGATGTTCAACCTGGTCCATGTCTGATGCGGCTCGTGCTGCCTACGACACACCACTGGTAATGATAATTCAGGTAAAATAGAATTCGATCACCGAAACAAACAACTATCCTCTTAGTATACTGGAGGACATAGAAAACGCACACCTACATTATATTCTAGAGGACATAGAAAACGCACACCTACATTATATACTAGAGGACATAGAAAACGCACACCTACATTATATACTAGAGGACATAGAAAACGTACACCTACATTATATACTAGAGGACATAGAAAACGCACGCCTACATTATATACTAGAGCATATAGAAAACGCACACCTATATTATATACTAGAGGATATAGAAAACGCACACCTACATTATATATAGAGGACATAGAAAACGCATACTACATATATACTAGAGGACATAGAAAACGCATACTTACATTATATACTAGAGGATATAGAAAACGCACACCTACATTATATACTAGAGGACATAGATAACGCACACCTACATTATATGATTATTATTACATGAAAACGAAATACGAAGGATTCCATGAAAAATATATCACATCTTTATTACAAAACACAAACTGAACAACTGAACAAATATTCCAAAATGTTTAAAACTATGTATTTATATAGTTATTGGTTTTCATGTAAAAACACACTTATCCGACGTGTGCCTTTTCTATGTCCTCTAGTATAAATTATATAGAATCATGCTAATATTAGACGTTTACGTCGTGCATGTGAATGTATACGATAATGTAAATGCACGCGTAGTTCGATCCAATCCGGTGGGTGTTCTCAAAACGATCCAATCCGGTGGGTGTTCTCAAAACAATACAAACATATGATGTATATATGGACCTAGATGTGTTTTATCGGAATCGGGTGGCGTGGGGGGGGGGTCTCAAAACATTACAAACAGAAGAGGTATGGAACTGGAAATGTGTTCTCAAAACACCACTACATTCCCCACAAGAGTTTGTATATTTAATAGAAATTAGCTTAAGCATTTAATTCAGTATTTGTACATGTAATCAAGAAATGAACATTTTACATATACTTTAACAGAAGTAGACTGAAAGTGATTAGAATGAAAGAAACCTTATATAGTGCTTCTCCCTATCAATTGATTGATATACAATATAGATAGCGATGATAAATAAACGTAAAACACACACGAGAGCGGTTAATATAAGTTGTTAAAACTTGTTTGGAGAATCCTGAAATAAACCTTTACTGTAGTCCTACAAGTCTTCAATACGATTGATATACAATATATATATAACAATGAAAATACGTGAACCCTATTCTATGTATAGGCTAACGAATATCCGAAGTTATTGTAGTAGTGAGCAAATAGTTTTGGATGTTAAAAGAAAAAGGTTAACATTTAAATGAATAATTTGAAGAAAGTTCAAAAACATGAAATATGAAATCGGAGAACGAGAAAAATTTAAAGAAATAGTGTTTAGTTTAAACATATTTTATTTCAAGAATCAAACATTCGACATAGTGTAACATACAAAGTATTTAGGTGGATTGGATTGAAAGTTAAAAACTTATTAAAAATCCTCTCCAATGGTATACAACTGTGCACAAGTTGGCGAATATATAACTATCATTGACAACTAAATGTATAAGAAAAGTAATAGTCATAGATAATAGTAAGAAAATCACTCCACTTTGTCTTAAGTGTGGAAGAACAGTGATATGTAAGTTGTTATTTTATGATAGCTAAATTAGATTCGATAAGATTTAACCTAGATAAAACGAAGATTAGATTAGATAATAAGAACAGAGATCAAAATAAGGTTCAGAATAGAAGAGAAATAAAGGAAAAGACTGATTTTAGAATGGGAATGGATTTGACGAAGCTGGAAGAACAAAAGCACACAATTTGCACTAGTCGTTATCAAATCTCTTTGTTGCGGTAATAAACTGTTGAACTGCATCAATTATCGCATTGTTTATCTCTAAATAGTGTTTGAATAGGATCAATATCGACAGCACTCAGACTCCGCCATGTAATCGTTTACTTCTAGTAAGCAGCTTTTACAACTCTGTGGAGGACTGATATGTCGTGGCGCCAAACATAATATACACATTTATCCTACCTTCATGTGAAATAACGTACAAAAACGGCCTGCCTAATAAATTTTGCTTTATTAGTCAGTGCCTAATAAAGCTTTCGTGACGTCATAGGGCTAACCGTGGATATAAATAGAAATATCAATGCCCAACATATTACCAAGTGCGTAGCGAGTTTGTAAGCTGTCATGGCTAGTTTGTTTGTTTTTGTGTCGGGTGCACACTCAGAATGTAGGATAAATAGAATATTAGGTTACTGTCTTATAAATTTTAATTTATTAGGCTCGACTCCGAAAAATATTTGTTCTCCAACTCGCCTAATAAATTAAAATTTATAAGACAGTAACCTAATATTCTCTATTTATAAGTCTTCAATTCGGCTATCGGAATGGAATGTTCCAAAATTACTATATAGTTCTGCATAAACCTGTTTAGCTTCCTGAATGTTCTTTTTAATCGGTATATCTGCGGTGTGGCATGTTGCGTAATTAAATGGTGTCTATTCAGTAAGTTTTGTATGTATTCAATTAATTCAGTAAGTTTTGTATAACAGACGGATATGTAGTCCAGATGTAGCACGCTGGGCTGGTAATCTAGATATCGCAGGTTCGATCCCCCGTCTGACCCTAATAAAATTAACAGTTTTTCAGATAGGACTTTAAACTGAGGTATTGTGTCGGTGCTTTACACCGTGCACGTAAAAGAACCAGAGGACACTCTGGTATGGATCTCTCTTTCTGTATCATTGCACTATCCTCCAACAATCTAAAATGACTAATCTAGTCAGGAGGCGTCGTTCATATGGGCAACCAGTAGCAACGATAAATAAACATAAAACACACACACACAATTTATGCACAACTTACGTCTCACTAATTCACTATTCAGTTGTCATACCAACCGTACATGCTTCATTAATTTCCAAGAAATGTCTAGAAATGATCTTCCAGTTTCCCATTTTGGCATGGTTGATTAATTATGACAAGATATGATATGATGAGATTACCGACTGACCTAAACATAATTGGAACCGGCTAAGCTACCTGCCAACAAGATGCTGCACGCTCTAGATCCCGCAACATGGCCTGAAAACCACCAGCTTCCGGCTCTATCCCAGGCGCCTCCTCAACCACCAGTCATTGGGCTGGCACAGCCTCGAGCTCCACAGGTTGATCGTCGAGAGCACCTGCTCAAAAAGGTCAGACTCGTATTAAGCGGATGTCTTCCCGGCTCAAACTCGCAGGTGGCAGGTCCGATTAGGAGAAACAGACGCGATTACTGGCGTTCCCTGTTGGAGTGGTTCATGGCTAAGACCTTAATTACCAGATTTACGATTGTTTGTATACTTAATAGAATACATTAACATGATTGATTTGGTGTTCAATGAAAGCTCTGATATAAGGAGCGTTCCGACAAATGGTCTTTAGTGATGTCTGCATATTGCGATTAAACAGAGTAGGAAATGCTATTGAAACACCTTCTGTTTGCAGTGCTTTGAGAACACCCCCATGATTGGATCGAACTAAGTGTACATTTACATTTGCGATTAAGCAAAGTAAGCAAGGCTATTGAATAGGTTGGAATAGTTGTAATACAATTCAAACATCTTCTGTGTTGAGAACACCCCCTCGGGTTGGATCGAACTACCTGTACATTTACATTAGCATATACATTTTACATTCACGTCGTACTGGTCTAATACTAATATTTTTAATATGAAGATATCCGAACATTTATTTGTTGATGCCAAATACTTCTTCCTGTGCTTAAACATTGCATTGGCGGCGGCCACAGACCAATTTCCGATGAAGTAAAATAAGACTTATACTATTGTGAACTGTTTCCTATCTCTAATCACAGGAACTTGAAATGTTATCCATAAGCCACCAAAGGTCTCGTACCTTTATCCTAGGACACCCCCCTCTATTAAAAAAGAGACAGGAATGCAACGTAAACAATACCCCACCCACTACTCACGACATATAAAAGCGAACTAACATCGTGTGACAGCCACACTCCCGGGGTTTGTTAGTTGAAGGAAACAAAAATATACCTCGAGCAGTCGCTGATCTTTAATATCTACCCGCTGAACAAAAGATAATCGATTTTTTCTACACAATTTTGCAAGACGTCGGAGTCATTGCGGATTTGCGTGACGTATTTGCTTCTGCGCCGGAGTAAATGAGATGTGTATATATGCCGTTAATTTAGCCGTGACCGGACAACTGATATGCGGGAATGCAAACATGGCACAAAGTGAAGCACTTGCACTGGCCTTAATATGGCACAGTTTCGTAATGACAGGTTCGTGCGGTACGGGCAAAACGTAGAGTGGTGGAACCTATGCTCGGCGTAAATCCTACATATCATGGCCTATAAAAAAAAGTTAACTGCACTTGCCGTATATTATTATTTTCTTAAGTCGTGAACACAACTTTCATAAAATTGTTGTTGGAAATTTTAGCTTCATCACGTAACCATGCGCCTAAATACAGCTATCGCAACGGCACCTGTTTCCATAGGGAACTAGATACTTTAGGGCACCTATGCACCGCGTACATGAATTGTTTTATTTATGCATGGGTAAATGTTGAATACATTATTTTGACTTAGTAACATCAATAACTAACAATATTACAACTCATAAGAAACTTTTTTCTGGTTATTTGTACATTTTTTTCCAATCCGGATAGCCACCTGAAATGCTCACAAACCGCACATTTCGGTGGAAAAAAGTTCCCAACAAGTTGTCTGTTTAAATTCGGCTACTGAACCAGTCAGCTGACAGTTGCATTAGGCTACCGGTTCGCACAGCGGAATGTTATTGAACCATACTTCACCTCTGTCAGCGAAAATAGGTTAAAAATATTTAAATATTTCAAATACGGATGTAAATGGAAAAAATACGCCGAGCATAGGAATACACCGAGCATAGGTTCCACCACTCTATACATTAAAGTAAGTAAACTCCCTTTTTATTTTGTTCATACATTAACATGAAAATAACAGAAAATGCATTGAACCGGCGTCGACACGTTTCTGCCATATTGTTGTTGTTGTCGTTGTCGTTGTCGTTGTTGTTGTTGTTGTTGTCGTAAGGATCCGTCGTTTATTTTTCGACGCACCAGATGGACGTAATTTAAATATTGTTATTATTATTATTGTTGTAGTTCGGTTAGTTCTTATTATTTACAAATCACCAGTGGTTGCACTGAAAGTAGCTGGAGAAGCTGCTCAGCCACAATCTCCGAAACCCTGTTGCCTTTCAACCTCACTTAGGAGTCGAATGCGTTTGTGGTGCAGATTATGTATCAATCAATACACGGCACTGGAGTTCAATGTTCGCTATATCATCAGGGTTGTTCACTAACCACGTCGGGTCTAGGATTAGCTTAACAAGTGTCACAGGGTTTCTAGTGTCTATATTTAGATCATGTGTGATTGGAGAAATCTGCTGTAGGAATCTGTCCCTTTGTGGTACGAGGGCATCGCATTCGGCTAGGAAGTGTTGTCTCGTTTCGGGTTGTCCGCAGCAGAGTTTACAGGTGGGGTCGATTCTATACTGCTCTGTTGCTCTGTAGGTTGTACGTTCCCGTCAGGATTCTACACTTCAGCTGGGCCCGTCTGCTGTCGTGGACGTTGTCCCGCACTGTTCCCCAGATCGGATGAGGGATTCCCACGCGTAGTGAAGTTGTGTTGATGAATTGCAACGACGATTTCACAGATACATCTTCACACCATCCTTCACACACTTCGCCATAGAGAGCACTATTTACTGATTTTTTCCACTCCAGTTTTGACGGCGGATTTGTTAATAACTGGTATGCGGATGGAAGATTATACTTCAGGAGTAACGCTTTAATACTATTGAACCAACTATGTTCTGATATTGACTTCATTGCAAGCTGCCGCACTGCTATCTCATATTCAACACTACCCCGATTTCTAATTATCTTTCTGAATAATGTTAACTGTGTTTTGTGAATTATTATTTCAACCGGCGCAATACCTAGCAATGCGAGCACAGATGAGTTAGGGGCCTTATCAGGAAGTCCTTGTATTTGTTTTAAACATTTTCTTTGAAAGGCTTCGAGTTTACACATTTGGTTTTGTTTTACATCTAAAGTTTCTAGACCATATGTCATTCTTGGCACAATTTCAGAAGACCATAATTTTGCACAGATGGATTGTTTCAGACCGTTACCGCTATGTAACCCGGCTCCAAAGAGGGAGTATGCAGCTTTCCTGCCTAATGCTATTTTCTCATCGACGTTAACATTTCCAGCTACTGTCCTTTTAATTCCGCGATGAACAGTTTGTTTATCATTCGAGAGTTCGTCACCAGACAAATAGTATTGTTGATCTGTCCCTGATGTTCGCGTGCCATTTTTATAGGTAAGAACACTGCTTTTAGTTGGATTAATGCAGTATCGTTCCCTTATGGCGAAATCCTCAACGCTGCTTATCATCAGTTGCATTTCAGATGGAGAATGTGTGATTAACGCCAGGTCATCCGCACATGTCACTTGCGGAATACTGATATGTCCAATGGTAGAACCAGTGAATTTATTTTTAAGTTGTAGAAGTAATGGATTATTAAAGCGTTTGTAATGAGTTGTCGAGAGCACCCCCCCCCCTGACGAACTCCTTGACGAATTGTAATCGGGCTGGAGAGTGTATTTTCCCATTTGACGGCGGATGTTAAATCTGTGTACATGTCCTTGAGTAGGAGCCAGTCGTCTCCCTGTATCCCGTCCAAGTAGAGTTTTCTCAGAAGTGAATTGTGATGCACAACGTCAAACGCTTTTTGGGCATCCAGGGTAGTTAATATTAATGGTTGCTTCTTATTTTTCGCTTCAGCTATACATTCAGTTAGAATAAGAGCTGCATCTATTGAGGATTGTCCTGCAGTGAATCCCTTCTGTAGCCGCGACTGTGTATCATCCAGTATCTCATTGTGTCTCTTATTCAGTATATGTTCGAGTACTTTCAATATCACTGAGGTGACAGTAATTCCCCTGTAGGTAGACGGGTTTGTGGTATCTCCCTTCTTGAAGACAGGTGACAGGATGCCCTCTTTCAGTACCGGTGAAATATGCTTTTCATTTATAATATAATTCAATAGGTCACAGAGAAATGAGTTTAAAGCAAGTCCTCCATATTTAAGGTGCTCACTCGTTAGATCCATGGAGTCAGCAGCTTTATTCGAGTTCAGGCGTTTTAGTGCATATTGTACCTCGCTGATTTCAACTGTTTTTGTTTTCATATTTCGGTCTTCACAAATTATTTCAATGAGGTTGACATCTTCAAATGTTTGTTTCATTTTAACATCAAAATGTTCATTATCCAAGTGATTTGCGAGTGTTTGGAAGTGGGTTGCCCATCCTTCACATATATCTTCCGGCCTTTCAAGGGTAGTTCCGTGTGTTTGGAAGTGGGTTGCCCATCCTTCACATATATCTTCCGGCCTTTCAAGGGTAGTATCCGTGTGTTTGGAAGTGGGTTGCCCATCCTTCACATATATCTTCCGGCCTTTCAAGGGTAGTTGTTTGTTAGTGTGCGACTGGTTTTCCTTTCATTCCGTATTCATAGGTGAACTTTCTTTGTATTATCTTTTGTGTTCATTATGTTATGTAGTCTGTTGATTTTTTCTGTATTCGCTAGCCTACGCTGTTCTTTTTTAAGATTCCGCTTTGCCTGTACTCTATCTTTTACTGTAGGATGTCGTGAAGACGTCGGCTTTCCAGCAATCCGCCACTTCCACCATGCATCCTTACATGATTTAACAGCTTTGCTAATGTTTTCATTCCATAAACGTGGTTTTCTAGTTTTCTGTTTCCTGTATTTTCTAAAGTTTGGTATACTACACTTAGTTGCCTCCTTAGGGGTTGAGGAGAAGTGTCCCAGCGATTGTATCAGCTCAAATCCACTCGATGGAGTCGCAAATGTTCTCAGATTCTCATTGATATGACTTGCATACATGGCTTTATCGCATTTATCCCAGTTAGGTTTTATTGACTGTATTATCGGTGTGCTTTCTTTACATCTCACTCTAAGCTTCAAAATAGCAGTTACACCTTTGTGATCAGATGTGTTACATGCAGATTGACTTTCATTTTCAACTTTAACGTCCTTGATAAGTGTGCGTGCAGTTTCACAGTATAGAATATAATTAACAAACTAAACGAGACTTACCTTAGTAAGGTGATGTTTGGTTTGGATTTTATGTAGTCACAGTATAACTGGAGGGATCAAATGAGATGCGCGCCTGAGCGTATCGATTTTATCAGTATTTTAAAGTATATCTTTAGTCTTAACAAAAAATACCCATATATCTACTCATAATCACATTATGGTAGGGAGGGAATATAGGGAGGGCATTTGATCCCTCCAGTTATACTGTGACTACATAAAATCCAAACCAAGCATCACCTTACTAAGGTAAGTCTCGTTTAGTTTGTTAATTTTATTATGTCACATAATGCTCAAATGAGACTTTAAAGCTTTTGCTAAGACTAAAAAATATATACAACAATGTAGTTACATTTATTCAATATACATACAGCCTGTGTAGCAACCCACAGAGCATATTATATAAACCCTGAACATAGCATTACAATTTTAACACAGCCTCAGCATACGTATTTGACATAACTATATTCTTGTCATAGTACTTTCCAAATGTCACTGCATTTGACCAACCAGCCGTAGAGAGTATATGTTTAACGAGAACATTATTCACTTTTGCCTTTGAAACTGACGCACCTCTTATACTGTGTGTTTTAAACAGTTCACAATCTACACCCGATAAGCACATCACTGTTCTCAGCCATCTACTTATTGTATCACGTGAAATACACTTATGTGGTTTTACATAACTAATTAATAACTTTGTGGTTCCTCCACGAAGAGATTCAGTTCGTTTTAAATAGTCACTTAAAACATAATAAACATAAAGCCTCCTATCCGGAGGATATTCTCTAAGTACTGCTACAGCACTGTCATTTCCTGGTCGACATTGTTTCAACATGTCACTATAACACAACACATAAGCATCCTTATGCTTTTTCATATTTGCAATATCTAATATATGAATTGCCTGTGTCCTACACGCTAGAGTTAAGGCAATTAACATCACAAGTTTTAAAGACAAATTCTTTAAGGTTAAACTATCAGCAGAATCAAAGATAACAAATATTGTAGAACTACAGTAACATCCCATGTTTCCTTATATCTGGGAACTGAAGGTCTCAAATTATATATACCCTTCAGAAATCTAATTACAAGAGGGTGCGGTGCGAACCTGCCGAGAACCCTTCCAAAATAATACCAATAGCTGACAAAGCACTCCGTGCCGTGTTTATTGCACTGTAGCCTAAACCATCATGATATAAACTAGTTAAGAAATCCAGAACGTTACTCAGAGATATTTGAACACTATCAACTTGTTTTTTATGACAGAATAAAAACCATTTTTGGATGACAGTATTATACTGTTTCTTTGTACTTGGTCGCCAAGAGCACATACTGATGTTGGCAGCTTCTGCCGAAACGCATCGTTCAGTAAGTGATATCCTGATAACCTGCACGCTATCAATGAGAGTTTCTGATATAGTGGATGCACTTTCCGTGTCCCTGGTAAGGTCAGCAAGTGTTGATATGGTCGTATGACTCTTGGCCAATCTGTCAAGAGCAGCATCAATGAGGGCCACCATATCTGAGTCTTCCATAGAGGGCAGATAAACAGGCATGAAGCTGTGTCCTCTCGAATCTTCTGTAAACATCTCAGAACCAAACTGAAATGTGGAAAAGCATACATGTATTCTTGTGACCAATCAAATGAAAAGGCATTCACACAAATTGCCTCTGGATCTGGATGCCACGAAACAAATCTAGAGATCTGTTTGTTCAACCTGGAGGCAAATAAATCCAGTGAAGGTTTATCCCAAACTTCAATCAATTTATTGAATACTGTTTTGTCAAGCATCCATTCCACATTCTCATTGAATATTCGTGAGCTTATGTCTGCAATGTTTGAGATACCTGGAATGTGGGCAGCTGAGACCCAAATGTCTCTAGCAATACACCAGATCCACATATCTTTTGCCAACAAATTAGCTTTTTGACATCTAATACCACCCATTGAATTGACATAAGTCATAGCACATGTGTTATCAGTTTTAATTTGAATGTGTTTGTTTCTACCATCTTTACAAAATGCCTTTAGTGCATTAAACATTGCTAACAACTCAAGATAGTTGATGTGGTTATCTGCCTCAGTTTTGTTCCATCGACCACCGATTGAACAGTCACAACACCCCATCCTTTTCCTGAAGCATCTGCGACTAGAATAATGTCTGGATTGCCATGCAAGATGTCTCTCTTCTGACAAGATAAATTGTTTATCCACCATAACAACTCAGATGTTATGGCATTACTTACGAGCATACATGCATCAAAATTACCCTTCTGTATTTTCAACTGCTCTATCTTAGCATGCTCAATTGTTCGATAATATAATGGGGCAAATTGAACTGCAGAGAACGTTGACACCATCAAACCTAAAACACGAGCTACTTCCCTAATTGTAGCTGAAGTTCTGTTATATAGATTCCTGCAGGCCGATACAATCGACAATACCTTATCATTTGGTAAAGATACAGTCATCATACTATGAGTCATGGTTTCCGAATCGATATCATTGCCTAAAAAACATATTTTGTTGGTAGGAACCAGTACTGACTTCTCTACATGAACAACAAACCCTACTGTTGACATAAGAGAAACAGTATCATCGACATTTGTCTGGCATTCAGCATATGATTCACTTGCTAGTAAAGAATCATCAATATAACCTGCATTTTTGTGACTTCTTTCTCTCAGATTTGAATAAACAGGTTTCAACAACTTAGTAAGCATTCTAGGAGCCGACCCAATACCATTTGGAAGACAAGTATATTGATATAATACATTATCCCAAGAAAAACGCAAATACTTTTGATGTTCTTTTGCGATTGGTACAGAATAATAGGCGTGTCGCAGATCAACTGACGCCATATATGTAACATGTTCATTGAATGCTTTAAGATTCAATATCAATCTGTATTCACCGTTTTTCTTGGGAACAGTAAAAATTGGAGAGATTACTTCACCAGCTTCATGTGATACACCAAGTTCAAGCAGCTGTTTAATTTCATTGTCAACTATCATTTTTTCTTTCTCTGAATAAATGTTATTTCGTACATTTGGGAATGTTATCGCTTCAACATCAATAGTTAACTCACTGTGACAATTATGCACAATGTCAAGTATATTTGGATCTGATGTCAACTCTCTCCAATTTTTAACATAATGTTTCAATCTACCAGCATAAAAATCACTTACTGACGTATTTTGACGATGTCCTGACATATCCTCTACCTCGGCCTCGTGGTTTAGACACACGTTCCCTGAACACGCCCCTCTGTACGTATGGACGTCCACCCCGACGGTAGTTTTGATTATATGACTGATTGTACATGTAGTTGTTTCTGTAGATCTTTCCTGAGATCTTATTCATATCTTGAATTTCTTTCACCGATTTACAGATGTCATCGCCATATAGATTGTCAGTGAATTTGTGATTTGATGTACACAGATAACTCCCTATTTAAATCACTCTTTTATTGATCAACTTGTTTGCATGACCTAACAAACTCAGGGCAGCCCATTTCTATGTCATCATTGTCAATTTTTGTTGACGTATGGTGGAGTAATTTTGTAATCAGTATACTAGATTTGATCACAGCTTCTTGTAAGTTCTGCATTTTTCGATCCGAGGTCTGCATTGGCGGGGAAAGTCTGTTCCAAACCAACGAATTGACCTTTGTTTTCACCAAACTTCAATGATGTCATATTTGGAGCAGACATTTTTAAATAAACCGGACACATTCTCGTGCGAGATTTGCTCAGCATTAGGCCCGTCACTAGACGGCAAGTTCGTGTCATATTCTGACATACATGTATTATCATAATCATCCATTTGTTCATACTGTGGAAACTCGTCCTCATACGACATAGAGGCTTCCAATTGATTCAGGCGCTCTTCCTGCGCTTTCTGACTGCCCTTTGCAAAATTTCAAGCTGCGTTCTATCATGCTTAGAACCATCATAAACAGGCGAGCTACTGACCCTACTAGCTTGTTTTGAACTCGTGCCATTCACGGACGTTTCACGCGTACCAGTCATTTCACGTTTATCGGTCGTGGACTGTTCCGTGTTTGAAGCCTTCTTGGCGTTCGTGGCAGTATTCTGACTGCCCTTAATTGTCTGACTCGTTTTCTTTGCCAACACCGCAGCCTCGGCCATATTTCACAAATTTATATGGTGAGAAAGAAATATTTCGTGTTGATTTCTTTTTTAAATACCAAAAACAGGTATGAACAATGACAACCGTAAACCCTCACCACGTGAAGGCGTTTCATGTACATTTTCAAACAAACTGTACAATATAAATCAATTATCTATATGTGGAAGTCGTGATAGCGCAGTGGATACGCGTTCGCTTCAGGTGCGAAAGGTCCGGAGTTCGAACCCCGCTGGAGCGGTTACGATTGTGCCCTTAGGCAAGGCATTTAAATTCCACATTGCCTCTTCTCTCTCCTTCATGGCGATGGATTCCATCAGGAATGAGGTCTCGAGAGTGATTAAATATAAGTTGAAAGAACTTGTTTCGCAATCGAGCTAAAATAAATTTGTATAAACTATCTATATGTGAAAACAGTTTCTAGACAGTAATTGTTACAACGTAACAATTTAATTCATCAATACGTGATGAAACTTTTACGACATAGGTTTAAACTAAACCTTAACAAACTACGTTTATCATTGTCGTACTGATATATCGAGGTAGAGACACGTCTTCTCTCGACCGATACTATAGGCATACTGATACAATCGATACGCTCAGGCGCGCATCTCATTTGAGCACGGAAGTTATGTGACGTAATAAAATCCAATTCCGCCGAGTCTCTTCCATTTTCGTGGTAGAAAGTTACCCCCCCTGTTTTAAACGATCCGAGTTTATTTCTGTCACAAAAGTCTTTTAGTTTTGTGTCCTGCTCATTTCCTACTCTGTTCTGCAATGACGCATTCATATCGCCTGCTATTATAACTGATGAGTGCTGCTAAATTTAATAATAATCTCATTTAGTTCTTCGAGAATTTCATCGAAAGTCTGTGAGGTACGAGAGTTTCGCGATGGCATATACACGTTGCACAGGCATATTGGAGGATCTGACAGCACTTCTGATACAACAATTCTTTTGCTTCCGTCGCTACACTTCCTCACTTTTAACTCAGTGTCATTTCTAGTAAGAGTGGCCACTCCGCCATATCCACGTGGTTTTTGCACTGGTGGTATTGGGTCGTTTTTATCCACAGCTTTAGCAAAACTGTCAAATCTGCCATCTAGGGAGCTTAGTTGATCTAGCTGGAAGGTGAACAGCCACGTTTCCTGCAGGCAAACTATATCGGTAGATTTCAGTAAGTCCAGGAGATAATGCATATTTGTCTCAACATTTTTTATATTTAGAGTAGTGAGTTTCAGTAATCTTACATCGACTTCGTCCTCCACGTTGCCTGAGAGGCTCGGCCGTGACATAAAAATGACTGTGTTTGTGCATGGTCCTTCTCCGTACTGTTGCGTGGGGTCCTCTTAGCATCTGGGCTTTCCAGTTCGGTCTCGGCGTATTCGGAGCTAATTGAGCAACAGTATCCATGGTAGTATAATCATGCATGACTCCATCACGTTCATGAGTACCAAGGAGATCGGAGTCATCACTCGAATTGTTGTCTGGGATTGTGATTACTTCACAGTCATCCGGGATCGCTGGTCCCACCTCCATCACCTGTACTGGTTCACTGTTGTCACTCTGTGCTGGGCCATTTTCCTGCTGTTTCATGAATCTTGGCGCTATGGGTTCACGTCTGCTCTCCGGCTGTACATGTACATGTGTACGGGGTGGAATTGTATGCATATGTGGGTTGCCCGCGTGTGGGTATAATGCATGTCTCTGTGCAGCAGGAAGATGGCTGTATGGGGAGAGTAAGGTACAGGGTTTGGATTGTATCGAGCGTTATAAGGATGCATACGCATAGGGTGTACTCCCGTGGGTTGGGGCAATACTGGGTAAGTCGGATGTACTCCCGTGGGTTGGGGCAGTACTGGGTAAGTCGGATATTGAGGAAATTCTTCACTCGTTTGGTGGGGATATGTTGTGGATCCATACTAGCATTCATGGCTGGACGGCTATCTGTCGGTTTAGGTGCACGTGTAGATATACTGGTCGCAGCTGTAGTATCTGTCCCTGTCCTCGTGGCGGTATGCATCGCAATAGTGCCTGGGGGGATACTTTCCGCCGTTGTAGACACTGTGAGTGGTTGGTAATGTGTCAGCACCTGATTATTACGTCTTATTACCTGTAGAAACCTCTAGTGGATGGGGGGGGGAGACTACCTCTTTCACCAGAGTGTCATCATCATGCATTTGGTCCATTTCATCACTTCGTAGGTTGTCATCCGTGAGGGAATCCAGAGGATCACTCAGTTGTCTACATGATCGGCAGTAGTAGTGCATCTCTTCAGTAATTTCATCGGAACCTATCCCTTCACATTCATAGTGGAGCCAGTAACAGCATCTGTCGCAGCAGACTCCGTGCTCGACATGTTCTAGACAGTGTGGGCAGTAATCCAGCTCTGTTGTGAGTGAGTCCTTCGAGACATCAGCGTTTTCAGGAGAAATAATGGATTTTTTCAATTGTTGTATTGCTTTTTTCTTGTTTGAAGTTGTTTCCGTGTTCTTGATGCCCATCTCCCCTAGCTGGGTAGCTATTTTGTCATGTAGATGTCTATCACAGGAGTTCAGTTCCGCGCTATTAAGAATCTTCTTGACTATCTTATGATGGTCCGTCTTAAATGCGCCAGGATTTCTTCCATTGGCCATGACCCTGCTGGCTGGTTGTGTGATAAAAGTTCAAGGTATACTGGGATTGACCGCGGCCATGTTGCGTTCTAGTAAACACCTTAATCTGAGTCTCCACAAGAGTCTCCACAAGAGTGTTCTGTCGATCATGTACTTGAATAATGTCATTAATGTTCAAGCTAGCATTGTCCTTAGCTTGTTGTTCATGGTATGCCACAACATTAGCCCTATACATCTTGTACATGGCAGCAGACATAGTGAATATATGGTTTTTTGCTTTTATCTCATGAGTAATTTTAACATCCGTTAGGCAAGAAGATTTCTTCTTTTCCAGGGCGCGTGTCTTGTTTAGAGTGTAGTCCCTTCCTCGATGGGTTTCACCCGACATCCGACTAGACCTGTGTAGAGTGACCTCCATGGTTCAGGGTTTATAGTTGATGTTTAAATTAGAGACTTATCTTATCATATACCTCCCAAATTTGCTTATTACAGCATATCTCCAGGAGCATGAATATATAGTTTCCGTATGGGGTCCGACTTTTCTAATTCAGCGGATTTGAAGAACATGGCCAGATATTTTACCATAGCTGGGAATGAAACATTTTTACAGAAGACCAGTAGTAAATGGTTCTGTTCATCATGTAGTAAGAAAGTCAAAATAAAAAATTATCGAATCAGATTATTTTTATATCAATATCTTTTTAACCATAGTAGGATTTAGTATCTACAAATCATATTTTGCAAGTGACAATTGGACAAAAGACTACGATATATACAAAGTTTTTAAATCAGAATTTGAAATCATGCACCTTTACTACCTATTTAAAATGATTAATATAACATTTTTCAAAAAGGTTCATGAAAATATTTAATAGTACTTTTACAGTCATTTATATTACTAGTATTAATAAATACAATGTATTTACAGTAGTACTTAACATTTGCTTGTTGTGTATCCTTGCTGTATATATGTACATATAAATATATTTGAATAAAAGAAGCTCTGCTTCACCAAAAAAAAAGAAAAAAAAAAAAGAAAGTCAAAAGCCGGGGGGAGAAAAGACAAAAGAATAATCCGCGTGTGTATGTATGTACCATTAATGTCAAACCCCTTGCGGGGATTTAGACATGTTTCCGTGGGCATGCTTAGCCGACCATAGCGGTTAACCAGTACTAAGCAATGTGTGTGAGGTGCCTTGCTAAATGACACTACATATGTGTGTGTAACAAGGTGGCTCAAATAAATAATATCATATAAGCTATATATGTAGGT
Source organism: Archivesica marissinica (assembly GCA_014843695.1). NCBI lineage: Eukaryota > Metazoa > Mollusca > Bivalvia > Venerida > Vesicomyidae > Archivesica > Archivesica marissinica. The sequence continues at coordinate 39,178,554 of CM026388.1, forward strand.
CTTTTGAAAAATCACAGCAGCATACTTTAACCCCCACCCCCCCAACTTGTCGATAACCATTTGCGGTTTGGTAGACTGAAGCAAGCATGATAATGTCGCTGGCAAACTGTCCTCAAACTTGTCAACGATTTTGACCACATACTCTAAAACAATGAGAGCACACTATCACTCATTCCGCTGCACATGGGTGAGAAGGGGGCTCCAGGTTAAAACGGATCATGTTATACTAAAAGTGATTTCCTACCCTCATGATCTAAACCAATGGGTTACTGTTGAATTTCTTTAAATTCCATCTCGATCTTGGATCCAAGATCTTGACGCAGAACACGCCTGAAATACGACCAATTATTCAATTCAATTCAATTCCAATTATACGTGGCTAGCGAGATATCTACTATCTAAACCTCTCTTGAAACGGATACTTTTATATTGCAACATCACAAAATTCATACCATATTGCTGTGTTCATTTGATAAGCCATGCTGATATAATTATAGTGAAAAGTTTGAAAACTGTCAACCTTTCCCGTGTCACTCGTCTATAACCAACCAAAGTGCATCGTATTTACTCTGGTCTGAATTACTTCCCCTCTCTGGGTTTTCCATTCATCTTTTGTCAAATGTTTTGAATGAACGAACACATTAATGAACAGTTATAATTTTTATTAGCAGAAAAATATACGGAGGAAAATGTGTCTTTTCAATCTATTTTCAAGTACGAAATATAAATATTTGTATTTACTCCGGCGCAGAAGCAAATACGTAACGCAATGGCTCCGACGTCTGCAAAATTGTGTCGAAAAAATCGATTATCTTTTGTTCAGTGGGTAGATATTAAAGATCAGCGACTGCTCGATGTATATTTTGTTTCCTTTAACTAACAAGCCCCGGGAGTGTGGCTGTCACACGATGTTAGTTAGCTTTTATATGTCGTGAGTAGTATGTGGGGTATTGTTTACGTTGCATTCCTGTCTTTTTTTTAATAGAGGGGGGTGTCCTAGGATAGAGGTACGAGACCTTTGGTGGCTTATGGATACAATTTCAAGTTCCTGTGCTCTAATTAAAATTTGCATTTACGCTTAGTATTTAATATAATACTCTGACCTTTTGACACCAGTCCAAACTTAATAATACTGGACTGCAAGTACACAGGTATGACGTCACGACAGTGTTTTAAATTACACGAAACGTTTCTTGTTGAATATATTGTGTCACTATAATTGAACGTTCGGTACGTTACGTAGCATAATACGGAAGTTACATAGCATAGTACGGTAAGTTACGTAGCATAGTACGGTACGTTACGTAGCATAGTACGGAAGTTAGGTAGCATAGTACATAAGTTACGTAGCATAGTACGGAAGTTACGTAGCATAGTACGGATGTTACGTAGCACAGTACGGAACGTTATGTAGCATAGTACCGAAGTTACGTAGCATAGTACGGAAGTTACGTGGCATCTTATGAACGTTACGTAGCATAGTACGGATGTTACGTACTATTGTACGGAACGTTATGTAGCATAGTACGGAAGTTATGTAGCATAGTACGGAAGTTACGTTGCCTAATACGGAGGTGACGTAGCATAATACGGTACGTTACATAGCATAGTACGGAACGTTACCTAGCATAGTACAGAAGTTACGTAGCATAATACGGAAGTTACGTAGCATAGTACGGTACGTTACGTAGCATAGTTCGGAAGTTACTTAGCATAGTATCGAAGTTACGTAGCATAGTAAGGAAGTTACGTGGCATCTTATGAATGTTACGTAGCATAGTACGGATGTTACGTACTATAGTACGGAACGTTATGTAGCATAGTACGGAAGTTACGTAGCATAGTACGGAAGTTACGTTGCCTAGTACGGAAGTGACGTAGCATATTACGGTACGTTACATAGCATATTACGGAACGTTACGTAGCATAGTACGGAAGTTACCTAGCAATGCACGGAACGTTACGTAGCATGGTAAGGAAGTTACATAGCATAGTACGGATGTTACGTAACATAACATGGAACGTTACGTAGCATAACCCGGAACGTTACGTAACATAACACGGAACGTTACGTAGCATAGTATGGAACATATACCTTTTCTGACACCCCTGGTTACTAGCAATCGGGGCCACACTACCAGAAGTTATTTTATTTAATGGAAGATAGGTTCAAGATACAGAGGACACTTCTAGTCCAGAATCATTCCTGGTATGAAACTTGAAATGGATCTCTGTCTATATCATTGCACAATCCTCCAAATCTAAAATGACTTAATCTCTTCAGTATGGGCAAGGGATTACGATGGTAAATAAACGCAAACACACACCTAATTATGCACATTTCTAAATACACAATATAGAAAGTGGTAATACAAGTGGCCATAATCGCATTGTAACTGATAAATAGGGACAGTTGTATCATAATGCTGATATATACCAACAGCAGTAGCATCATCATCACCCACATCATCATCCCCATCACATATCATCATTAACATCACCATCAACATCATCTCCATGATGATGCTCATCGTCATCAGCACCACTAACAAAATTATTACCATTATCAGCTTAATCACCATCGTCGTCATCATCATCATCATCATCATCATCATCATCATCATCATCATCATCATCATCATCATCATCATCATCACCATCATCATCATCATCATCATCATCATCATCATCATCATCATCATCATCATCATCATCATCATCATCATCATCATCATCATCATCATCATCATCATTATCATTATCATCATCATCATCATCATCATCATCATCATCATCATCACTAACAACAACACCAACATGATCATCATCAATCAACCGTCTCATCGGCACCATAATCATTTTAGCAAATTCACTAAATTATTGTGCTGAGATGTTGAGTTGATACAGAGATCTGTTGATGGACTGTGCTTCAGTTGTAATAAAGTAATCACAAGTTATGCTTTCCAATAAGCTGATCTGGCCTCTGTACGATGTCTCTGTACGTTTATTTGGCAGTAAGAGAGTCTAGTGTAAAAGCCCCGTTCCTATATGTTGTTCAACCATTAAGATGATGAATTATTCTGGTTAACTGTAAAATACGAGTATGTATCGTCGCCCCCTGGCTATTTTGATTTGGATATGTATTTACGTTTATTTATCGTCGCTACCGGTTGCCCGTATCAGCGACGCCTCCCGAAGAGAGTAGTCATTTTAGATATGTGGAGGATACTGCAGTGATACAGACAGAGACCCATTCCAGATTCCCTCTGGTTCTTTTACGTGCACGGTGTACAGCACCGACACGAGCTCTCGGTTCAAAGTCCCGTTTGAAAGACTGTTAATTTTATATGTGTCAGACGGGGGATCGAATCAGTCGAGCGTGTTAGCACTGGACTACAGAGCCGTCTGTATTTTTTATTTGATAATATGTTATTACTCTATATACATGTATGTAACAATAACAATCGTATAAACGATACATAATTAGCAAATGTGTTGGGCCACAAGTTCTGACAACATTTTTTAAACTTTATTTATTTGACAACGATTGTGAAGCAAGCTTTAACAACTTATAGTAATCACTCTCGTTTGCGCGGATGAAAGCGTATATGTGGTTATTCGTGTGGGAGGAAACCGGAGTACCCGGAGAAAACCCACCTGTCCGATCTGACGACCACCGCACTATCTCACATTCTTCCCGGTCCGAGGATCGAAACCCGGGCTGCATTGGTGAGAAGCGAGCGCTCTAGCCACTGCGCTAATCGGACAGTCCATTAATGATTGACCCTCCCCATAGAAACGATTTGAACACTACATAATGAAAGCGGTGTTATTACGCCATCAAACGCTGGAAACATGTATATATGTTATAGAGTATGATTATATGTATTAGTCTTTTTCCAAGAAAGGTACTAGACAGGGTTTATCAAAAACAGATATATAGGTGAAAATATTAGACTGTTATATGACGTACTAGACCATTTAAATGAAAATAATCTACCAGGGGTACTATTCTTTGCGGATTTTGAAAAAGCATTTGACAGCTTAGATCATAATTTTATCTATAGAACACTTAAATATTTTAATTTTGGAGAATCAATGATCAAATGGATAAAAACGTTCTATACTGACAAACAAAGTTCAATATCGAATAATGGTTTCTTATCGGAGTTCTTTAGTGTTGGAAGAGGGGTACGTCAAGGATGTCCGTTATCTCCGTATTTATTTGTTATAGCGATAGAAACTTTATCTCTATCAGTAAGAAACAATGAAGAGATTAATGGGATTAAACTTGTTAATGAAGAAATTAAGAAGTCTCTTTTCGCTGATGATGCTACATTTGTAACAGATGGCACAGAGGCATCCTTTAGTAATCTCATTAAAACAATTGACGCATATAGTACTGTCTCAGGACTGAAATTAAATGTGAAAAAAATCTGTTGTTTTAAGAGCAGGATCGTTAAGAAATAGCGGAATAATCCACTGCAAAGAGAAAAAATTTAATTGGACATCAGAAAAAGCTTCTACACTTGGAATAGTTTTTGTAAATGATAAAAAGAAAATTCATGAATTAAATTTAACACCGAAAATAAATCAGGTAACTTCAAACCTTAAACTGTGGGGAAAGTATCACTTATCATTGCTAGGAAAAATAACAGTATTAAAGACGTTTATTATGCCTAAATTGATTTACCCCTTAACAGTATTACATGACCCCCCAGAATATGTAATAAGTGATATAACAAGAATATTTTATCGATTTTTATGGGATAATAAGCCAGAAAAAATAGCTAGAAGAACAATAAAGCTTGAATATGATAAAGGTGGCCTAAAAATGATTGATGTCAATGCCTCTTTAAATACCTTTAAGTGCAGTTGGGTTTACAGACTATTTGACGACAATAATATGGGTAGCTGGAAAGATTATTATAAAAGAGAACTCGATAGATTTGGAGGAATATTAGTATTTGAATCTAACTTACAAGATATAGATGTTAAGAAAATGTTTAAAAATGACTTTATTCGTAACATTGTAACTAGCTGGACAAAGATACATTTTGAAATGGAACCTGAGAATATTCCAAAAGAAATCATCTGGAATAACTCGTTCATACAAGCAAATAACAAAATGTTTTTTATTAAAGAACTTTTTAACAGAGGTATAAAATTCATAGAACATATATATGATTTCAGACTTAAACGTTTCTATAACTTTATTGAATTAAGAGACCTATATAATCTATCTGATGGAGCATTCTTAATATATAACAGTTTATTGAACAGTATTCCAAATGATTGGAAAATTAAATTGAACACCCAAGCTGCTAACAGCATTGAGCCCAAAATATGTTTTATTAATAATATGTTAAAAATAAAGAAAAACAATAGATCTCTTTACCAGAAGTATCTTGAAAAATCTCCAGAAAATAGACAACAATACTGTAAGGCAGAACAAAAATGGAATACTCAATTTGATGATCTGAATTGGAGAAACATATATTTAGTTCCGTTTACATGTACATTAGATACACGGCTACGAATATTTCAATACAAATATTTAATGCGTATAATACCAACAAACAGGTACCTTCTAAAATGTAAAATTGCTCCATCTAGTTTATGTGATTTTTGCAACATGCATGATGAAACGTTGGACCATTTGTTCTGGGATTGCCATGCCTGTCAACATTTTTGGTCAAGATTGCGATCCTTTCTTGCTACAAATAATATTAACATTAACATTTGCCGGCAAACAATATCTTTTGGGATTCCACAATCTAATTTGAAAGATACATTGATCAACTTTATTATTTTTCTAGCTAAATATTTCATTTTCAAATGCAAACTTGATAAAACTCCTCCTTCTTTTATGCTTTTTTTAAAATATTTGAAGACCAGAAGGGACATTGAATATCAAATAGCATTTATGAAAAACAAGATAAACCAACATAACCGTAAATGGGCCCATTTGAGCATATGAGTTACTCTTTCTTTTAATTTAAATATTATTTATAATCATTTTATAAAACAGCGTTTGTATATATATCAGGGATTGTTTTCTTGTTTGAGTGTCTGTGTTCAACTGCTGAATACAGAGACTATTGGAAAATAATATATATGTATCCTTTTTCCTCTTCCTTCTGTGGACATCTTCTTAAGACTTTCTCTATTATATATATGTCTCTTTCAAATGCATGGCGCATATCAATGTACGATATCCAATAATATATGCATACATACTGTTTCTGAACATAGTAACTTTGAAAACATGTTATATTGATATTGTATTTTGAGATGCACTTTAGAAAATAAATAATAAAAAAAAAAGAAAGGTACTAGTCTGCACTGTCCATGTTCCGGTCAAGGTACTAGTCTGCACTGTCCATGTTCCGGTCAAGGTACTAGTCTGCACTGCCCATATTCCGGTCAAGGTACTAGTCTGCACTGTCCATGTTCCGGTCAAGGTACTAGTCTGCACTGTCCATATTCCGGTCAAGGTACTAGTCTGCACTGTGCATGTTCCGGGCAAGGTACTAATCTACACTGTCCATATTCCGGTCAAGGTACTGGTCTGCACTGTCCATTTTCCGGTCAAGGTACTAGTCTGCACTGTGCATGTTCCGGGCAAGGTACTAGTCTACACTGTCCATTTTCCGGTCAAGGTACTAGTCTGCACTGTCCATTTTCCGGTCAAGGTACTAGTCTGCACTGTCCATATTCCGGTCAAGGTACTAGTCTGCACTGTCCATGTTCCGGTCAAGGTACTAGTCTGCACTGTCCATATTCCGGTCAAGGTACTAGTCTGCACTGTCCATGTTCCGATCAAGGTACTAGTCTGCACTGTCCATATTCCGGTCAACATCTTCAGAAGTGTATTTGTCATTATATTTTTGGTTGGTAGCGCAAGATACAGAAGTCGCTCCAATTCGATCCCTATCTGACCCTAATAATAATAGCTGTCTTTCAGATGGGGCTCTAAACCGAGGTACCGTGTATCGATGCATCGGACATAATCAGCGATACTTCTGGAATTGTATGCGTCTTCTGTATCTTGCATTATCCTCCAAGACAAACGTTACGGCTTTTAAACCGAGGTACCGTGTATCGATGCTATGCATCGGACAGAATCATTGATACTTCTGGAATTGTATGCGTCGTCTGTATCGTGCACTATCCTCCAAGACTAATTTACGGCTTTTAAACCGAGGTATCGTGTCGGTGATTTACATCGTGCACGTAAAAGAACCATAAGATACTCTGTATTGGGGTTCTGTCTTTATCATTGTATTTATCATTGTATAGTCTATATCCGTTTTGTCAAGGTCGATTATGTCGAATTATTCGGTTATCTCGAAGTCGGATCAAAGTCCCATTTCAGACACTATCATTTTACATATAACTTGCTCCGTTTAAATGGAATTTCGTTCAGCCAAATTTCGGTTATGTCGAAGTATTTTGTTCGGTTCGTCGAAATTCGACATAACGGATGTAGACTGTACCGGTATCATCCTCCAACACCTAAAATAACTAATATGTTAAGGAGGCAACTGGTAGGGACAACAATCAATATATTATTGCAAGAATCCCCAACATATATATATGTTGCAAATGTCATCATACAATTCCAAGAAACGAATCAAAGAAGGCAATGCTGCTGCATTGATTTAGATGTATCTAGTCTTCACATAATGATATACATCCTTCCGGAAATTAATACATCTATGTCTATACAGTGTACTCCCAGAATGGTTTCATGTCTGTTGATGCGGACATGCTAAAACCTATCATAATTTCCCAATCCGTCAACGTCGTCTGCCCCATGACATCTTCTTGCAAAACTTATACACAGAACAAGTGTTAGACAGAAATATCTGATTGGAGCTATGGCATTACGTTGCTATGGAATGGAGTTTTGTTTAGCAGTGTATGCACGCACAAACTATCCGAGTGGATAACGTGGTTGACTTCAAAGTATCTAGCCCTCATCGCTGGAGGTTCGAATCCCAGTGGGGTGCATTATAGTGATAGAACCTATGCTCGGCGTATTCCTATGCTCGGCGTATATTTTCCATTTACATCCGACCTTAAAATATTTAAATAGTTTTAATCTATTTTCGCTGACAGAGGTTAGGCATCGTTCAATAGCATTCCGTTGTGCGTACTGGTAGCCTAATGTAACGGTCACCTGACTGGTTCAGTAGCAGAATATAAACAGACAACGTGTTGGGAAAATATTTTCCACTGAAATATGCGGTTTATGAGCATTTCAGGTAGCTATCCGAAATGGAAAACATGTACAAATAACCAGAAAAAAAGTTTCCGGCTGAGATGTAATATTGTTAGTTATTGATGTTACTAAGTCAAAATAATATATTCAACATTTACTCGTGCACAAATAAACGAGTTCATGTACGCCGTGCATAGGTGCCCTAAAGTATCTAGTTCCCCATGGAAGCAAGTGCCGTTGCGATAGCTGTATTGAGGCGCATGGTCACAAAAAGTTTTCAACAATGTATGACAGTTGTGTTCACGACTAAAGAAAATAATAATATACGACAAGTGCATTTAACTTTTTCTATAGGCCATGATATGTAGGATTTACGCCGAGCATAGGTTCCACCACTCTATTATTTCATGGTAGGTCGGTCGGTGGTTCTACCCAAGTATTTGTCCGTGCCTGCAATGCAGCTCGTAGGGGCACACGTGGTCTTCATCAACCAATGATAGCTAGAGAGCCGCCAGTTTGACCTTGCCCAAGGTAATAACCCTTCAAAGTTGTTCAGTTCTCAAACTCGGGCTACGTGAACAATGCATGTTCTTTGGCTTTTTGCGTAATGTCGCTTTAATGTATATGTATATAATTGTAAAAAAAAAGTTCGCCGATGTAAATGTTCTGATAATTTATATGTAAAATATGTGTATGCTCTTCAATGTTGGAGGATAAATAAAGAATAGGTTATTTAATCCTTGAAGCTGATGTGAAAATTCAACTTCCGGCTGTACCAATCCTTTTTCATTGATTCCATTGAATCGGCAGTGTGTGCCTACGATAGATACACTGAGCTAGTCTTCATTTGTAATTACGAATGTACGGACCATTTTAATACGCTAGACTAATGTTATGATATAACCGTCTATACGACAGAGATAATTACGGTCATCCGAACAGGGATTCACGAGTGCACATGTACCTACCTGAAAGCTAGGAAATCTATCCGCTGTCGGTTCGAATCCCGAGGAAAGCTATCCAGCTGGTTTTTTGCGGGAGATCGGTGGTTCTACCCGGGTGTCCGACCGTGCCTGCACTACTGCTAGGAGGGGCACCGTCGGTCTTCCTCCACCAATACTAGATGTCCGACCGTGCCTGCACTACTGCTAGGAGGGGCACCGTCGGTCTTCCTCCACCAATACTAGATGTCCGACCGTGCCTGCACTACTGCTAGGAGGGGCACCGTCGGTCTTCCTCCACCAATACTAGATGGAGAGACGCCGAATAACCTAAGCGGTTTGAAACTCCTAAAGCATCCAAGCAATCACATTAACAGTCTTTCAGATGGGACTACATGTATATATATTATCGGTGTTATATAGCTCTGGATTTCCGATTAGCGCAGTGGTTAGGGTGCTCCAATGCAACCCGGGTTCGATTCTCGGACCGGGAAGTATGTGAGATGGTACGGTGGTTGCCAGATCGGACAGGTGGGTTTTCTCCAGGTACTCCGGTTTCCTCCCACACGAATGACCACATATACGTTTTCATCCGCACCAACGAAAGTGATTAATATAAGTTGTTAGAACTTGCTTCGCAATCGTTGTAAAATACCAGGTAAAGTTTTACCTGAATAAAATATACCAATAATCTAGCGAAATTGGTATACAAGTTGAAAATAGACAATAACTTATGTTTTCGATTCAAGTTTGTTCTCATTTGCATATTAATTAACTATTCTGCTTTTGCTTTTAGCAATATGAATAATTCCGAAACGCTATCATTATAAACTCCAATATCACTACACCATGTGATGGTCACGTGAGAGTTAAAGACAACTGTCACGCACATGGAGTTAAAGATAATGAAATTCCACATGGGCGGTACAAGTTGGAAACATGTATCTTGGCCCAGTAAGTAAGAACATACTGTTCTAAATAAGAACCGTTATAGCATACATTGTTATGGCATTAAATGGTACAAAACCCATCTATAGACAACATAATTAACATAATTATGTAAATTGTAAAGACAATTTACAGACGGATATGTAGTCCAGTGGTAACACGCTGGACTGGTAATCCAGGGATCGCAGGTTCGATCCCCCGTATGACCCTAATAAAATTAACAGTCTTTCAGATGGGACGTTAAGCCGAGGTCTCGTGTCGGTGCTTTACACCGTGCACGTAAAAGAACCAGAGGAGATTCTGGAATGAGTCTCTGTCTGTATCATGCACTATCCTCCAAAATCTAAAATAACTAATCTGTTCAGGAGACGTCGCTCATATGGGCAACCGGTAACGATAAATAAACATAAAAACACACACAATTTACAGAGCAGTTTAAATAATACTGTGTTCTCCCTTATGTTCTAGTATTAAATAAAAGTACAGGATGATCTTTAAAGCAAAAACTATTAATATTTGGGATACTATTCTGAAAGTTCTAAAGGTATACCCTTGTTTTATTCACCCTTACAAATACTTACTAAAGATATACTGCCCATTTAACCCTTTCAACACCACATACCTCTAAATAGGCTTACAAAAAGTGTAGATCCAGATGAGCCGGCTCGTGACGAGCCGTCTCATCCAGGATCTGCACTTTTTGCCAGTGATATGACTATTTTTAGACATAATTACCCATTTTGATAAATGAACTTGTCCAAATGTGATTTTCTGATTCATGTATTGATTTATGAATATCAGTTAGTAAGTTTAGTTGTGGCGTTGCACATATAAGGCTAGAAACTGGCAGACACGAACACTTACGAGTAGAAGACAGAACATGTATATTCTGTAACACAGTAGAAGATGAGTTACATGTTATCATTGAGTGTAACCTATATGATGACTTAAGACACATATTATTTGGTAGAGCTCAAGAACAACTTAAGTTCACGAATGACCACATTATACGCTTTCATCCGCGCCAACGAGAGTGATTAATATAAGTTGTTAGAACTTGCTTTGCAAACGTTGTTAAATAAATAAAGTTTAAAAAAACAAAAACAAAACAACATAAGTTCATGTTCACAAATACACCCATTATTAGATTAGTTGCCAAAACCTGTTTTAGTATTTTACAACGACGCACCTCTTGTCTTTGTAAATAATGCCTATTCAGTGTTTATATGTCGACATCATATTTTATTTCACCTGCAAACAATTTGCTAATTGGGCTAATCCCAATCTGATTGGAATTGGTATGTAAACAATTTAAAACATGTTTTAGTTTGCGCATTTGTGCCTATTTTGGTTTCAGTATTTTTACAGATTGGAATAGAAGACAATTAAGTCTTCAACGAAGACATATATTAGTTCTACTCGACCGGAGTTTAATTAAAAAGCTGTAATTTAGAGTCAAGATCCTGTTCAAAAACACAAAATTGCATGCTAAAACCCCAATTTATGTGCTAGGATTTTTAAATAAAACATGACACGGAACTACGAAGAGATTCGAATGAAAACGAGGTTGTCGGGGTTATTGCTTTTGGTTATTAAACGCCGACTCCAGGAAGTAGTACTCCTAGCCTTACTACAGTAGCAACGAGTATAAAACCCAACCACGCCGGCTCCCCGGGTTATCATCAACGGCCCCGATAGAGATTCGTACCAAGCCAAGACTCAACTGACATGTGTCACTGTACCACCTGCGCAGTCGAACACGTGGACATTTAATGGCGTAAGATAACATAATGTTATATTTATACAAAATATAGGTTGTAAAACAAGAAATAGAAAAAAGGAAGAACCTACAGTCTGTTCATTTATATGTCCAATATTTCATATCCTCTGATACCACATCCACTGTGAAGTGAAGAGGTATTCAAATGCAACTGTAATAGAACATAAGTCTTTCAATTATAATGTTTTCCATATCCTGTGCTCACCTGTGAACAACGTCACTGTATTCCTCCGCTAAATAATACAGTATACCAACCTTCACTTTGCAATGGCCTGAATTCTTATACCACATCTTTTCTACACATCAACTAGTCTGACGTCTTCTCAAGTCACATAATTTCTCAAAAAAACACAAAAACTATACACTATACATGTCATGAAAATGCATTTTTATCAAAAATAAAAATGAACTATATTAGTTATTGGGACTACATTCGATTCGACCGCGGATGAACTTCTGCCTGTTTACGTATATACAACATCTTGGCTGCGTCGGGATGGGTAGAGGACTACTTAAAATGTTGTTAATGGAGTCTGATGCAACTTTGTGGATATGTATTTGTTTTTATTTTCAAACTCCAGTAATATATAGGTATCGCTATATGTAGAACGGTGCATGTTCTATCAGATAGCAATGTGATTTTGGGATAACTCAGTGAACGCATGTGGTCATGGCGGACAGGGAAGTGTACAATTTACAACAGAAACCAACTAGAGTAGACTCTTATCTGACCGCCCTCATTCTTGTATTTTAACCCTTTATATTTCCAAGAAATTTCATCAAGAACTAGCAACTTCTTGTTGATGTACCCTGTCTACTGGGTACAGCCAGTGGCAAATACCAGCACGTGTGTTTGTATATCTCCGAGCCAGTTTCAAATACCAGCACGTGTGTTTGTATATCTCCGAGCCAGTTTCAAATACCAGCACGTGTGTTGGTGCATCTCTCCGAGCCAGTTTCAAATACCAGCACGTGTGTTGGTGCATCTCTCCTAGCCAGTGTCAAATACCAGCACGGTGGGTTGTATCACTCCGAGCCAGTGTCAAATACCAGCACGGGGGTCTGCATCTCTCCGAGCCAGTGTCAAATTTCATCACGGGTGTATGCATCTCTCCGAGTGCTATTTTCTATGCTGTTCACTTACAAGAGTCCCTAGTTAATAATGACAGTTAATGCTTTATGAAGGTATGATGCATTCTAAGTATGAACGACATATAAATCACTATTTGGCGGAACTTTATTACGCCGCATTAACAATAATTGATGAATCATGGAAGAACAGCGACGGCTAATGACCTCCTAATCAATCCGAAAACAGTTGCGCCGTGGCATGTCCGGCAAATTGGCAACCGATATGGGAACTTTGGAGGTTCAGATTAAATACTTGATCCAAATTGATGGTGGAAATATAAATTGTTATTCATAATTAATTTGATGTCGGTTTTGCTTGCATTAGCTTCCCTGGTCGAAATGTTAAGGTCGTCGACTTCAAATAATTTACTCCGCGCCTTAGTTCGAATGCCACTGGGTGTATTTTTTTGTTTTCAAGTGAGAAGGTCTCTACATAGTTTGCAAATGTCGGTGGTTCTACCCGGGTGCCCGTCCGTGCCTGTAATAATGCTCGAATAGGCAGTCGGGATTACTTCCCCATGATTATTTTAATAGCATTTTCATTTTTTTCAATTTGGTTTTAACGCATTTATTCGACATTATATAACATAATTTACTTCAAATAATTGTGTACACAATAAATACAAGTGGATTGAAATGACACCTGAAAGCTTATTGAATTTCTCTCCACTGCATACTAGACATCGGTACACGGTATGGCGATATTTATGTATATATGATTGACGAAAGTACGAATATAACCATAAGAATGGTAAGCTTAGCATTAGTAGCTGATAACAAGCAGTCAAAGGACACTCTAAATAGTCGCATCCTAGTTATACTACAGTTTAAGTTGACTGCTAAAAGAATAGGAGAATAAGAATTTGAAAAGAAAGTAGTTATGGAGCGACTATTGGTGAAGAAGTCCGTGCAGAGTACTGGAATATATGATACATTAGTCTGTACACTGCAGTAAACATAAAATATAATTATGTTTTGAGTATAATCTTTATTTTTTTTTGTACAATGATTGCGAACGAAACTTTAACAACTTATATTAATCACAATCGTTGGCGCAGATGACGGCGTATATGTGGTATGTGTGTGTGTTCTACATTTATTTAACATCGCTACCGGTTGCCCATATGAGCGACGCCTCCTGAAGAGATTAGATTGTTTGGAGTATAGTGCAATTATACAGACATAGACCAATTCCAGAGTCTCCTCTGGTTCTTGTATGGTACACGATGTACAGCACCGACACGGTTTAAAGTCCCACCTGAAAGACTGTTAATGTTATTAGGTTAACACCAATATACTGTAAACTGAACCGTTGACGGTTCGACAGATAAAAACAAACGTCTATCCCGTAGGTGCCAGGCAGGTTATCCAAGAACGCCAAGTGCTACGATGTTTTAAGTTGCTATATATCAAGCCCAACTGAAAATAAATTGGTTTCCAGGCTCCGAGATTATGAAACCATTCTCATCTCTCAAACTTGAGCTCAAGAAATTAGATTGTTTATTTGCTCTTGGCTCAACCAATCAGAAGCTCAAGACTGAGTTTGATATTCAATTTGGAGAAACGTTTTATAACCTCCAGGCCTGTACTTGAATAAATCGGCATACAAATATTTTTCGCCGCAGTTTAATTGCCAAGAAACCGAGGTTAATAATAATGAAAACTATTTTATGTTTTATATATTCATTCAACAAACGTCCTAATCGGTCAACTGGGGGGAAACACGTAACCATATAATATCAATATTGATATCGTCTTATTTGATACATTTTATTACAGATCGTTATACAATGAATTGCTGTATACTCGTCTGGAATAAAATGAGAATATAAAAATAGTAGTTTATACAAATTTATCTTAGCTCGATTGCGAAGTTCTTAGAACTTATATTAATCACTCTCGAGACCTCATTCCTGATGGAATCCATCGCTACGAGGGAGATAGAAGAGACAATGTGGAATTTAAATGCCTTGCCTAAGGGCACACTCGTAACGGCTCCAGCGGGGCTCGTTCTCCGGAGAGTTCGCACCTGAAGCGAACGCGCATCGACTGCGCTATCACGACTTCCACGAATCACGACTATAAAAACAGAAAATGACAGATTAAAAATAGTGTACATCCACCTGGATTTAAGAAATATCGACCATACTGACGTTCAAATAATACCGAAACAAGGCTATAGTGGAATTAAAGCAGGATGCAGTATTTTCACTAGCATCGAAAATACAGATTTTAAAATATTCACGAAATATATCACTGAATTAAACACTCATACAGTAATTTCATTAACATCGCAATTAGTGGATTTAAACTATTCACAAAACAAGGTTATCGTGGAATAACCCACCATATTGTATTTCACTAACATGGAATATACAAAATTTAAAATATTTACGAAATAAGGTTATCGCGGACGTTTTCATTAACATCGAATATACTGAATTTAAAATATTTACGAAACAATGTCATCGCGGACGTTTTCATTAGCATCGAATATACTGACTTTAAAATATTCACGAAACAAGGTTATCGCGGACGTTTTCCTTATCATAAACATCGAATAAACTGAATTTAAAATATTTACGAAACAAAGTCATCGCGGACGTTTTCATTATCATAAACATCGAATAAACTGAATTTAAAATATTCACGAAACAATGTCATCGCGGACGTTTTCATTATCATAAACATCGAATAAACTGAATTTAAAATATTTACGAAACAAAGTCAACGCGGACGTTTTCATTATCAGTAACATCGAATATACTGAATTTAAACTATTTACAAAACAAAGTCATCGCTGAATTAAGCCACCATACAGCTAACAGTATGCGGACTATATCAGACGTCCCCGACGCATCAACTATATCGTATTTGTTGTCAATATACAACACAAACTCTCTAGAAAGATTAATAAATCGCGCATTGGTCTGAATAAATATCCACCGCAGTGAGTTTTGTTCATCTAATTGAGTTGGCGTCTTGAAGGCGGTGAAGTTTAATAATACAACGATCAATCTCTAGGCGTGTTGATTGTCAGGCGTGTTGTTTGCTTGTCTAAATCCACTATTCCGATACCACTTCAACTATTGTTTTTATCATTACAGTCTTGTTAACCTATGACATGCTCTTTCCAGTATATGGGAGGGCGAGGGGGCCTCCGTGGCTGAATGGTTAAAGTCGTCGACTTCAAATAATTTGAGGTCTCGAGAGTGATTAGTATAAGTTATAAGAACTTGTTTCGCAATCGAGCTAAAATAAATGTGTATAAACTACAAATAATTTGCCTCTAATCGCTGTTGGTTCGAATCCCACTGAGTGTTTAGAATTATTTCAAGTGAAGAAGTTATCCAGTGGCATGCGGGAGGTCGGTGGTTCTTCCCGGGGGTTCGTTCATGACCGAAATACTTCTCAGAGCGTCTTGCTCAACCTATAATAGCTGGAGTGTTGCCATGTGGCGTAATCTATTGGTGTGGCATTAACAACCACGAAACAAGCTAGCTTGCGAAAGATCAGTGGTTTAGCCTCGAGTGTCCTTATCCAAGCCATATGCATCCCACACTGTTTTTTCTCGTTTAATCATATTTTAATGTATGATTCATTTTACACAGCAAATAATTATATATAATACAAAGCATAACAATTCAAAGAAAAAGCAAACGGATCGGGCCACAAGTTCAAACAGCATTAGTTAAAGCAGCATTACATCGTAATAAAGGATGTTTTGGGAAAAATATAAATACTAATGTGTGTCGAAATAGTCGCGCAGAAACGATAACATTCCAATAAATTGAAACCGTCGTATACGCGAATTTGTTTGTCAACACACGTAAATGTAAACACGCACATCGCGCATGCGTGAAACAACAGAGGATGTAGAAAACAACGTATATATTTTGAACATGAAAGACTATCTATCTATCTTCCTCTAATGTCGAACCCCTCGCGGGGATGTAGAAATGTCCCTAAAAGACTTAGCTAACAGAGGTATGAATCAAGATATCAAATAATTTATTTAAAAAGACAACGTTAGACAAATGGGAACGACTATGCATTCCGAATGTAAACAAGTGCGGACGATGCGTTCCGGTTGTAAACAAGTGACCGATCGACTCGGAAAGTCCTACTTTCGGTTTCGAGTTTGTTTTATCGCAAAAAAACGCTGTTTACCAAATGAACATAAGCATACAAAGTATAATGTTAGAATGTGTAGCAGCTTTAAGACACTAACCCGAAAGCCCTTTTTGCTGTCTCGATCATGACGACGAATTCCACCAGGAATGCGATAATCGATGGCGACTAAACTAGGGATTCAACCACTTCTGGTATAGTCGATATCAACGAAATTTGTACAAACCTCGATTAAGGAAAACGTATTCTTCATCTGGTATTACTAGATCGTATTTCGTGAGTTATAAATCGTCCATTTCACGAGAGAGAAAACAAACTTGTATTTTGGTTTAGGTTAGTAAAGCATTGTGCGTCTCAGTAGCAGATTGGTTACGGTCGTGTACTCCAAAGCACCTGCCCACCCTCGCCGTTATAGTTTCGAATGCCACTGGGGGTGTCGAATTATTTCGTGTGAGGAAGCTATCCAGTGATATGCGGAAGGTCGGTGGTTCTACCCGGGGGTTCGTTCTTGACGGAAATACTGCTCAGAGCGTCTTGCTCAACCTATAATAGCTGGAATGTTGTCATGTGACGTAAGTTATTGATGTGGCCTTAACAACCACGTCCCGCCGAAGAATAAAAGCACAAAAAACCACAGAAGTAACTCTTCTGTCCAAAACAAGATTATTCGAATCTATCATGTCCTAACGCTGACTTGCATTATGTTGACATGTTGTTCGAATATGCGAACTATCTATCAGTTGAGATTCATGCTTATTCACAAATAGCTAAAACAACATTGACACAAATCACTAACGTTGTCGGAGACCTATTCCCCTCAGATCATCGCTCAATAGAAGAAAACGAAATGTTATATCCCACTTTGAAGATGAACATATTAATTTCTGTTATGCTTTCCAATGAATGATTGTGTTTTCTCAGTGAAAGAGTGAACTATGGCATATGTCACTGCTTGGGTTTCGTATTCCTCCGCGGTTGGATGTATTGTTTTGTATTTTCGATAGTTTATCATAAAGGTTTATTGTAATGAATTTGTTTTTTGTCTGTAGTTTAATTTAAGTTTGACAGCAAACAGAAACATACTTGAAAATTATACCGGAACTACTTCTTATTACGAATGTTCACACTAACAAAAGTGGTTGTGCGGTTGTGTATTGTAGTACAATGAGGCTCCCGACAGGGAAGTTGAAATGAATAACATTTGAAAACAAATGTTATATTAACAAAAAATCATTTGGATATCATATTAAGTAACATACTTGTGGAGATACAAATGTCGGTGATCACTGGATGAAATAAAATCCTATCTTACACTACCAAACACAAAATTTAATATCCACTATATTTTAGGCAACTCGGTAAAATATTTGCATACCTCTTTAAATCTTCTTATCGAATCGGCACAGCTTTGGTTTATACAAATTTATTTTAGCTCGATTGCGAAACAAGTTATTTCAACTTATATAAATCACTCTCGAGACCTCATTCCTGATGGAATCCATCGCCACGAGGGAGATAGAGGCAACGTGGAATTTAAATGCCTTGCCTAAGGGCACAATCGTAACGGCTCCAGTGGGGCTCGAACTCCGGACCTTTCGCACCTGAAGCGAACGCGCATCCACTGCGCTATCACGACTTCCACTAATCGGCACAGCCATTACCTAGTTACCTATTTAGTGTAAATAAAGCAGAATATACGAAAGTAATGTATATGGCACAACATGTAGTAGCATTACCGTTAAAAAAGGCTTTTAATTGAAACAAATCCTTGAAGTACTTTTGTTACTTTTTGTTTCAGATACAATTGGGGCAATTGTGTAATACATGTGCTCAGAATGACCTCATAACTCAAGTTAAGCCGAGTTTGATGTCATTAAAATAGCGTTATTTGTCTAGTTTCGCCCTTTGCACTTCTTAAACTTTATTTATTTTACAACGATTGCGAAGCAAGTTCTAACAACTTATATTAATCACTCTCGTTGGCGCTGATGAAAGCGTATATGTGGCCATTGGTTTGGGAGGAAACCGGAGTACCCGGAGAAATCTCATGTGCGCTATTACGGCAAGCCCACAGTATACAATGTAATAATATTTATTAATTAATAATTATTTAAGAAATATTGCTTGTCTTTCAGTAGTATTTATTGGCGAATAAAACATGGTTTGGAGTTCTGAGGTGTAGGACTTACTTCCGGCGCTCAGATCGACAAACCATGTTTAAGTCGACTATAATAACGGAAATACAAATATGACTTACCCCGTCTGACCCTAATAAAATTAACAAGTCTTTCAGATGGGACTTTGAACCGAGGTCTCGTGTCGGTGCTGTACACCGTGCACGTAAAAGAACAAGAGAAATCTCTGGAATGGGTCTCTGTCTGTATCATTGCACTGTCCTCCAACACATAGAAAGGAATACTCTCTTCAGGAGGCGTCGCTCATATGGGCAACCGGTAGCGACGATAAATATAAACCTTAAACACACTTGAATTCGCTTCTAACATGATCAAATGTATTTAAAAACTGCAAAAATAGTTGGTGTTATTATCTAGGAGTACGTGGATGACGTCTCAAAACTACGCACATGCTAGTAAAATGACGTCACGTTTAAGCACTATTTTATTGCAGATTTAAATTCGGCATCATCCTTCATAGTAATATCCCCATCCGTTTTAGGAAGTTATATTTTGAAACATTTCAGGGATAGACAGTGTTACTTCTAAATGTACATTTGAGTTAGGCAAGAGTTCATTTTAAAAGTGGTCGGATTATCCGCCTTCATCTGATGTTTCAATATAGCATACAAGCGCGTAGCTGACTGTACGTAAATACGCAGCCGCGTACTAAATATTTCGTAAGTCAGTAAATTAAAACTTCAAAAATACAATAAAAGCTATGGGTGTGACGATAATTGAATATCCAGATCACTCCACGTGATTAAAACGTCAGTCTGGCTACGCCCCTGATATATCAGTTTCATCTTTATACATCATTTCGATAAATAAGCTCTTAGCTGCATCGTATCATTGCTTACATGGTACCGACACATCCGAGGCCTCTCCAAAGATTAATAAATCACTCCGCGATCTGAATAAATACTGCAGGGAATGATTTCTCTTTATTTAATTGCTTGGTCGGTCTTCGTTTAATAACGTCTCAATCAATCATTGCTATAAAGAAATAGTTCCGTGTATTGATTGGAGATCTCTTAGACTTCCCTGACGTTCTTGCGTATTTGACGTCTTACGAGATGCTTGTACAAATCGACCCATTACCACCTAAGCGTATTAGTTAAAACCCGCCATCTCGTCGATATAACACAGAAACGGGAACTTATATGTTTGCGATGGGAGCATTCGTGTATATTCGGAAATGATCGTGTGTAATCGTGCCTGTTTGGCGATTTCCGATATAATTCCGTTTCTATATTTAGCGATAGTATCTTGTAGAGAAGAGTTGTCGTTCTTCAAATGTACACCCTAATAAATGAGTGTGTAAGTAGATGGCGCTACGATCGAAAATCAAGATTCCCCAGTCACGTTGCCAGAAGTTAAAAAGTGAAAACTCGACAGACTGGAACCCATGCTGTACAGACTGCTCATAAAGATCTAAAAGTTAATATCGCCATTTAGACTATGTCATATTCCAAACATCTTGATTAAAGAAGATCCAATTGAAATGATGAATTGAGCCGATGTTTGTGTGCTATCGACTGTCTGCCAGTTTAGTATCTGAATTATTACAACGTCAGACAGTTCGGTGATCCAGTGCTTAATATGTTGGTCTGCGAATCCTGGGATCGCAGGTTCGATACCCCGCCTGACCTTATTATTAAGAATCTTTCAGATGGGACAATATCACATGATGATTTTAGTTGATCTGGAATCGTAACGCGCCGACATATTTTTCAATTTATAGGATATTTAGATTTAGTGATTTGAATTTAAAATAATGTACGAATATCTATTGCATTAAAATATAAATAACATGTGTGTACATCAAACATATATACCGTCTCCTTGGCTAAGTGGTTAAGGCATCCGTCTACGGAGCCGGAGGTCGAAGGTTCGAATCTGGTCAGGGTTTTGTTCTGATATGGCCGGTT
Organism: Archivesica marissinica; assembly: GCA_014843695.1. Classification (NCBI taxonomy): domain Eukaryota; kingdom Metazoa; phylum Mollusca; class Bivalvia; order Venerida; family Vesicomyidae; genus Archivesica; species Archivesica marissinica. The sequence goes on from CM026388.1 coordinate 39,199,817, forward strand.
GGTGAGCCGCCAGCTAGTTAAATAATGGTTACTGATTGCCTACCAGCCTTGTATCTGGCATACAAGCATAGGATTCGGGAAGAACTGATGCTCATGAAAAAGAGGTGTATCATAAGTCAGAAATGGCTGGCCCTTTACATATGGGTGACACTATAATAAACACTTTTACCAATCTTTAAGTGATTAATATTGTAACTCTGCTATACTAGCAGGTTATCATTCGCATCTACATTCTTATTAAATACGTGTATTACTGATTCCAATCCAAACCATTCACAATTTATGTAATTTGTAACATTTTTTATGTTATACATGTAAATTTATTGGAATTACTGCTTGTGAAATAGCTCATATAGCTTAATATAAGTTTTCTGATTCCAATCCAAACCATTCACAATTTATGTAATTTGTAACATTTTTTATGTTATACATGTAAATTTATTGGAATTACTGCTTGTGAAATAGCTCATATAGCTTAATATAAGTTTTCTGATTCCAATCCAAACCATTCACAATTTATGTAATTTGTAACATTTTATATGTTATACATGTACATGTAAATTTATTGGAATAAATACTGTTTAAACCAACTAGCTCATATAGCAATTGTTTTGTTGATTTTTCAATCACATTTACGTTCATAGTTATTATTACAAGTTATGTATTGCTTAATAAAAAATATGTTGTTGAAAACTGCTTAACACTTACAAATGGATATAAAAGAAACATAAACATCGAGCTTCACCAAGAAAAAAAGGATTTAGAGGGTTTCAATATTGTATGATTATTTCGTATATTTTCAGGCAAAAAATAAGATCATAATGCTGAAGGTGTTGAAAGACATAAAGTCGCATGGTTCATTCCGTCCTATCAGAGAGGAGTCGACCAAATATAGAGCAGACAAGGCCCTTCTCAGTGGGGTAAGGATTTGTTGTGTATACAAATAATTCTAATTTTTTTATATCGTTTCCACTTGATTAATCGGGGCCCCGTACCCAGACTTATATTGATTTAGTACTTGTATTTTTGGAGGATAGTGCAAACTACAAAAGGCCCTTCACTCCTAGACGTATACATGGTTGTTGTGCTTGATATTGGATACAAAGAAATGCCGAATGTGGAAGTCGTGATAGCGCAGTGGATGCGCGTTCGCTTCAGGTGCGACAGGTCCGCAGTTCGAGCCCCACTGGAGCCGTTACGATTGTGCCCTTAGGCAAGGTATTCAAATTCCACATTGCCTCTTCTCTCTCCCTCGTGGCGATGGATTCCATCAGGAATGAGGTCTCGAGAGTGATTTATATAAGTTGAAATAACTTGTTTCGCAATCGAGCTAAAAATAAATTTGTATAAATTAAAAAAAAAAAAGGCCTGAAAATGCCGCCCCATGTCTTATTACGTTATTTTTGACAAATGTTCAACATTTTTAAAATCATTTATTATGGCTTTAAACTTTATTTATTTTACAACGATTGCGAAGCAAGTTCTAAAAACTTATATTAACCACTCTCTCTGGCGCGGATGAAAACGTACATGTGGTGAGTTCGTGTGGGAGAAAACCCTCCTGTCCGATATGACGACCACCGTACTCGCATACTTTCCAATCCGAGGATCGAACCCTGGTTGCATTGGTGACAAGCGAGCGTACTAACCACTGCGCTATTCGGACAGCCAAATGCTTTGTAATACAGATTTGATATATCTTTGAAGGAATCCTTCGTATTTCGTGTTCATGTAATACTAATCATATAATGTAGGTGTGCGTTTTCTATGTCCTCTAGTATAGTTCAAATAATTGTAGCAGTCGACAATGTTCTTTCGTATTTGTAACTGTACATTCTGGAAATTTATCTTGGAATTTCATTGTATAATATATATACAACGAGTTAACTCTTTCACCGCCAATGTCGCATAAAAGCGCATTTGCATAAAGCATATAACCCGATTAGACGGAGCAGAACGTGTCGTCTGATCAGGCTATATGATGTTTGCTCTGAATGCTCAAAAGACCGTGGAGCTGATGCACATGTCCGAAGAGCAAACACCGTAGATCCTGATCTAGACCTATGTTGCTTGCACATCGCTTTGAATTTATTCGGCACTGAAATAGGTAACGTTTAGTTATCGTACCGCAACATCTGGTTACGGATACACCAGTAAACACACATGGTTCGGGATATATCGGACTTTATCTGCCTGAGGTTATACAAAGGCCAGTGATGTCGCTCATTATTGCATTTATCTATCATTACATGAATCAAAAGGAACCCTACGACCCCTACCATACATATTACGGAGATTAATAAATGGGGTTACCCGAATGGCGCCCGAAAAGGGAAAAAAGCAATGTACAAAATAATAATAATTAATTTCTGAGAGTGTGTTTAAGGATTTATTTATCGTCCCTTAGTTTGTTTACTGAAGCGTCCCAGTGTGTCAAATGTGACGGCTTGTGTTTATAGTTTCCGAAGGCGTGGTAATATTTCAACCTTTCCCTCATAGAAGCACCTCTTGATGCAATTACCAATATGACATACATTGACAATGTTCAAAATAAAGGCCAGAATCTCATGTAGTCCCAGTAATATCTATGGAGGTGGGATAGATATGGCGACTACTTATCCACTGCATGATAGCTAAATGGCTGTCATTTGTATGGAGATATAATAGTATAATAATCTAAATGTCTATGAAGGAAAGGGTTAATCATTGACACACATCAAAAAGGGTATGCATGGTTGGACATGTTGTCCTGTGTGTGGTATTAAGTAGTTGTGATATATCCCTGATAAATGAATAACGGAGAGCATATGATTTAATTTACTAAATGTTCAAATTCATAAAAATGGTATTACGTGGATAGGCTAGATATCGAATCGAGCTTACTTTATATAGTGCCATCTGAAAGACTATTACTATTATTAGTGTTATATTGGATCGAACCTGCAATCCTTTGATTCATAGTCCAACTTGTTAACTAAATAGACCACTGGCCCGTTTATTAAGCCGTAAATCAAACCTCTTGTCAATCATGTTGAGAGGCGCTGGGTCTCCTCTCTGTCTGGCCGACTTCTCACTGATTGGCCGGAATGAACCACGTGCCTATGTTTTGTTTACTCCGATTGACTTATATTGTCGTCGCAAATGTCTATGAAAGTTTATTGGAATCTTGTATTAAATGCCTTGTTCGGAGAATATATCCTTGATTTGACCCGTAGAGCCACTTCTGATTCGCGAAACACCCCGCTACATTACAGATATTGGATATCACTTGATTCTATACTCCAGACTATTTGTAATCGAATGGTGGTGCTTGTGTGATAGGACGTTTATTTAGAAATGCCCGTTAATTTGTATCTGTTGGAATGTTTCTAAATCTATGTGTGACTTTCGGATTTTACTTAACTTTGTTTCATTTTGTTGCATTGACCTATTTTGAAAAGGTCATGTTATGAAGACTGTATATACGTTGTTGAAGACAGCATGAGAAGGATAAACTATTAGAAGGACGTCGTGTCTGTGTGGATATAGAACTGAGTCCAGAGTAGATGCGCACTTATATGGATGTGTTAGTAATGAAAACGTAATATGGTATTAAGATCATAAAAGGATGCATTTAACTTGTTTTTTAAATATACGGCAGAATAATATATAATTCATATCTAGGCATGTCTACTCGACCGGCTCGAACTTGTTGGCTCCGGATCCGTCTGGATTAAAGTTACAAGATTACGTCCGATTTAAAAGGATGCATTTAACCTTTTTTTAATATACGACAGAATAATATATAATGCATGTCTATGCATGTCTACTCGACTAGCTCGAACTTGTTGGCTCCGGATCCGTCTGGATTAAAGTTACAAGATTACGTCCGATTTAAAAGAATGCATTTAACTTTTTTTAAATATGCGGCAGAATAATATATAATATAATTGGATTTTACATGATATGTTATTTTGTACCATATTTTGTGAAACGATGTTTGCAATTTGCTTTCATGGAGTTTCATAGAATATGGTATGAAATTACCACGAGTTTGTGATTCTATTTATCACGTTAATCATACTACTTTAATGTTGGCGTCATGTGTCAGCTCAAATTGTCATGACGTCATTAAATTGGAATGACGTCACTGTGCAAAACTGCGTTTTATGTATGTCTTAAACAGCGCTATAATTACATCGAGAGTTAACTCTTCGTCCGTCATATCGTTAGCGTTATGTATCAATTCACAAAGAAGTAAGAATAATTAAAAGTTTAATTTACGAATTTATAAGGATTATTATCTCAACCAATCAGAATCATTCCAGGTGTTAATGCACGTGTGTTAATATAAGAAAATATGTGATGGTGGTATGAAACTGGAAACCGGTAAAGTTATGTGATAACAATAATTGTATTGAAAACAATACGATTTATAGGCATAGCAATTAATCGTTCATGCAAAACCCATACTAAGTAAGCCAATTAACGGAACATGAAATTGGGAAAGACACACTTGTATAGAATATAGTTTGTGTGTGTTTTTACGTTTATTTATCGTCGTTACCGGTTGCCCATATGAGCGACGCCTCCTCAAGAGATTAGTCATTTTAGATTTTTGGAGGATAGTGCAATGATACAGAGAGAGGCCCATTCCAGAGTCTACTCTGGTTCTTTTACGTGCACGGTGTAAAGCACCGACACGAGACCTCGGTTTAATGTCCCATCTGAAAGACTGTTAATTTTATTAGGGTCAGACGGGGGATCGAACCTGCGATCCCTGGATTACCAGTCCAGCGTGTTACCACTGGACTACAGATCCGTCTGTGAATATAGTTTCACATTGATACATTGTTTAATTCGTTTCCAAGTAGCCTATTCGCCACAGAAACGAACTAATTCAAATATTACCAAATGTCGATTACGACATGGCAACTTGATGTAATTAATGTCATATTGCATGGCATTGCGTAATACCAAGTCTGTATCCAGTTATGGTACATACTTATGTTCCGCTATAGCTCATAAATAATATGCATATGTGCATATAAACACATATTTTTAATCTGACTTGATATAAATGATTGCTAAACGACAATATAATATCCGCCTCCGTGGTCGAGTGGTTAAGGTCGCTGACTTGTATACCACTGTAACCTATCATCTCTGATGGTCACGGGTTCGAGCCCCGCTCAGACCGTGTCTCATTTATATGAAAAAGTTGGCAGTTTCTTACCAAGTACTGGTTAACCGCTGGAGCCCGCCCAGGAACGATGTTGTTAGGTAAACTGCCCGTCGCTGAAATGGGAAACCGGTAGCGACGTTAACTAAACTTAAATAAAAATAAATATATAATATCACGTGTTTAGCATAGAGTCCAATAATAAACAAATGCTGCAAATGGCGTAATAGCGACATGGGAGGTAACTCGTGAAGCTAGAACTAGATGTTAATAGATTGTCAAGGCAAACTGTCTTAGTATCTTGAGTTTTCGAATTATTTATTTTTTGGACTGTTTTTATTGAAACAATTACATATATAAGACATTTACCTCACAACAGTTCTGCAAATAATAAAGCTATGTCAAATATTTTGGTTTCCTTTGATAGTATATTGAGGGCAATTGTCAAGTTGGTTTAGAACATTATCTATTGCATCTTCTGTATACAGACGGACATGTAGTCCAGTGGTAACACGCTGAACTGGTAATCCAGGGATCGCAGGTTCGATCCCACGTCTGACCCTAATACAATTCACAGTCTTTCAGATGGGACGTTAAACAGAGGTCTCGTGTCGGTGCTTTACACCGTACACGTAATAGAACCAGAGGAGACTCTGTAATGGGTCTCTTTCTGTATCATTGCACTATCCTCCAAAACTCTAAAATGACTAATCTCTTCAGGAGGCGTCGCTCATATGGGCAACCGGTAGCGACGATAAATAAACGTAAAACCACCACTTTGTTTCTATTGTGAGAATGGAAGAAGTACGATCCAGTGGATGAATATTATATTATTCGTATGTTGGATTTATCGGCAGTTACGATCTGACAATGGGAGTCCATTTCGGTGATTATAACGAGCCAACAAAACCATTATCAAATGAGGCAACACATTCCTTTATGTGTAAAGGTTCTGAGGTCTCTGCGGTGCTATTATTGTGCTTCTGATACTACCAGCGGCAATATGTTACCGCTATAGATCACCCTGAAATGTAAAGACAATAGAGTCGTTGAAACGTGTACAGTCAAACCCTTTATTAAGCAACCAGCCAAGGAAAATTAAGAAAATGGCTGCTTAGCATAGGTGGCTGCTTAGTAGAGGTTACATGTATAGCAACAAGTCAAGTGCACACACAGTAACGCTGAAATGAATCATTGTTTAGCGCGTGACGTCAAACGTGACGTCATTTTAATAGGAATGTTAACAGTTTTGCGACGTCATTGTTTGCACTCTAAATATAACACCAACTATTGTTGCGCTTTTTAGTAATACTATTTGCATTTAATTGTTTGTGGTTCTGAGAACCGGAATTAACATACGGTCCGTGTGGTTAATTCCTACACGTAAGAAACCCATGATTTATGTTCTCTACATCCGAATGTGCGGCTTAAAAATGAAACGGGACTTTGATCCGACTTCGAGATAACCGACGTTGACATAACGGATGTAGACTGTATATATATATATTATTAGAAACAATCAACATATAATAGACGTTACGATTGAGGGACTTTGATCCGACTTCGAGATAACCGACGTTGACATAACGGATGTAGACTGTATATATATATATTACTAGAAACAATCAACATATAATAGATGTTACGATTGAGGGACTTTGATCCGACTTCGAGATAACCGACTTTGACATAACGGATGTAGACTGTATATATATATATTACTAGAAACAATCAACATATAATAGACGATACGATTGAGGGACTTTGATCCGACTTCGAAATAACCGACTTTGACATAACGGATGTAGACTGTATATATATATATATTACTAGAAACAATCAACATATAATAGACGTTACGATTGAGGGACTTTGATCCGACTTCGAGATAACCGACGTTGACATAACGGATGTAGACTGTATATATATATATTATTAGAAACAATCAACATATAATAGACGTTACGATTGAGGGACTTTGATCCGACTTCGAGATAACCGACTTTGACATAACGGATGTAGACTGTATATATATATATTATTAGAAACAATCAACATATAATAGCCGTTACGATTGAGGGACTTTGATCCGACTTCGAGATAACCGACTTTGACATAACGGATGTAGACTGTATATATATATATATTATTAGAAACAATCAACATATAATAGCCGTTACGATTGAGGGACTTTGATCCGACTTCGAGATAACCGACTTTGACATAACGGATGTAGACTGTATATATATATATATTACTAGTTGCCTGTTAGAAACCATCAACATATGATAGCTGTTACGATTGAGCCCTTAGGCAAGGCATTTAAATTCCACATGCCCTTTCTCTCTCCCTCGTGGCGATGGAGTTCATCAGGAATGAGGTATCGATAGTGATTAATATAAGTTGTATGAACTTGTTTCGCAATCGAGCTAAACTAAATTTGTATAAACTAAGATATTTATATAAATACTGTATGAGAATTACGATGTGTTATTATTGAAATGCAATATGTGTTGTTAAAATACAGCGAACGTGCTGAGAAATGTGTATTTCATGTACATGGGACTAGTAACTGGTCATGGAAGGTGATAGAGAAATGTCTGTAACAATGTCAGATTAGTGTTCATGAAGATGGCTTGTCATAGATGGTGATACAGATATGTCTGTGAAAATATGAGATTAGTGTTCATGAAGATGACTTGTCATAGATGGTGATAAAGATATGGCTGTGAAAATATGAGATTAGTGTTCATGAAGATGACTTATCACGGAAGGTGATAAAGATATTCCTGTAACAATGTGAGATTAGTGTTCATGAAGATGGCTTATCACGGACAGTGATAAAGACATTCCTATAGCAATGTGAAAATTAGTGTTCAAGAAGATGACTGTTTGGGAAAGACTTTCCGGAGATATTGAAGAGAGACATCTTCTACAACAGGTACAGTAATACAACCACGCCCCGACGCATTCCATCACACCCGACGCATCCCATTACACCTCGACGCATTCCATCACGCCCTGATGCATTCCATCTGGCCACGACGCATCCCATCACACACCGACGAATCCCATCACGCCCCTACCCATTTTATCAGGCCCGACGTATTACACCAGGCCTCGATGCATTCCTTCTGGCCCGACGCGATTCATTAGACCCCAACGCATTCCATCACGCCCCGACGCATTCCATCACGCCCCGACGCATTCCATCACGCCCCGACGCATCCCATCACGCCCCGACGCATTCCATCACGTCCCGACGCATTCCATCACGCCCCGACGCATTCCATCACGCCCCGACGCATTCCATCACGCCCGACGCATTTCATCAGGTCCGACGCATTTCACCAGTAAGCAACAAGCCTGGCATCGAATATAGATGTCGTGTTTAGGCTCTCCATATCAATCTTAGATTGTATTTAACACAGCGCAGTTATTAAGCAAACTCTCCCATCTGGATGTGTAGTCAAGTGGTAACAAGCTGGACAGGTAATCCAGGGATCGCAGGTTCTGACCCTAATAAAATTAACAGTATTTCAGTTGGAACTTTAAACCGAGGTGTCGTGTCGGTGCTGTACATCGTTTGCGTACACGAACCAGAGGATACTCTGCAATGGGTCTCTGTCTGTATCATTGCACTATCTTCCAAAATCTAACATGACTAATCTCTTCAGGAGGCGTCGCTCATATGGGCAACCGGTAGCGACGATAAATAAACGTAAAATACACACACACACTCTTTTATTTTCAATTGTATGAGTGGTCTTGTTGTACTTTGTTAATGGCGAACCGCGTTGCATGATGGCATACACATCTGTAATGGCAGACCGCGTTGCATTATGGAATAAAAACCGATATGTTCTATTTTTAGATAGTGCTATCTGAAAAGGGTATTACAATGTTAGAAATAAACAGTATTCTTTAGTGTTGTGTTTTTATTTTGAGAGAAGCATCGACATCTTGGTTAAAGCGACATTACATCGCAAAAAGCAAATAAAATGCAGTTGTTCACATATACATGCATTGCTACTACAAATTCATCCGAACACATTCGAACACTAACATTGAATCAATAAACAGTGTATGTGTGGTATACACACTTTCAAAATTGAAAGTAGGATTTCATATAACGGTCATCCATGCTCCTGAATTGACGTTTGTTTGTTATCAGAGTACACGCGAAACTCGACATAATGTCGTTTACAGATAATTTAACTAAGCTTAGTCTACACATAAATATGCATAGGCACAGATGTGAGATATAACGGTAAACATGTACCATAAATCGTGTTATTCAGGATACGCGAATTGTATTACGCATGGATGTCGACCTTATTTACATTAAGTTGTTGTGTCAACAAACCGCGTATACGATGTTTGTTTGTTTATTAGTTGAAATACTCAGTTTGTTTATGAGGGAAATATTTGGAAATCAATGATTCCATATAATAGGAAATTACATTCTGCAGACATTTGCATTTTCACCGATGTAGTGTCGCTTTAAGTGTATGCTTAAACTATAATTATTGAATGAACATTGAAATTATAAGCCACGAGTGATTATAATAGCTTTCTATGTTCATAAGTGAAATATCGGCACCAATGTAGTGTCGCTTTAACAGTACATACAAATGGCATGTTTAGCTAAAACTGACGTGATTAGGGACACGGTGGGAATATAATTCAATGTACGAGAAAGTCAAACGGTGACTACGTAATAAACAGTGCAATATATCACCGCATTATTGTGAAAGGCACTTTATAAAGGCTATTTACTGGTGTATTTGTCTCTCGGTTGACCAATAACAGCACGTTGTAGTTGAGTATTCGCTATCCTAATGGATTGTGTTTTACGTACATCGCATCCTGTTGTATTGACCCAGTAATATGTATACTAGAGTACATAGAAAACGTACACCTACATTATATACTAGAGTACATAGAAAACGTACACCTACATTATATATACTAGAGGACATAGAAAACGCACACCTACATTATATACTAGAGTACATAGAAAACGCACACTTACATTATATACTAGAGTACATAGAAAACGTACACCTACATTATATACTAGAGTACATAGAAAATGTACACCTACATTATATACTAGAGTACATAGAAAACGTACAACTACATTATATATACTAGAGGACATAGAAAACGTACACCTACATTATATACTAGAGGACATAGAAAACGCACCGCACACCTACATTATATGTTAATAACCCACATTAATGTCACAAAATATTTCAGGAAATGTCAACACAATTATATCTTACATATAACGGCATATGCTGTTTTTAGCTTTCTGACAGGCGACGTTTTTACACTTTGACACATGTTTATATATCTGACATATTTTACATATAACACCAGTTGTATATATCTGACATATTTTACATGTAACAACGGTTGTACATACCTGACATATTTTACATATAACACCGGTTGTATATACCTGACATATTTTACATATAACACCAGTTGTACATACCTGACATATTTTACATATAACACCGGTTGTACATACCTGACATATTTTACATATAACACCGGTTGTACATACCTGACATATTTTACATATAACACCGGTTGTACATACCTGACATATTTTACATATAACACCGGTTGTGCATACGTGATATATTTTACATATAACACCGGTTGTATATATCTGACATATTTTACATATAACACCGGTTGTACATACCTGACATATTTTACATATAACACCGGTTGTACATACCTGACATATTTTACATATAACACCGGTTGTATATATCTGACATATTTTACATATAACACCGGTTGTATATATCTGACATATTTTACATATAACACCGGTTGTATATATCTGACATATTTTACATATAACACCGGTTGTATATATCTGACATATTTTACATATAACACCGGTTGTATATATCTGACATATTTTACATATAACACCGGTTGTATATATCTGACATATTTTACATATAACACCGGTTGTATATATCTGACATATTTTACATATAACACCGGTTGTATATATCTGACATATTTTACATATAACACCGGTTGTATATATCTGACATATTTTACATATAACACCGGTTGTATATATCTGACATATTTTACATATAACACCGGTTGTATATATCTGACATATTTTACATATAACACCGGTTGTATATATCTGACATATTTTACATATAACACCGGTTGTATATATCTGACATATTTTACATATAACACCGGTTGTACATATCTGACAGTTTTTACCATTACTAGAGGACATAGAAAACGCATATCTATATGATTATTTACATACACATACACGTATATACAATATCACCTTGTTATATTTAACATATACTAGAGGGCATAGAAAACGCACACCTACAGTATATGAGTATTATTACATGAACACGAAATACGAAGGATTCCATCAAAGATATATCACATCTTTATTACAAAACACAAACTGAACAACTCAAAATATTCCAAAATGTTTAAAACTATGTATTTTCACCAATGCAACCCGGGTTCGATCCTCGGACCGGGAAGTATGTGAGATGGTATGGTGGTCGCCAGAACGGACAGTTGGGTTTTCTCCGGTTACTCCGGTTTCCTCCCACACGAATGTTACTTACTTACTTACGTACCTATACGCTTTCATCGGCGCCAACGAGAGTGATTAACATAAGTTGTTAAAACTTGCTTTGCAAGTGCTATAAAATAAATAAAGTTTAATGCGAGAACCTTCATTGAAGGAAATGCAATAGCTATGTAAATAGTATTTAATGGAGGCATAATGTGTCTTATGTTTGCCTATATCGTATCATATTGCATTGGTCCACTGATATGTATGTATCCTTGTGTCGTATCTGAATTGACTTGTAAGATAATGCAATGGAATGCATACGTACCTGTGTTGATCTATATAGTTTGCATCCCTTAACGGAATATGTTGTGCATGTATGTTATATTAGTATATATGAAATTATTATCTTATCTATAATATAATCAATAATCTTGTGCCGTTATTATTTGCCTACCACAATACTGTCTACAACCCAAGTTGACACGCTGTTATTTTCCAGTCTGATATTACGTTTTCTGGTGTGATACGATCATGTGCTCGTATCAAACCAAACAAAACCGTATCATAACTAGTTCCTGAGAGTATAACGCATGCGCATTCGGTGCTAGTTTGTGTACGTCCCCGTAGCGTCGCAGCGTGTCACATTTGACATATAACAGATGTAGTTTCGTGGTAATATTTCAATCGTTTTCGTATATCTAATTCAGTTATTTTAATTTATTCCTGATATATGGATAACGGCGAGGATAATTCTGAATTATAAAATGTCCTTTCGGTCTGAGGCTGATATCAAGTTACCTCGGGTCGATATATATGCTTATATCAAACTAGCATTGTAATAACATATAAATAATGATTGACTATTTATTTGTTTTATCCCAAGGATCACATGTTGTGGATCATTTGGTTCTAAGCAGAATATTTAATGGAACGGAGTTCGAGCCCCACTGGAGCCGTTACGATTGTGCCCTTAGGCAAGGCATTTAAATTCCACATTGCCTCTTCTCTCTCCCTCGTGGCGATGGATACCATCAGGAATGAGGTCTCGAGAGTGATTTATATAAGTTGAAATAACTTGTTTCGCAATCGAGCTCAAATAAATTGGTATAAACAAGCAGAATATTTAATGAAAGTTTAAATTGTTCTGTTGTGTGTTGTATGTGTAAAGTAAGTATTAAGTAAATAATGTTATAATAGTGACATGTGCCTCAACATATTTACAACGCACGTTCGCTTCAGGTGCGAAAGGTCCGGAGTTCGAGCCCCGCTGGAGCCGTTACGATTGTGCCCTTATGCAAGGCATTTAAATTCCACGTTGCCTCTTCTCTCTCCCTCGTGGCGATGGATTCCATCAGAAATGAGGTCTCGAGAGTGATTAATATAAGTTGAAAGAACTTGTTTAGCAATCGAGCTAAAATAAATTTGCATAAACTAACATATTTACAATACATACATATGAACAAATAAATATAGCACCCGACCCAATGGATCTATAACTTATAAGTCACCTGAATATTTAATCATTATAAATAACAGTGCATATAAGTCACTGTGATTACAAGTTATTCGGTCATTATAAGTATGGCATGGTATTTATAATAGTAATGTGTATAGCTTACCGTATTGTATTTACCCACGGATATGTAACGTTTTGTCTGTACATTGATTTGAAGGAATGTATCTATATAAGTCACTGTGATTACAAGTTATTCAGTCATTATAAGTATGGCATGGTATTTATAATGGTAATGTGTATTATGGCTTACCGTATTGTATTGACCCACGGATATGTAACGTTTTGTCTGTACATTGATTTGAAGGAATGTATCTATATAAGTCACTGTGATTACAAGTTATTCAGTCATTATAAGTATGGCATGGTATTTATAATGGTAATGTGTATTATAGCTTACCGTATTGTATTGACCCACGGATATGTAACGTTTTGTCTGTACATTGATTTGAAGGAATGTATCTATATAAGTCACTGTGATTACAAGTTATTCAGTCATTATAAGTATGGCATGGTATTTATAATGGTAATGTGTATTATAGCTTACCGTATTGTATTGACCCACGGATATGTAACGTTTTGTCTGTAAATTGATTTGAAGGAATGTATCTATATAAGTCACTGTGATTACAAGTTATTCAGTCATTATAAGTATGGCATGGTATTTATAATGGTATCTACAGACGGATATGTAGTACAATGGTAGCACGCTGGACTGGTAATCCAGGGATCGCAGGTTCGATCCCCCGTCTGACCCTAATAAAATTAACAGTCTTTCAGATGGGACGTTAAACCGAGGTCTCGTGTCGGTGCTTTACACTGTGCACGTAAAAGAACCAGAGGAGATTGTGGAATGGATCTCTGTCTGTATCATTGCACTATCCTCCAAAAATCTAAAATAACTAATCTCTTCAGGAGGCGTCGCTCATATGGGCAACCGGTAGCGACGATAAATAAACGTAAAAACACACACACAATGATTTGTGTATATCGTACCGTATTGTATTGGCCCACGGATATGTAACATTTTGTCTGTAAATTGATTTGAAGGAATGTATTTGTTCCATGATTGATATTTTGTCTCGTATTCTGTCCTTAATGTAGTAGTTATTGCGTGCATCGTATCCTATTGTATTGACCCAAAGATATGTACCAGTTCATTTCTAAATTTAACCTGTACGATAAAGTAAATATATGTTATTGATAATATATAATGCTATGCAAAAAAATAGGTGACTCTAATACAATTAAGAGTCTTTCAGATTGGACTTTAAACCGAGGTCTCGTGTCAGTGTTGTACACCGCGCACGTAAATGAACCAGAGGAGATTCTGGAATGGGTCTCTTGTCTGTATCATTGCACTATCCTCCAAAATCTGGAATGGAACTCCATCTGTATCATTGCACTATCCTCTACTAATCTAAAATTACTAATCTCTTCAGGAGGCGTCGCTCATAATTATGGGCAACCGGTAGCGCCGATACATAAACGTAAAACACGCACGTGCAAGGGAGCGTTAGCGAAGGTTATACAGTCAATCCTGTCTTAAGCAGCCTAACCAAGGGAGTCAGAGAAAGTGGCTGCTTAGCACAGGTGGCTGCTGAATAGAGGTTAAATATATAATAAAACGACCGATTGGGAATCTGGACACTGGCTGCTTAATACAGGTTGGCTGCTTAATGGAGGTGACCACTAACACAGGTTTGACTGTATACATAATAGGTCCGGTGGAGCATTAGGGAACCGCAGCACTTATTTTCTGTATCACCTTATATGTGATCAATAAGAAACCTACAGTTTGCCCCTCCCACATCATTGCTTTGATAGTGAAGCTCACCACGTGGCAACAGCCATGACGCATGCGCAGTGTGTATGTACGTACTCACCATCACTTATTGACAGTTAGCTCCGTACAATTGTATATGCTCACCGGGTTAGAACAGCCATGACGCATGCGCAGTGAGTATACACACTAACCGTCGCTTATTGTCGGTTTGCTCCGTCCGAATTTACATCAGGTGGTCATTCTGTCTGTAACATGCAATCAAAATGTAACATATTTTGTTCATAGATACAAATGTTGCAATATGGAATTGAGTTCGCCGTGTTTAAACGAAATAGAGGCTTTTGATTAGTTTAAAAACTAGAGGAAAATGTATTATTAATGGAATCCATACGTACAGTTATTGTTCTATCTAGCCCTCATGGATTGTGGTTTTACTATATAGTATTCTATTATATTGACCCATCGAATTTCTAAATTGACTTGTAAGATAACGTAATGGGATATATATAGATTTTGCAAATCCTAATGGAACATGTTTTCGTACTAGTATATCTCGTATCTTACCGTATTTACCAGGAATCAATGGGATTCCCACTGCTTTGGAGAATGTTTCATGTAGACATAGTTGTCTGATGTTTGCGCATATCGGATCCTATGGTTTTGACCCAATTCTGGTTCTAAATTGACTTGACAGACGGATCTGTAATCCAGTGGTCTAATTCTACTTCTGATGTTTGCACATATCGGATCTTGACCCAATGAAATGTACACTTTCGGATCTAAATTGACTTTACATACGTATCCGAGTCCAGTGGTCTAGTTCTACTTTGTCAGCTTTTAATGGCGGACCGCGTTGCATGGTGACATGCACATCATTAATGGCGGACCGCGTTGAATTATGGAATAACAATGTTCTATTTTTAGAATAGTCACTCGTGCGTGATAGTGCTATATGAAACGAGTATTGCATTGTTGGACTGGTAATCCAGGGATCGCAGGTTCGATCCCCCGTCTGTCCCTAATACAATTAACAGTCTTTCAGATGGGTCTTTAGACCAAGCTCTCGTGTCGGTGCTTTACACCGTGCACACACAAGAACCAGATGAATGGGTATCTGTCTGTATCATTGCACTATCCTCTAAAAATCCAAAATGACTAATCACTTCAGGAGGCGTCGCTCATATGGGCAACCGTTAGTGACGATAAATAAACGTAAACCACACATACATTGACTTGTAAGATTATGCAATGCCGTATACACATTCCAAATGCTATTATAATATGCTTGCAAGTATTAACGTTATAATAAAATAAATTGCTCATTTTTGGCCTCCACACACTTTAACCATGCCCGATGTAGTTTATGCCCCGATGAAAATTAATAACCCGTGATTCATTCCTTAAATAAAGCATGGCTTAGTGTGTGATATTATACGTTACGTCGTGTTTTTTAATTGTGTGATCTCATTTGCGGCTTTCTAAAAAGTAACACCAACTATTTTATGTTTTTAAGATTTGGTCATGTTAGAATTTGCATAATGTTTGTAATTGCGTTATTATAGTCGAATACATCATGGTTTGTTATTCTGAGCGCCGGAACCCTGCCCCCACTGCCAGCAGTACACTGCTCACTACTACCTTCGCCCACTTTATTTCAAGTACGGACGGACATTCACTAGGGTAGAACCACTGAAAGTCCACAATCCAACCGGGTAGCTTCCTTATATCAAATAATTCGGCATGGGTGCGAGCCTACAGCTGTTCGAGGTAAAACCATCGACCTTCCACTAGTCACTATTACGCCTGGCATACTTTTGGAGTATTTGATTATGACAGACAGAACATTTGAAATTGGTGGTGTAATGTGGTGGAATACACTCGATAAATAACACTTTTTTTTAGTTGTTCAAATGCACCTATTTTCGGATATAACTCTAAATTCGGACACATTATAACTCACCAGAATCATAATTATACGAGGGTTGTCCGATTAGCGCAGTGGTTCGCGCGCTCGCTTCTCAAGTTGAACGAACTTGTTTCGCAATCGAGCTAAACTAATATTGTATAATCTAACTTATAATATTATTGTATTTATTTTAAAATATAATTGATCAAATGAACATACTTTCGGATATAACTCTACATTCGGACACAACATAAGTCACGAGAATCATAAATTCGCGATCAACTGATTTATTAGGGAAATATATAATCTCGCGTATAAATAGTGTTCTACTTACAATAAATGACTACGTAGTTCAGTCGTGCGTATGCCAATTACACACTCCCAAGTTAGTGCATTATCCAGAAAGCTCGAAACATAACCTTTGCTAGCCTTTCTTTAATAGAAGATACTTATCTTAGACAATTTAGGCAGTACCATTATCCGTTGGGATCATATAGCCTATCGTCTTTGTAAAGTATTTGTACAGCGTCTACTGATCGTTTGATAATATTTTGTCTGTAACGATATGCACAACAAGATTGACAAGTCAGGATGTTACTGTTATTGTAAATTTGTATACATTCTGAACATGTATTTTTTGAATTTGTATCAAATGCTCATCTATATGGTGGTAATAAAGAATATATGTACCATTTTCATACTGTTTCACATCTTTTTAATAATCAAATTACTAAAGATCACTTATAATTGTATTGATTTTAAAATATAGTTGATCAAATTGTACATATTTTCGGATATAATTCTACATTCGGACACATTATAATTCACGAGAATCATAAATTCGCTTAGAGGTGGTGGTTTTACGTTTATTTATCGTCGATACCGATTGCCCATATGAGCGACGCCTCCTGAAGAGATCAGTCATTTTAGAGTTTTGGAGGATAGTGCAATGATACAGACAGAGACCCATTCCAGAGTCTCCTCTGGTTCTATTACTGGTAATACATGGATCGCAGGTTCGATCCCCCGTCTGACCCTAATACAATTAACAGTCTTTCAGATGGGACATTAAACCGAGGTCTCGTGTCGGTGCTGTACACCGTGCACGTAAAACAACCAGAGGAGATTCTGGAATAGGTCTCTGTCTGTATCAACAGATACAATTACAGTTATCCTAGCTCAACAATTGGTTAGATAACCGCAGTAAAACAAAGAATTCCAATTAAAATGATCAATATGCATTTCGGGATAACTCGGACTTTAATATGTCAAGGGAGGTAATAGAAAAAACCAGTAATGTCTCTCATTCTCTGAACGTTATTGATTGTACTGTGAATGCCTGTGTACTACAGTACATGGTATACATACATGTTTCGGTATTCCCTGCTTTACTGGTCCTGTGATTCATTGGTTATGTCTGATAGTATACCGCATCAGTGCGACCGGATTTATCACGACGTGCAGACGACCCGTGTACCTTGACTTGCCATGTGACACACATGTATTACTCTCTGTACACGAGGTTTCGTATCGCGGTTCCTCATTTCTCTTTCTCGTCTATCTTCTCTTCCTCACTTCTCTTCCTCACCTCTCTTCTCTTCCTCATCTCACTTCCCTTCCTCACCAATCTTCCTCACTTCTCTTCCTCACCCCTCTTCCTCACTTCCCTTCCTCATCCCTCTTCCTCACTTCCCTTCCTCACCCCTCTTCCTCACTTCTCTTCCTCACTTCTCTTCCTCACTTCTCTTCCTCACCCCTCTTCCTCACTTCCCTTCCTCATCCCTCTTCCTCACTTCCCTTCCTCACCCCTCTTCTTCACTTCTCTTCCTCACTTCTCTTCCTCACTTCTCTTCCTCACCTCTCTGCACCACTT
>CM026388.1:39219653-39375431 GCA_014843695.1 Archivesica marissinica
TAGATATATAGTAGATATATAGTATATATATAGTAGATATATAGTAGATAGATAGTAGATAGATAGTAGATAGTAGTAGATATATAGTAGATAGATAGTAGATATATAGTAGATATATAGTAGATATATAGTAGATATATAGTAGATAGATAGTAGATATATAGTAGATATATAGTAGATAGATAGTATATAGATAGTAGATAGATAGTAGATATATAGTAGATATATAGTAGATAGATAGTAGATATATAGTAGATAGATAGTAGATAGATAGTAGATATATAGTATATGATAGTAGATATATAGTAGATATATAGTAGGTATATAGTAGATATATAGTATATAGTAGATATATAGTATATAGATAGTAGATAGATAGTAGATATATAGTAGATATATAGTAGATAGATAGATAGTAGATATATAGTAGATATATAGTAGATAGATAGTAGATATATAGTAGATAGATAGTAGATAGATAGTAGATATATATTATATAGATAGTAGATAGATAGTAGATAGATAGTAGATAGATAGTAGATATATAGTAGATAGATAGTAGATATATAGTAGATAGATAGTAGATAGATAGTAGATATATAGTAGATAGATAGTAGATAGATAGTAGATAGATAATAGATAGATAGTAGATATATAGTAGATAGATAGATAGTAGATATATAGTAGATATATAGTAGATAGATAGTAGATAGATAGTAGATAGATAGTAGATATATAGTAGATAGATAGTAGATAGATAGTATATATATAGTAGATAGATAGTAGATATATAGTAGATATATAGTAGATAGATAGTAGATATATAGTAGATAGATAGTAGATATATAGTATATATTTAGTAGATAGATAGTAGATAGTTAGTAGATATATAGTAGATATATAGTAGATAGATAGTATATATTTAGTAGATAGATAGTAGATAGTTAGTAGATAGATAATAGATAGATAGTAGATAGATAGATAGAATCTAATGTAGTAAAAATGTGTTTCGAAATTACCTGATAGTTGCTTAGGTGTCCAATTGATTTCAAATTCAAATAGGAAAACTCGTACATATGGTCAAACGTCCTTTGTTTATTGTTCGGCAGAACAGTACTGCCATATATATGTGCCCGAATAGGGATTTGAGGGTTTATCCTGGGGTTCTTCCACCCGGGAACTGAAATAAGTACTGGAAAGTTGATGCATCTTTGTTTAGCATTACATAATAGCACATGTAAATTGTGCAACAGTTGTTTAGTCGAAGATGAAAAACACTTCGCTATAGACTGTTATATTCAGACATACGACATCAAAATGCAAATGGGGATGGACGCATGTTCTTGCAACATTAGAGAGTGCCCTCCCCTACTAGAGTGCACATTATACATACAATATTAGAGAGTGCCCTCCCCTACTAGAGTGCACATTATACATACAACATTAGAGAGTGCCCTCCCCTACTAGAGTGTACACTATTTATATCACTTACCATATTCATGTACCGTCATTGTCGTATTATATTTATTGGTTTCAGACAGTACTTATTGCAAGACATAAATCGCATATAGCCTACAACGACATACATAATACATAATGCAAAGGATCAAGTAGCTTTTCTAAAAACTGTTTCCTTATTAAGGGCATTGATGTACATATAATACAATTTAATGTAGTTTTAGCTTTCAAGTTTAATCATAGTTCAAATGCTGAAACTATGCTCAATTAATGCTCAATTAATGCTCAATTAATGCTCAATTAATGCTCAATTAATTCTCAATTAAATCTTACTTTATTCAAAATTAATGGGCAATCTATCTAGCGGATAAATCCAACGTAACCAATCCGTATAGAGATCTGTATTCCAGTGGTAACAAGGTGGACTCGTAATCCAGGGGTCGCAGGTTCGACCCCCCGTCTGACTCTAATAAAAGTAACAGTCTGTCAGACGGGACTTTAAACCGATATCTCGTGTCCGTGCTATACACCGTGCACGTAAAAGAACCAGAGGAGACTCTGGAATGGGTCTCTGTCGGTATCATTGCACTATCCTCCAACAATGTAAAATGACTAATCTATTCAGGAGGCGTCGGTCATATGGGCAACCGGTAGCGACGATAAATAAACGTAAAACACAGACCTTTGCATTATGTATACAGTTATATGTGATATATTTATTGCAGTAAATATTGTTTAAACCAAAAGGCTCAGTCACAATCTGAAATTCCCAAGAAAATGTAAAGTGGCTTCCGAAATATTGAAAGTAGGAAATGGAATCGATGAACACAACTTCTTCGACATTGCATACAATACAAAGTATTAAGTTCTCAATAATTATCAATGCATCTTCATGCCAACACGTGTTATCACTTTAGTCTGCAGTAAGTGCATGTTCTGTGCGTTACGTTAGTATAGCGCCCGCCGACGATATAGCCAAAAAATGGTGCTGATGCAGGCGTAAAACCCAAAATATAACATAACATAACGTTAGTATAGCTCAGAACGTATGTCTTAACAATACTTGACACACAATTGTGTGTGCGAATTATGGGTGCATATAAAGATGATCACATGACTGTGAGTGCGTGGTTGGTCATGTGATATGGTTCGATTGATCGTCAGTTCTATGCTAGGCTTAGATCGTTTCTCAAGCATTTTCGCTATTCAAATTGGAATTGTTTCGGGAATGAGATCTATGAACGGGTTTCCATATTAATTTAAATGTTAAAATCGAATTGAATTCAGATTCGTTATCGTTATGAGTAGCAGATAGTCTATCGTAAATATGAGTATGAATATGTTATCGTATGGAAAATATTATTTGAATCTACAAACAATCAAAGATATGTTGTTCGCTGAGGTACATTGGATACAGTTTTCCATTGTTAGTAAAATATATGAAACATCCCTGAGGTACATTGGATATAGTTTTCCAGAGTTTTTTTTACATTATCATTAATGATTTGTTACCTCTGGTTTTTACCCTGGTCCCGTGTACCTCGGTCTGCGCCGAGGCTATGTTTCATGTATTCGACTATATGTACGTAGTACAGTCAAAGATATTTGAAAACATTTGTTGTGTACTTGTAATTAACCTCGTCATTACATTGAATAAACGATCGCAAGTCTTGCCCATTGCGAACATAGTTTGAGTTTTGTATGTGGTGTTGATAAGACATTGAATACACGATCGCACGTCTTGCCCATTGCAAACATAGTTTGAGTTTTGTATGCGGTGTAGCTAAGACAGTGAATAAACGATCGCAAGTCTTGCCCATTGCAAACATAGTTTGAGATTTGTATGCGGTGTAGCTAAGACATTGAATCAACGATCGCAAGTCTTGCCCATTGCAAACATAGTTTGAGATTTGTATGCGGTGCAGTTAAGACATTGAATCAACGATCACAAGTCTTGCCCATTGCAAACAGAGTTTGAGATTTGTATGCGGTGCAGTTAAGACATTGAATCAACGATCGCAAGTCTTGCCCATTGCAAACAGAGTTTGAGTTTTGTATGTGGTGTAGGTAAGACATTGAATCAACGATCGCAAGTCTTGCCCATTGCAAACAGAGTTTGAGATTTGTATGTGGTGTAGGTAAGACATTGAATCAACGATCGCAAGTCTTGCCCATTGCAAACAGAGTTTGAGTTTTGTATGTGGTGCAGTTAAGACAATGAATCAACGATCGCAAGTCTTGCCCATTGCAAACATAGTTTAAGTTTTGTATGTTGTGTAGATAAGACATTGAATCAACGATCGCAAGTCTTACCCATTGCAAACAGAGTTTGAGTTTTGTATGTGGTGTAGTTAAGACATTGACTAAACGATCGCAAGTCTTGCCCATTGCAAACAGAGTTTGAGTTTTGTATGTGGTGTAGTTCAGACATTGAATCAACGATCGCAAGTCTTGCCCATTGCAAACAGAGTTTGAGTTTTGTATGTGGTGTTGATAAGACATTGAATAAACGATCGCACGTCTTGCCCATTGCAAACATAGTTTGAGTTTTGTATGCGGTGTAGTTAAGACATTGAATCAACGATCGCAAGTCTTGCCCATTGCGAACAGAGTTTGAGTTTTGTATGCGGTGTAGTTAAGACATTGAATCAACGATCGCAAGTATTGCCCATTGCAAACATAGTTTGAGTTTTGTATTTGGTGTAGTTAAGACATTGAATCAACGATCGCAAGTCTTGCCCATTGCAAACAGAGTTTGAGTTTTGTATGCGGTGTAGCTAAGACAGTGAATAAACGATCGCAAGTCTTGCCCATTGCAAACATAGTTTGAGATTTGTATGCGGTGCAGTTAAGACATTGAATCAACGATCGCAAGTCTTGCCCATTGCAAACAGAGTTTGAGTTTTGTATGTGGTGTAGGTAAGACATTGAATCAACGATCGCAAGTCTTGCCCATTGCAAACAGAGTTTGAGATTTGTATGTGGTGTAGGTAAGACATTGAATCAACGATCGCAAGTCTTGCCCATTGCAAACAGAGTTTGAGTTTTGTATGTGGTGCAGTTAAGACAATGAATCAACGATCGCAAGTCTTGCCCATTGCAAACAGAGTTTGAGTTTTGTATGTGGTGTTGATAAGACATTGAATAAACGATCGCACGTCTTGCCCATTGCAAACATAGTTTGAGTTTTGTATGCGGTGTAGTTAAGACATTGAATCAACGATCGCAAGTCTTGCCCATTGCGAACAGAGTTTGAGTTTTGTATGCGGTGTAGTTAAGACATTGAATCAACGATCGCAAGTATGCCCTGCAACATAGTTGAGTTGTATTGGTGTATTAGACTTGAATCACGATCGCAGTCTTGCCATTGCAAACGAGTTGAGTTTTGTATGTGGGTGTAGTTAAGACATTGAATCAACGATCGCAAGTCTTGCCCATTGCGAACAGAGTTTGAGTTTTGTATGCGGTGTAGTTAAGACATTGAATCAACGATCGCAAGTCTTGCCCATTGCAAACAGAGTTTGAGTTTTGTATGTGGTGTAGTTCAGACATTGAATCAACGATCGCAAGTCTTGCCCATTGCAAACAGAGTTTGAGTTTTGTATGTGGTGTAGATAAGACATTGAATAAACGATCGCAAGTCTTGCCCATTGCAAACATAGTTTGAGTTTTGTATGCGGTGTAGTTAAGACATTGAATCAACGATCGCAAGTCTTGCCCATTGCGAACAGAGTTTGAGTTTTGAATGCTGTATAGTTAAGACATTGAATCAACGATCGAAAGTATTGCCCATTGCAAACAGAGTTTGAGTTTTGTATGCGGTGTAGGTAAGACATTGAATAAACGATCGAAAGTCTTGCCCATTGCAAACAGAGATTGCGTTGCGTATGTGGTATAGGTAAGACATTGAATCAACAATCGAAAGTATTGCCCATTGCAAACAGAGTTGTGTATGTGCCTTAGTTAAGACAATGAACGCCATGTATGACATGCCCTTTGAAGTAATAAACATTTGTAGGAAACAATGGATACCAGCAAAGTACCAGTCGACGACCATGGTACTGTTTTTTGCACTCATATATCTGCACGATCGCCACATGTTACACGTGATGCCGCGCACGACGGTTGTGTTAATCCATTTCTCCTTTATTCCGCTATCGTTAAATCGTAGAAATTGAGATGGTGACTTCAATGTGGGTTTTCCCGCGGTTAGTACAGCAACCAGAAACCCATGCTGTCCGTTGGATAAAGGAGAAACGGTACATATTCCTGAAAAATAACACATGGAATGATTAGTGAAATATTAGCGGAAATCGGCCCCCAGTTTTTATGAAATGTTGAACATGGACGATAAAGCAAAAACAAAGTCAAGCTATTTAAAGCGACACTATATCAGTGAAAAGACACATTTCTACAGAATGTATTTTCCTAATATATGGAATATTTCTTTTCCAAATAGTTAACTCAAATACTGAGTATTTCAACTAATAAACAAACGTCGTATACGCGGTTTGTTGACGAATAAAAAATAACGTAAACATTCATGCGCAATACAACTAGTGTATCCCTAATAACATGATTTATGGTACAGATTTACCGTTATATCTCACATTAGTATCTATTTATTTGTAAACTATTCTTAGTTAAATTATCTCTAAGCGACATTAGCTCGTGTTTAGTATTGACTCCGATGACAAACAAACGTCAATTCAGGAGAATGAATGACTCTTATATGAAATCATACTTTCAATCCACAAAAACAATGTTTATTGATTCAATGTTAGTGTTCTAATGTATTCGAAGGAATTTGCAGTAGCAGTATATTTTTATACGTGACCAAATGCATTTTATTTGCTTTTTGCGATGTAATGGCGCTTTAATGTGGTTTATCTAGCAGTTATCGTCGAATATGAGCTCACAAAAATAAATGTGGGTTTGTGACGTCACACGCACCTTGCAAATGTGCCAAAATCAATAGTAATCCGAGTTCATTTACGCAAAAATAGTTCCTGTATTTCTAAGGACATTATGATACACCATTGGCTGGACACTATACACACACAATGAAGGACACCGGTCAGTTACTGCCCCTGAATACTCCCTAAAAGTAGATATGTCATATTAAGTGTTTTCCTCGGTTTTTATCGTTGTTTTTATTTGCTTTTTGCGATGTAATGTCGCTTTAATCAGGTAATTAGTATAGATTAGTCATTTTAGATATTTGGAGGATAGTGCATGATACAGACAGAGACCCATTTCAGAGTCTCCTCTGGTTCTTTTACGTGCACGGTGTAAAGCACTGACACGAGACCTCGGTTTAAAGTCCCAATTGAAAGACTGTTAATTGTATTAGGGTCAGACGGGGATCGAACCTGCGATCCCTGGATTACAAGATACATCGTTTTGTCTGTTTCCCACCATGTATGCTTAGTATATACAAATAAATGTTAGCTCGATTGCGAAACAAGTACATACAACTTTTATTAATCACTCTTGAGACCTCAGTTCTCACTTAAGATAGCGACGATCAATAAAAGTAAAACACACACACACAGAGAGACGGGTCCGTAATCCAGTGCTGCAGTTAACAGGCTGCACTGCGAATTCAGGATCGCACGTTCGATCCCCGTCTGACCTAATAATATTAATAGTCTTAATGGGTCTTTAAACCTAGGAAACTTGTCAGTCGTTTCATACCGTGCACCAGAGGCGACTCTGGAATGGATCTCTCTCTGTATTTCACTATACTCCACATTTCTAAAATGACTAATCTCTTCAGGATGCGTCGTCCATATGGACAACCGATAGCGACGATATAAATAAACGTAAAACACACAACATGTGTATATTTCTAATGTGCATTGCAAGCTGTCAATGTCGTGCCGCGACCAATCAGAATCATCCCAGGTGTTATTACACGTGTGGGCATATAAGAAAATATATGATGGTTGTATTACACTGAATACATGCACATTTACATAAGAACTATGGGATCTTACACTCATGGTTATTTCATAACATATTTTATAAAAACGAATTGAATTTTGCTATTGATGGAAGTTTGCTATTAATGGAAGTTTGCTATTAATGGAAGTTTGCTATTAATGGAAGTTTGCTATTAATGGAAGGTTGCTATTGATGGAAGTTTGCTATTAATGGACGTTTGCTATTAATGGAAGTTTGCTATTAATGGACGTTTGCTATTAATAAACAAACCTTTAGTTCTGTCAACGGAATAGAGTTCATTGGTATCAAATCTATACAGAGTCTCATGCCGAGTGCCAGCATTGGTGGAATGAGTTGCGACCTGATTGAGTGTTTTGTTGTACCAGATGTGGTAGTCTATTGTAAAATTGCGGTTGTTAATATTGGCTTCTACATGCACCTCAAACGCATCTGGTAAAACTGGTGGTCCAGGGGGATCTGAAATATATACAAGTCCACAATGTGGGAACATATTTAACCCTTTCCCTCATAGAAGCATCTCGTGACGCCTTTGCAGACACGACATACAATGACAATGTAGTAGCCAAACCAATGTTCATAAACCGTTTCCTTCATAGAAGCACCTCTTGACGGCATTACCAATACCACATACATTGACAATGTAGTAGTCAAACCAATGTTCATAAACCGTTTCCCTCATAGAAGCACCTCTTGACGCCATTACCAATACGACATACATTGACAATGTAGTAGCCAAACCAATGTTCATAAACCCTTTCCCTCATAGAATCACCTCTTGACGCCATTACCAATACGACATACAATGACAATGTAGTAGCCAAACCAATGTTCATAAACCCTTTCCCTCATAGAATCACCTCTTGACGCCATTACCAATACGACATACAATGACAATAGCTTACTGGCTGTCATTTGTATGGAGATATAATAGTATATTAACCTAAATCTTTATGAAGTCCCAGTAATATCTATGGAGGTGGGATATATATGGCGACTACTTATCCACTGCATGATAGCTAAATGGCTGTCGTTTGTATGGAGATATAATAGAATATTAACCTAAATCTCATGTAGTCCCAGTAATATATATGGAGGTGAGATAGATATGGCTACTACTTATCCACTTCATGATAGCTAAATGGCTGTCGTTTATTTGGAGATATAATAGAATATTAACCTAAATCTCTATGAAGGAAAGGGTTAAGGAATGAGTCGCCGGCTAGCCTAAATCATCAAACCCATACCTCTGAAATGCATTCACTTTCAGTTCAGATATCAAAACCTGCCCTTTATTATGATGTTCTAATAGACATCTACAGCATCTCAGACCTAGAAATGAGTTATTCAGAAAGTCATTTCTCTACTCTAATTTCTCGATTGAAAATGTTTGTTTATTCGGGTTTTACGCCTCAATGTGAGGGGGGTTTACTTACAAATACCTTTCCTGCAGCGGTTAACCATTACCTGGTGCACCAACATCCGTAAGAAACTGCCAACGTTTTCATATAAATGAGACACGGCTTGATCGGGGCTCGAACCCGTGTGTCAGTGATGATATGTTACAGTGGTATGCAAGTCAGCGACTGTGTCCACTCGACCACAGCGGCGGACATTGATCAGTTTATCCAGCGATGGCGGGAGTTTATTGAAAATATGCCCAAACCTGATCTACGCTTTAAAACCGATTTTGAATTATTAAAACTACTTACGTAAAGTTAAAAACAACTCGCATACGGTTAGGCTGTCTAGACGGAGGCTGAGTAGTCATGATTTGACTATTGAAACTGGTCGCTACAATGCTATTGATCGTGTTCATAGACTATGTAAATGTTGCAATAATAACGCTATTGAATCAGAATGCCATTGCATATTGATATGTCCAATGTACAATGAAATAAGATTACATTTTTTAGGCAGAACATGTTGGTCTACCTTGAATAAATATGTTTTCCAATGAAATTAAATATTTATTATGTGCGTTCCAATGAAATAGAGACATTTATTATGTGCTTTCCAAAGAAATATAGACATTTATTATGTGCGTTCCATTGAAATATAGACATTTATTATGTGCTTTCCATTGAAATATAGACATGTATTATGTGCTTTCCAAAGAAATATAGACATGTATTATGTGCTTTCCAATGATATATAGTTATTTATTATGTGCTTTCCAATGAAATATAGACATTTATTATGTGCTTTCCAATGGAATATAGACATTTATTATGTGCTTTCCAATGGAATATAGACATTTATTATGTGCTTTCCAAAGAAATATAGACATTTATTATGTGCTTTCCAATGAAATATAGACATTTATTATGTGCTCTCCAATGAAATATAGACATTTATTATGTGCTTTCCAAAGAAATATAGACATTTATTATGTGCTTTCCAATGAAATATAGACATTTATTATGTGCTTTCCAAAGAAATATAGACATTTATTATGTGCTCTCCAACGAAATATAGACATTTATTATGTGCTTTCCAAAGAAATATAGACATTTATTATGTGCTCTCCAATGAAATATAGACATTTATTATGTGCTTTCCAATGAAATATAGACATTTATTATGTGCTTTCCAATGAAATATAGACATTTATTATGTGCTTTCCAATGAAATATAGACATTTATTATGTGCTTTCCAAAGAAATATAGACATTTATTATGTGCTTTCCAATGAAATATAGACATTTATTATGTGCGTTCCAATGAAATAGAGACATTTATTATGTGCTTTCCAAAGAAATATAGACATTTATTATGTGCTTTCCAATGACAAAGAAACATTTATTATGTGCTTTCCAATGAAATATAGACATTTATTTTATGCGTCCAGATAGACATGTATTCCCCTTTTCGAATCCAAATGAATTATTTCAAGCTATGAAACTGTTCACTTGGCTTTCGGAAGATCTCTGGTTCTACCCAGGTGTTGATCCGGTCTGAAATACTGCACGGAAGGACACCCTGGGTCGTCCTCCAACAACATGTGCCAGTATGACCAACATTGTTTGTGCAACTTTAAATCACAACAATAAATAAACAAACAAAGAAAGGAACCGCGAATAACAGCTTGAGAGTCGCCATATTACCTACTGCATCAGCACGACGTTATCTCCACACACGGATCTGTAGTTCAGTGGTTAACACGTTGGACTGGTAATTCAGGGCTCGTAGGCAGGTTGGATCCCCCGCCTGACCCTAATTGAAATGGTGAACTCGTGAAGTTGAAATTATTAATTCATGAAGTTGAAAAGGTGAATATCTGCGTAGGTAGGTTCGACCCCCGTCTGACCGTAATTAAATTATCAGTCTTTCAGATGGGACATTAAACCGAGGTCTCGTATCGGTGCTTTCACGTACAAGAGACTCTGGAATTGGTATCTGTCTGTATCATTGCACTATCCTCCAAAATTCTAAAATGACTATTCTCTTCAGGAGGCATCGCTCATATGGGCAATCGGTAGCGACGATAAATAAACGTAAAACAACAACATTATCTCCCCGACTCCATCCTAACCACACACAATGTGACAAAACACAGGAAAATAAAGACAATATTTACCATTTGTCCCAGGAGTTTGACCCATGCATACTGTGGTATCCATCTGGGCCCGTGTAGATCCGAGACAAATAAAGAGCAGTGAAAATCTGAAAAATATAATTACAGACGGATCTGTAGTCCAGTGGTGACACGCTGGACTCGTAATCCATGGATCACATGTTCGATCCCCCGTCTGACCCTAATAAAATTAACAGTCTTTCAGATGGGACGTTAGTTTATACAAATTTATTTTAGCTCGATTGCGAAACAAGTTATTTCAACTTATATAAATCACTCTCGAGACCTCATTCCTGATGTAATCTATCGCCACGAGGGAGAGAGAAGAGGCAATGTGGAATGTATATGCCTTGCCTAATGGCACAATCGTAACGGCTCCAGTGGGGCTCGAACTCCGGACCTTTCGCACCTGAAGCGAACGCGCATTCACTGCGCTATCACGACTTCCAAGTTGGGACTTTAAACCGAGGTCTCGTGTCAGTGCTTCACGCCGTGCACATAATAGAACCGGAGGAAACTCTGGAATGGGTATCTGTCTGTATCCATGCACTACCCTCCAACAATTTAAAATCTCTTTAAGCGTCGCTCATATGGGCAACCGCTAGCGACGTAAATAAACGTAAAACACACACAACAATATAATGGAGGCTTGTGTGTTCAATATTTGGTTAGATTATGATTAGGGAGTAGTCTTCCGTGCAATGGAACTATCTCAGGATTTAATAGCTCTGCCTATTCGCACGGGGAAATCGTTTTAAAACATATTTCATATATTTAAACTTTATTTATGTTACAACGATTGCGAAGCAAGTCTTAACAACTTATATTAATCACTCTCGTTGGCGTGGATGAAAGCGTAAATGTGGTCATTCGTGTGGGAGGACACCGGAGTACCCGGAGAAAACACACCTGTCCGATCTGGTGACCATCGTATCATCTCACATACTTCCGGGTCCGAGGATCGAACCCGGGTTGCATTGGTGAGAAGCGAGCTCGTTAACCACTGCGCTAATCGGACAGTCCCTTTATTACAGTATGAAAGGGATACTAAGTCTCACAGAATTCCTCTCCTTGAAATCGTGAAGTTGAAATTATAAATTCGTGAAGTAGAAATCGTGATATAATCTTGAACTGGTGAAGAATAAATCGTGTCGTGAAGTTGAACTCGTGAATTGATGACGTTTAACTCGTGAATCGATGACGTTGAAATCGTGATCGATGACGTTGAACTCTTGAATCGATGACGTTGAAATCGTGAATCGATGACGTCGAAATCGTGATGTAATCTTGTACTGGTGAAGTAGAAATCGGGAATTCGTGAAGTTGAAATCGTGACTTTGTGAAGTTGAATCAAGAATTAATGTTATGATGAAACCGTGAATCCGTGATACTCACGGTTGAAATCGTGAACTCGTGAAGTTGAAATCATTAATTCGTAAAGTTGAAATCGTGAATAAATGTAGCGGATATTATGAACAGACGAATCTGTAGTCCAGTGGTAACACGATGGACTGTAATCCATGGATCGCAGGTTCGATCCCCCATCTGACCATAATAAAATTAACAGTCATTCAGATGGGACGTTGAACCGAGGTCTCGTGTCGGTGCTGTACACCGTGCACGTAAAATAACCAGAGGAGACTCTGTAATGGGTCTCTGTCTGTATCATTGCACTATCATCCACACATCTAATATGACTAATCTCTTCAGGAGGCGTCGCTCATATGGGCAACCGGTAGCGACGTAAATAAACGTAAAACACAAACACAAATATAATGGAGGATTGTGTGTCAATATTTGGTTAGATTGTGATTATGGAGTAGTCTTCCGTGCAATGGATATCAGGATTTAATATCCCTGCCTATTCGCACGGGGAAATCGTTTTAAAACATATTTTATTTTTTCTGTCAATTATTTACACTCAGCTTAAACTATTTATGTTACAACGATTGCAAAGCAAGTCTTAACAACTTATATTAATCACTCTCGTTGGCGCGGATGAAAGCGTAAATGTGGTCATTCGTGTGGGAGGACACCGGAGTACCCGGAGAAAACACACCTGTCCGATCTGGCGACCACCGTATCATCTCACATATATTCCCGGTCCGAGGATCGAACCCGGGGTTGCATTGGTGAGAAGCGAGCTCGTTAACCACTGCGCTATTCGGACAGCCGATTTATTACAGTACGAAAGGGGTATGAAATGGAATACTAAGACTAATAGAATTCCTCTCCTTGAAATCGTGAAGTTGAAATTATGAATTCGTGAAGTTGAAATCGTGATAATTTATAATCTTGAACTGGTGAAGAATAAATCGTGTCGTGAAGTTGAAATCGTGAATCGATGACGTTGAAATCGTGAATTCCTGAAGTTGAAATCGTGATATAATCTTTTACTGGTGAAGTAGAAATCATGAAATTCGTGAAGTTGAAATCGTGACCTTGAATTTTAAATCGTTACGCTGAAACCGTGAATCCGTGAAGGTCACTGTTGAAATCGTGAACTCGTGAAGTTGAAATCATTAATTCGTGATGTTGAAATCGTGAATATATGTAGCGGATATTATGAACAGACGAATCTGTAGTCCAGTGGTAACACGATGGACTGTAATCCATGGATCGCAGGTTCGATCCCCCGTCTGACCATAATAAAAGTAACAGTCATTCAGATGGGACGTTAAACCGAGGTCTGGTGTCGGTGCTTTACATCGTGCACGTAAAAGAACCATAGGCGATTCTGGAATGGGTCTCTGTCTGTATCATTGCACTATTCTCCAAAAATCTAAAATGACTAATCTCTTGAGGTGGTGTCGCTCATATGGGGCAACCGGTAGCGACGATAAATAAACATAAAACAACCATAAATTATGAAGTAGCGCCTGTCACAACTGGTCGTGTCTACATAACGCATGCTTAATCAGATAATGAGCACCGATCAGGTCACAAGATAATGTTCAGGTCAAAGGGCGAGCTATTGTTATCTCTTATACAAACTGTGATATACTGTATAATCCTTGAATGATATTAATCATTTATATGAAAAAGTTGGCAGTTTCTTACGGAGGTTAAGTAACCAAGTACTGGTTAACCGCTGGAGCCTGCCCAGACAAGGTGTTGTTAAGTAAACTGTCCGCCGGCGATATAGCCCAAAATGGTGCTGATGCAGGCGTAAAACCCGAAATATAACATATATATAATAATGAATGATATTAAAAGGCGCCAACGAGAGTGATTAATATAAATTGCTAAAGCTTGTTTCGCAATCATTGTAAAATAAATAGAGTTTATTCTTATTAAAAGGCGAGTGATTAATTGGTTCCGAATTATTTGTTTACGTATAGGATATAAGCCGAAAACGATCTAATAATTATGTTAAATATTTGACTGTGTGAGGCGCGTAGCGACGTTGACGCCGTTGACACTACCAATAATTTACATACTGGATCCGTGTGAGGTTTATATCTTACTTAGTTGAATTACAATTATGCTTTTGCTTTGAGTACAAATGATGCTATGCATTATACATATTTAAAACGTTATATAGGTGTATACTATATATGATAATGTTGTACAGGTATACTTGTGATGCTATATACTATTGAAAAATGTATTTAATAATTTGTTATATAGCCGAGGTATGTAATACATATAATAATGCTGTATGTGTATACTTGTTATCCACTGGCCGAATCTTGTTATCTTCGCTTTCGAACAAGATAGACTGATGGTGGAACAGCGTTGTAGCGTTGCATAGTATTCAGAATGTGCATATGGAGTGATTTGGAGAAAATAGCAATTAAGAACAGTTATAAATGCGTATGTTTTCTATATGTTTGTGCTAGCTTACATACTATTTATGTTATATTATGTGTGTTCTCATGTGATTGGAAAGTTGAATGGAATTTAATTAATGAATCTATGTATATGTCATGTAATATTAATCTACAAAGCCGCTCTGAATTAAATAAATGGATGCGTTCTGATTTACAAATAAGACCACATGTTAAATTTATAATATTTAACATTTAGCAATGAATATGGTTACGAAGGGTTTACTCTCGGCCATGTTATACAACTTTGCAACAACTTCAATTTTGTATGTTTGGTTTTGTGTTTTGTTGCGTCTTTTGACCTTCTCCATGTTAGAAATAAAGAACTATTTTGCTTTAATTATAAGACACATATCAGATAAATATTATATGTATTTACACATAGATATAAATATAAATGGCTGTGGGAGCTCATTTGTATAAAATGTATGCTTTATGTTTGCACTGTTCGCTAACTGTATATAATATGTATGTATGTCCTCATGGGCTAGACAGCCTATTGGAATTAAAAAATTCTGACCAAGAATGAACCCTGGTACTTGAACCTTGTAAGTCAGCTAAAGAATAAAATGTTCCCAATTAAATACATGAAGGACTATGAATGGCCCCAAGGAAAGGATTGTAGAATGATTGAATGATATAAAAAAATGTATTGTAAATGATATATTGTAATGGTTTAAGATGGTTCGTAAAATTGGATTGCAGAATGATTGAATGATATAAAAAAATGTATTGTAAATGATATATTGTAATGGTTTAAGATCGTTCGTTAGCAATGAATATGGTTACGAAGGGTTTACTCTCGGCCATGTTATACAACTTTGCAACAACTTCAATTTTGTATGTTTGGTTTTGTGTTTTGTTGCGTCTTTTGACCTTCTCCATGTTAGAAATAAAGAACTATTTTGCTTTAATTATAAGACACATATCAGATAAATATTACATGTATTTACACATAGATATAAATGGCTGTGGGAGCTCATTTGTATAAAATGTATGCTTTATGTTTGCACTGTTCGCTAACTGTATATACTATGTATGTATGTCCTCATGGGCTAGACAGCCTATTGGAATTTAATAAAATAAACTATCAAACTGTCCTACTCAAAATGCAGTATATAACAATATCCTACTAATTGAAATTGTTAATTCCGTACATTTACGCGTAGAATATAATATAATACTTTTGTCTTTTAAAACACTGTCGTGACGTCATACCATTATACTTGCAGTCCATTATTATTCATATTGGACATAATACTAATGGACTGCAAGTACAAAGGTATGACGGCACGATAGTGTTTTAAAAGAGGTTCCGTTATGTAATGGATGCGGACACGACTTTGTATCCTAGGGATGATTTTGAGTTTGAGCCCAGAGAGAACCATCGGAGTGGTGTCCTTAGGCAAGATTCCAACAGGAATGCGGTACAAAAAGCGATTTTCTAACTGTTCTAATACGTTCGCAACCGAGCTAAATTAAAACAATTTTTTATTTAAACTTTATTTACTTTACAATGATTGCAAAGCAAGTTTTAACAGATTATATTAATCACTCTCGTTGGCGCGGATGAAAGCGTAAATGTGGTCATTCGTGTGGGAGTACCCGGAGAAAACCCACCCGTCCGATCTGGCGACCACCGTACCATCTCACATACTTCCGGTCCGAGGATCGAACCCGGGTTGCATTGGTGAGAAGCGAGTGCGCTATCCACTGCGCTTATCGGACAATTAATTTTGTAGAAACAAGTCAACAAGTGTGTTAAGTGTATTTATAGATCTTTCGTTGTATAAGCTCGACAGAGTTGTCACCCTGTATTCAATTACGAGTTCTTAGTAATCGATGGGACTTTATACCGAGGTCTCGTGTCGGTGCTTTACACCGTGCATGTAAAAGAAGCAGAGGAGACTCTGGAATGGGTCTATGTCTGTATCATGCACTATCCTCCAAAATCTTAAATAACTAATCTCTTCAGGAGGCGTCGCTCATATGTAGGTGTGCGTTTTCTATGTCCTCTAGTATATAATGTAGGTGTGCGTTTTCTATGTCCTCATGCATCCATCTCATTGGTTCACTCCTTCTAACTTCTTGTTCATTTTGTTTAGGACACACATTTCAAAAATCTAGTGTGTGTCCTTGTTATCTTCTACACTGGTTTGAATGCTACTGAGAATCAAATATTTGTACGGTTTTTATCTCACCAAGGACATACGGTATAAATCGGCTATAGAACGGACTAACAAACGATTTACTAACCAACTTATGTCTAAATCTTCTTAGAATTAGTAATTGCACCTGGTAATTTCTTCACCTTGTCTACCTCCGACCCCCGTTGGTACACAATAGTGTGCGAGCGGGGGTGGAAGATATGAAAACCGAACACACGCTGAGATTAATGCACATAGCCCTCTAAACATCATAGTATTGTAATTTTAATAGTTTATTAACTATTTTTAGACCTCTTTAATCACCTTAGATAATTTAGTCGCCCAAATGCATTTATGCGGTGGCGACTTTAAATAAAACTACATCGTTCGTTCTATGTCCTCTAGTATATAATGTAGGTGTATGTTTTCTATGTCCTCTAGTATATAATGTAGGTGTGCGTTTTCTATGTCCTCTAGTATATAATGTAGGTGTGCGTTTACTATGTCCTCTAGTATATAATGTAGGTGTGCGTTTACTATGTCCTCTAGTATATAATGTAGGTGTGCGTTTACTATGTCCTCTAGTATACAAATAAATGTAACATGGATAAATTCACAGAATCAGAACTGTAAGCAGATTAAAGAACGATGTAGATTAACATAAAGAGGACAACCAAAAAGGACATATATAATAGTATTTACTTTATTTTCGTTTTATATTATTCGGTACAACTAAAATATAATTACTCACAGTAGTTTATCCGCCATTTTGTCGAAATAATTCATCTGACCAAGCTTGCATCAGCCTCCCCTATGTACAAACACAGACCTGTATGGTCATATCGGAGATAAAGGCTGTGCATATAAATGATGTGTTTCGCGTAACACGTGTGACCTCACTCACGGAAGTCGGATTTGGAAGTCGTGATAGCGCAGTGGATGCGCGTTTGCTTCAGGTGCGAAAGGTCCGGAGTTCGAGCCCCGCTGCAGCGGTTACGAGTGTGCCCTTAGGCAAGTCATTTAAATTCCACGTTGCCTCTTCTCTCTCCCTCGTGGCGATGGATTCCATAAGAAATGAGGTCTCGAGAGTGATTAACATAAGATGAAATAACTTGTTTCGCAATCGAGCTAACATAAATGTTTATAAACTAACTCATGGAAAAACCTAGAATCTGGTTTTTGCAAACAAACAGACCATACTTTGATGATGTTGTATTGTGGAACCAGACACTGTTTGCATTTCTTAGTGTGAGTATAGTGCATCTGTGGTAGTTGTGTTCACTAAAAACAGACCTTTTGTGACTTTATTTCAGTACTACTTATTCTGGCGCATGGATGAGTAAACAGCCGTACATGACTGATCATATCCCTACGCATTCCATGAATGAACATTGGAACACATGGAAAACACGTCAATTGTGATGCAATGACGTAACGGTGTTTAATCTCAAGCAGACTACATGTAGTTCATAGACCTGCGTATGTAATATGTTGAATCTTTTACTGTGACAGTTGGTTGATTTACCATGAAGGAGAAAAATGGAGCTGTGCGCATCCTACAGTCTTCTTCTTCTTCTTGTCGTTCGCGAATCACATGGACAAGCCGGCAGCAAACACGAAATGAGCCGTCCTCCTCAGATCCTCCCGGCAGCCATGTAACTTCGTCTGGAGAGAAGTATCTGTTGCCCAGGTTGTTTTCCTCAGTCCATGAAGATTGGGACACTCCTGGATGATGTGTTCTGCAGTCTGGTCCCCTATTTTGCAGCTGCAGGCAGTTGATGGAGCTAGTCCAAGCTTCCGACACGTATGCACCATCATCCTACAGTCAAACCCGTGTTCTATGTATGTAACAATTAGCGACGGTCAAATGGGACATTTAGCGTTCGTTGTTTACATACAAATTCAGCATGTAACTCTACGCGTCAGCTGTAACTTTCCAATTCCCCGGGACATGATTTTAACGCGAAGACAAGCCACTGAAGTATTGATAATAAATAGTATGATGTCTGCTCGGAGGGGCACCATGGAATTTCCTCAACCAATAATAGCTTGATATTCACATATGACCAACTCTGTTGGAGCGACCTTAGACCAGTCATGTTCGGCTTTCTTCGTAGTTCTATATCTCGTTCGGCTTTCTTCGTAGTTCTATATCTCGTTCGGCTTTCTTCGTAGTTCTATATCTCGTTCGGTTTTCTTCGTAGTTCTCTTCCTCGTTCGGCTTTCTTCGTAGTTCTATATCTCGTTCGGCTTTCTTCGTAGTTCTATATCTCGTTCGGCTTTCTTCGTAGTTCTATATCTCGTTCGGCTTTCTTCGTAGTTCTATATCTCGTTCGGTATTCTTCGTAGTTCTATATCTCGTTCGGTATTCGTCGTAGTTCTATATCTCGTTCGGCTTTCTTCGTAGTTCTATATCTCGTTCGGTATTCGTCGTAGTTCTATATCTCGTTCGGTATTCGTCGTAGTTCTATATCTCGTTCGGCTTTCTTCGTAGTTCTATATCTCGTTCGGCTTTCTTCGTAGTTCTATATCTCGTTCGGTTTTCTTCGTAGTTCTCTTCCTCGTTCGGCTTTCTTCGTAGTTCTATATCTCGTTCGGCTTTCTTCGTAGTTCTATATCTCGTTCGGCTTTCTTCGTAGTTCTATATCTCGTTCGGCTTTCTTCGTAGTTCTATATCTCGTTCGGTATTCTTCGTAGTTCTATATCTCGTTCGGTATTCGTCGTAGTTCTATATCTCGTTCGGCTTTCTTCGTAGTTCTATATCTCGTTCGGTATTCGTCGTAGTTCTATATCTCGTTCGGTATTCGTCGTAGTTCTATATCTCGTTCGGCTTTCTTCGTAGTTCTATATCTCGTTCGGTATCGTCGTAGTCTATATCTCGTTCGGCTTTCTTCGTATCTTCGTAGTTCTATATCTCGTTCGGTATTGTCGTAGTTCTATATCTCGTTCGGCTTTCTTCGTAGTTCTATATCTCGTTCGGTATTCGTCGTAGTTCTATATCTCGTTCGGTATTCGTCGTAGTTCTATATCTCGTTCGGCTTTCTTCGTAGTTCTATATCTCGTTCGGTATTCGTCGTAGTTCTATTTCTCGTTCGGCTTTCTTCGTAAGTCTATTTCTCGTTCGGCATTCTTCTTAGTTATATTTCTCGTTTCAAACCATAATACCAATACAATTAATGTGCGGTAATATCTTGTAGCATGTTTTATTAACATTGCGTGGCCGAATGGATAGGCAATTTACATCCCACACTCTCTGGAAGTTCGAATTCCACTGGATGTGTTGAATTCTTTCACATGCGGAAGGTATCCAGCTAGCTTACGGTAGGTCGGTGGTTCTACCAGTGTGCCCGTGCGTGTGAAATACTGCTCGAATGTGCACATGGGGTATTCCCCCGCCAGCAATAGCTGGAGAGTCGTCATATGAGCCATGCTGGCGGTGTGACGTTATACACAACAAGAACAATTATTACATATAAATGGCAATAGAAGGACGGTTGAAAACTCACTCTGCATAATACACACTTGGATAGTGTATAGAGTGAATGTATATACATATGTAATAGAAGGACGGTTGAAAACTCACTCTGCATAATACACACTTGGATAGTGCATAGAGTGAATGTATATACATATGTAATAGAAGGACGGTTGAAAACTCACTCTGCATAATACACACTTGGATAGTGCATAGAGTGAATGTATATACATATGTAATAGAAGGACGGTTGAAAACTGACTCTGCATAATACACACTTGGATAGTGTATAGAGTGAATGTATATACATATGTAATAGAAGGACGATTGAAAACTGACTCTGCATAATACACACTTGGATAGTGTATAGAGTGAATGTATATACATATGTAACAGAAGGACGATTGAAGACTGACTCTGCATAATACATAACTGGATAGTGTATAGCGTGAATGTATATACATATGTAATAGAAGGACAATTGAAAACTGACTGCATAATACACACTTGGATAGTGTATAGAGTTAATGTATATTTTATTATAAAGTGCATAATTTAGTAATTAAATGCAAACATGTTTACAATAACATGAAACACCCGCGACGGATCTGTAGTCCAGTGGTAACACGCTGGACTGGTAATCCAGGGATCGATGTTCGATCCCCCGTCTGACCCTAATACAATTAACAGTCTTTCAGATGGGACGTTAAACCGAGGTCTCGTGTCGGTGCTTTACACCGTGCACGTAAAAGAACCAGAGGGCACTCTGGGATGGGTCTCCGTCTGTATCATTGCACTATCCTCCAAAAATCTAAAATAACTAATCTCTTCAGGAGGCGTCGCTCATATGGGCAACCGGTAGCGACGATAAATAAACGTAAAACACACCCGCGAATCATATGGGAACCAAGAATTCCAACTACGTATACTAACTAAATAGATTGACCTGACCATTTCTGGATTCCAGCTCAAGCTTGTATTTCTATGCGCACACCAGTGAAAGCTTGGAAATAGTTCCCTGAAAACAATTGGACAATGTTAATACATATAATACGAATACATAGCAGTAATTCTTATCACATAAATTCCCATTCGTCCAGTAAAATAAATATAATTAGTAAATTTGCTGGCATATTCTTTTAAAATGTAATAGATATATGACGTCAAAACGGTTGTAACTCATCTTCCGTTATTCTGTTACGTTGTATCAAATATTTAGCTGTGTTGTATCGGGGTGTCAATGAATAATAAACTAGCGGACATTTATCCGGTTTGGCCTAATCGCATTTAATCGTAAATTTTATCAATTTTATCAATTATTAAGTCAATACACATTATCACGTAGCATCCAGTACGTTCATATATTCATATCATACAAACGTTAAATACACCATCAGAGATAAAAGTAAATGAACGTAATACATGTATATAAAATATGTATATTTATACTTACATATGGTATTGCTGGTGTAGCAAAACCCAACCGTTTTATAAAAAAAATTTTATTAACTTTATTTATTTTAGAACGAAAGCAAGGCAAGTTTTAACAACTTTATTTTTAACTTTATTTATTCTAGAACGATTGCGAAGCAAGTTTTAAAAACTTATATTAATCACTCTCGTTGGCTCTGATGAAAGCGTAAATGTGGTCATTCATGTGGGAGCAAACCGGAGTACCTGGCGAAAACCCACCTGTCCGATCTGGTGACCATCGTACCATCTCACATACTTACCGGTCCGAGGATCGAACCCGGGTCGCATTGATGAGAAGCGAGCGCGCCGGAAAAAAAATTAATGTTGTTCTTTCATAACATACACACATAATTGTCACATGTTAACAATATACATAACACTAAATGAATATGCAGTAGGTTATATATGTTAACATATTTACATTTATTTCACATATTAATATATATCTAAGCAGCGTGGATGTAACA
The DNA here is from genome assembly GCA_014843695.1 of Archivesica marissinica. Classification (NCBI taxonomy): domain Eukaryota; kingdom Metazoa; phylum Mollusca; class Bivalvia; order Venerida; family Vesicomyidae; genus Archivesica; species Archivesica marissinica. The sequence goes on from CM026388.1 coordinate 39,242,045, forward strand.
AAATTGTCATTTTGTATTGTGGTACCTTGCCTGATGGGTAAATATTTAAACACAATTTTGAATCATGAATATTTTTTTTAAAAACCCATCTGAGAAATAAAACACAAATACATTTAATACTGTAAGAAATGAAAAACAATTACCAATGATCATTAGTTAATACAAATTTATTTTAGCTCGAGTTATTTCAACTTATATTAATCACTCTCGAGACCTCATTCTTGATGGAATCCATTGCCACGAGGGAGAGAGAAGAGGCAACGTGGAATTTAAATGCCTTGCCTAAGGGCACAATCGTAACGGCTCCAGCGGGGCTCGAACTCCGGACCTTTCGCGAACGCGCATCCACTGCGCTATCACGACTTCCACCAATGCTCATTGTATCACCAAGTTAGCACTTTAATTACACGCTTCTGTGTGGTGTTTAATCTGATCTGTAAGATAATTTAGATAATGTTACATATTAAAGAATGGCCATAATTTACTTGATCACATAACTTATAATTTCGTATATGCACACACGTTTAATACCACATGGACGGATTCTGATTGGTTGAGAGAATAAACCTTATAATTTGTTTTAAAAATTAATCTTTTAAAGTATGCATATTTCCATTTGAATTCAATTTGGTACATAACGTTAATGGTAAGACAATCTACTATTAAAAAGAAATCTTGGCGAAATTATAACGCTGTTCTAAACTTAAATATAATGCTGCTTTGCATAGTGACATCATGACAATTTAGTGACGTCACGACAATTTAGTGACGTCGTTCCATCATGAAAGTAGCAGCGTTAATTTGTGCCAACAATATGATTAAGCCAAATACGATAATGTGATAAAAAGGATCTTACACTTGTGTTGACTTCATACCATATTTTATGAAACTCGTTTTGAAAGGCGAGCTAAATAACAACAGTCCAAAGCTTGAACTACGACCTGTGTGGTTAATTCCTCTGCGTCAGAACTCCAGACCATGCATTTATTCAGAAATGTTTTTTTAAAATTGTGTTAGGAGGGGTCACACTACAAAATGACAATTGTGTTACATCCACACTGCTTAGATATATATTAATATGTGAAATAAATGTAAGTATGTTAATATATATAACCTACTGCATATTCATTTAGTGTTATGTATTTTGTTAACATGTGACAATTATGTTTGTATGTTATGAAAGAACAACATTAATTTTTTTTCGGCTGTCCGATTAGCGCAGTGGTTAGCGCGCTCGCTTCTCACCAATGCGACCAGGGTTCGATCCTCGGACCGGTCAGAACGACAAACAATATTTATTCGACTAAAAATAACGCAAGTACAAATATTATTTCGATTCTAACATGACCAAAATATATAAAAAGCGTAATCAATTGTGCTATTTTTAGAGTGCGCAAATGACGTCATAAAACTACAAAAATGACGTCACGCTTAACATCTCGCGCCTAGCAATGTTTTATTGGAGATTTAGCAACATATAGTAATCCTTTTAATATACAGACCCAATGCGTAGCCACGTAAGAATAAAAAGTTTAGCACAAAAAAGGGATACTTTAATTCAATTTGTATACATATGAATATGACGCTAAGCTTAATACAATCTCACCAATTCGTTACTGCTATTTGTATATGGTCGGATGCATGTACGGACGGACGGAGGACGCCACCACAATATCCCTCGCCGAAAAGTAGCGGACGGAATAAAAGTTCACGAGGTACAGTAAAACAATACTAGTACGCGGGGGATGATGACGTATCATACTATCCGTCAGTGTAAAACATCCGCACCGCCAGCCACTTTCCATGACAACGTCTTCATAAAAATACGAAACAAATCGTTCTATAGTTTATATTTTATTCTCCATTAATAATTAAATATCGATGAATACAATTAATTATGCACTAACATGTCATAAAAAATCAATAAGCAAAATGTATATTTCACCTGTCAATCACGATGACGTATTTCCCCATGTAATTGACTTGATAGTTACGTAGTTTGTATCATGACAACTTGTAAGAACAAATATATGACATTTATATGTTTCCTGTAACTAAATAGTTGGCTATCCAACTGGCCTGCGGAAGGTCTGGTTTTACCCATAGTGCCCAACCGTGTCTGAGGGGCACACGGGGTTCTTCCTCCACGGATAATAGCTGGACAGTCACCATATGACCTAAGCTGTCACGTCAACTTAAAATCCCTAAATCACACAAATATATAAAAATGATAGTTTAACCCCGAATTTAAATAAATAAATGTACACATGAGACACAGCAGTTACTGCAATATTCGAGTTACGTAGTACATAGTAAGTTTCGTTATGGTGTTGCGTTTATATGCATTGAAATTGTACGATACGAACATCTGACTATGCAGAATCGCACATGTCCATTTTGTAATGGTGTTGAGGATGAAATGCATGCCATTATAGATTGATGTATGTATGAGAATATCAGGGGTATACTATTTGTAAACTATTCCAGTATGTGAGCTAATGTTCATACATAGTCTAAGACAAATACATTGATCATGTTCTTCACCAATCCTGCATAAATAGTTAAATACGTATATGCGCCAAAACCTGTTTTAGTATTTTAGTGCTGTAGTTGTTCTCTATGTAAATAATGCATACATTATTTTATTTGTGATCAATTCGAATCTATTTTTATGTGTGAACAACAGTTGTGTAAACGCTTCTAATCCATCCATTCCTGATCTATTCAGAGGTTGCTCTGTTTTCTTAAAACATATTTAAAATTGTATGTCGGGAACTAGTAATATATATTCGGATGTAGAGAGGACTTTATACATATTCAAAATTGAGCGCGCACTTTTTCCCTCTCAGAATCTTAAAAATCAGTAATTTGAATACTATTAGTGTCCTGGTTAGCGACTATATCTATACTTTTTAGAAATTAAGACATATTTCATGTATTGTAGTGTGAGTCCCATGTGTAGAATGACTATGTGCAATGTATGTGTTTATATTAATTGGAATGTATGACGACTGTACACAGAAATAAGGATATAAAATAAATGTAATCCATATTCAAACATGACTTGATAATTATGTTGTTCCTATAATACTAAAGAACACATCTACCGTTATGCAACCTGCAATAAACCTCTGCTTCAACAGGTTTATTTTCTGGCTGTTGAATTTTTCTCCCTATGTAGACAACTTATTTTTGAATGAAAATCACGTGACGTAAAACGTAGTAGACAACTTATTTTTGAATGAAAATCACGCGACGTAAAACGTAGTAACATATCTGGACTTGAATACAATGATTGGACAGAATGTGTAGTGTTAATAACATGCCATACTGGAAGTATAGTGTTGATAGTTCTGGGATTATTTTAAGTGCCGTACGGGAATACAAAATGTATATTACAGGGAGGTATTTTGTAAAGCCATCAGCTAAATAACATACACGGAGTCAAAATAACACACACGTTATAGCATTATATTGGGTCATATTAGAATGGAAATTATAATTATTGTCTTGTCGTTGTTAATCGGCGAATAAAACAGAGTGTGTCGTTCTAATGCCCATCAATTAACAACTTAGAAAATATTTTAACAAATCGCTATGTAAGCCATACACTGATGGGCTATGTTATGTTTTGAAGAATACCCACCTAATCTTAATATTTAGAAACCGGAGTGTAGAATAAAAGACATGTAATAATGTATTTTAACAAATCGTTATATAAACAATACACTGATGGGCTAATATTTAGAAATCGTAGAGTAGAAAAAAAGACACGCAATAATGTTTTCCTTTGGCCTAAGCGCAGTACTTATATATGGCGAACTATACCGCACATTTATCATCTGACAGAACTCAGTGCGCATGCAAGGAACTTTCGTAATTGTGCTTTCGATATTCACGTAACTTTGTGAATTGTTATTTATTTTCCTTGCACGTGTTCTCAAGTGTAAAATAACGAAATCAGCTTGAATTAATATTCATTTTAACAAAATCTAAATTGATTGTATAATACATGTAAGTGACTATTATAAAATATAAGTATACTTGACCGAATAAATAGATAATAATGACGTATTTTAAGATTACCGTTTACGTTTTCTGTGTAATTATCGCCGGCATTGAATGCAGATATATTTCAAGAAGTCAGGTGAGTTGGGATGCTATTTTACATTTCTTATTTTTTTAAAAAAATTCTACAACGAACCATTTTTATAAACGGGCATCCAACATGTTGATTTATAATACTATGGAAACAAGCATAACCCAAGGTTGGGGGAGACGGCTCTTATTAACTGTATAGCACAGATACATCAGACCTGAACTATTGTTAATACTGTTAGGGTCAGAGGAGGGTTCGAACCTGTGATCCATAAATTCGCAGTTACCACTGACCCAGTTATGTGTCACAGTTTTAACAAACATAGCTGTATTTTAAACTGTATTTTGTCTCTCAGATAGAATATCTTCCAATTTGTTAGAACGGCCTCGCTCTGGTATTGGGATAAAAACAGAATGATTCCACACCATATTTTATCACCACTCATGTAGGATCCTATCTGTATGTAATTCGTATTATAAATTATTTACTTTGTTGAAGTTAGAATGGCCCAGCTGTAAAACTGTTATATCATTTCTATTCCCTTTTCAGTTCAAGCGGCAGCAGATAAGACGATTCTTCCCATTAAACAGATATGCGGCAAACCGTGCCGCTAATTCGGCAAACCATGCTGTTAATTCGGCAAACCATGCCGTCAATTCGGCACACCATGCCGTTAATTCGGCAAACCATGCAGTTATTGCGGCACACCATGCCGTTAATCTGGCAGAGCAGAACGTATATAAAAGAGGGTACCACTTAAAAACCCAGCACGTGCGAAGTCCAATGTCGGCATTACCACGTGCACAGAAACAAAGGCCACTTCGACCTAGAACCGGGCAAAAACAATATTCCTTACAAGCAATCGTTAATAGGTCTGTTTCTAAATTAAGTAAGACAATGGATGCAAGAAATCGAATACAGTTAACAAATTATAAAACCAACACGGGCACTGCAAGCTATAAACGAAATACACAAAATACTCGCAGAATTCCAAGACGTAACTATACCATACATGTTAACCTTAATCAAGTGCAAGAAGCTACTGAAAAGTCAAGACAAAGAACTACATCTATTAAGGCAAGTAATGTAAGAAATTTGCAGGTCACGCATGCGCGTAGTGGTACTGACATTTCTATAAATAAACGAAGAGGTAAAACAAGCATCCACATTACAAGAACATATAACGATAAACCGTACACTCACAAGAAGATTAGAGGTAACAATAGTCGTACAGGAGCCAGTAAACACGTTGCGCCCAAATCGCTCTCTACATCTATCGACACTCTTTCTGGACACACGGGGACGTTTCAAAACCACGTGACAGGTGTAAGGAATCGCGTATACAAAACTAACTCTGACACGAAGATTAATTCGCAACTTTCTGTTTACCCAAAGCCAGGTGTGATTCCATCTCTGCAACAACATGCTCCATTCGATGCTACCGCGTTTCCAGCGGAATCGTGGAATATGACAATTGTTATGCATACAACCAAAGCAACGTCAGCATACCAGAATTCATCCATAGCTGCTTCTAAATTGGGTCGATCTATTCCAAAACTAGTTAATGGAATTAGGACGTATCAAGGTGCCCCACAGGGTTTTGGTGAACCAGGTGTTGGAAAAGGAACTGTTACAGTCATCCCAGGTAATGTAGGTACTGTTCCACATAGGAATCCAATTGTATATGTAGCTAACATATCTACACTTGACTCAACAGTTTCACGAACACCTATTATACATAAACCTTCAGTGGTACCTAAGGCATCTGTATTTGGATCAGTTTTTTCTCGACAACCTATCTCAGATAAACTTGCAGTTGTTACTGTACCTAATCTATCTGCTGTCACACCTGTTCCTTCAAATACGGTAGTAGCTGAAGACATTGAAGTCCAAGACGTACCTGATAAGTCAGATATCACTAATGTATATACGGTGTTGGACTAACTGAAATGCTGTCATCAATGTTGCTTGTATTACTTATACTCCATATGTTGTACATTTACACCATGTGTTGTACTTACACCATATGCACATGGTCTCCATTTAACCCTTTCAACCCCACAGGCCTCTAAATAGGCTTATGAAAAGTGTAGATCCAGATGAGCCGGCTCGTGACGAGCCGTCTCATCAGGATCTGCACTTTTTTGCCAGTAATAATTATTACTATTTTTAGATAAAATTACCCATTTTGATAAATGAACTTGTCCAATGGTAATTTTCTTATTAATTTATTGGTCTGAAAATATCACGCACCAGTTCATGTCAGTTACTTGGGGATTTAATGGGTTAAATACCCGAATTGTGAACTGCATGTTTTTCAGTGAAATGTCTAGTTCAATGTAAGGACACTCTATTGCATCGGGTTACATTTCATGAATTAAGCATGAATTAAGCAAGTTGTCATAAATGAAACAAGAGTACATATATTATGGTTTTGGGGCTGCGTCTGTCCATATGTGTGTCTGTAATACAGGATAACTCAAATGGACTTAATGAAACTCGGTGGGTATATAGAGGGTTGGCTCAAAAAGGAAGTATCTCGATTTGTGAGAAATCGGTAAATGCCACTCAAGTGTCCATTTCCATTGACTTGTATAGTAGACTATAGTAAACTAAGCAAGGTTGTATCTCGAAATGAAAGCAAGATAGACAGACACAGGATGCTACAATGGAGCACTTACATGAAACCCATACCGCGTGACGGTTTGTCATGTGTCGGAGGTGGGGGTCGTGATAGTGTGGTGGTAACACGTTCGCTTCATGTGTGCGAAAGACCCGAGGTTCGCGCCTAGCAGTAGACGATACGATAATGTCATTAGACAAGCCATTTAAATTCTACATTGCCTCTTCTCTCGCTTTCGTGACGATAGATTCCATGAGGTTTCGAGAGTGATTAATCTAATGTTGTAAGAACTATATTGACACTAAAAGAAACTGTGCACTTGCCTTAGAGCTAACATTTATATCCTTTCAAAAACAATATAGGCGAATGTATGTATGTATGTTCCATTAATGTCAAACCCCTAGTGGGGACCTATACATATTTTCCTGGGCATGCTTAGCCGACCATAGCGGTGAACCAGTACTAAGCAATGTGTGCGAGGTGCCTTGCTCAATGACACTACATACGTGGCCTGAATGAGTATCGAACCCGGACCGTTTGATTCCAAATCCGACGCTCAACCATTGGACCACGGACGCCACACATGTCCGTCTATGTGGACGTCTACGTGCTTAAATATTGGGTAAATGAGTGCAATGTGTGAATGATTATTTTCTTCACTCGTGATAGCATAATTCTCAAATTTGTAACGAACAAGTAACGCTCAATATAGTTTTTATGATGTTATTGCAGCGTTTTTATAGTCTCGACATCTATAAGTCACAGACGCTTGGAGTCTGGACAAATGTTTTTAAGTTCAAAATCACAAAACTAAAAAACGTGTTTGTTTTTAAGAACACTATGATACAGTATAGATTTAAGTTCAAAATCACAAAACTAAAAAACGTTTTTGTTTTTAAGAACACTATGATACAGTATAGACTTGACACTATACATAAAAATAAATTAAAAAAATTGTTACGCCATTCCAAGCAAGTTTAACCCATTCAACACCAAGTAACTCACATGGACTGGTGCACGATATTCTTAGACAAATAAATGAATAAGAAAATTACCTTTGGACCAGTTCATTGATAAAAATGGGTAATTTTATCTAAAAATAGTAATAATTATTACTGGCAAAAAGTGCAGATCCTGATGAGACGGCTCGTCACGAGCCGGCTCATCTGGATCTACACTTTTCATAAGCCTATTTAGAGGCCTGTGGTGTTGAAAGGATTAAAATGACACGTACTTAACATGTAGTGTTTCTTCCTATCCCATTGTATATAATATTATGCTATTTGTATTAGCCATGTGCTATGTAAGCTCCCTCATAAAATGAAGTCTTTATTATTATTATTATTATTATTATTACACCCCGTCACTATCAAGGCTATCATAGTGTTCATAAAAAACCCAATAAAAACGAGAACAAATGTTTACATGTTTTTTATGGTGTCAGTATAGATTCATGATTGAGCTAAATAAATTTGCATAACTATAAACCAAACGAATATATAATGTAATCGAATTATATATTTATTGCTATGCAAGTTATATTTTTATAATCACGCTTGCTTGTGTTTTAGTTTAAACATATTTTATTTCCCAATATAATACATATTGAACAATGCATACACCACGCATAATCAGAATACAGAAACAGGATTAGAATGGAAGACAGTCTTATATAATTCTTCACCTCCTCCTGTGTTTTGACAGTGAATAGAAGCAAACGATGTTTTTATATTAAATTGCAATATTAGCAGCATCTTTTTCTCAACACGATTAGGGAAATAGAGTAGATCAACAGAAGCGTAACTCTTTCAGCGCCGAATAAATTCAGAGCATGTGCAAACAACATAGATCCAGATCAGCCGCGGCGTAACGCCGCGTCTGATCAGGATCTATGTTGTTTGCTATTCGGACAGGTGCTTCAGCTCCACTGTCTGAAGAGCAATAAGCATATAGCCTGATCAGACGGCATGTTATGTTCTGTCCGATCGTGTTCTCTACTTTTTTACAAAGTCGCTTTTATGCGACATTGGCGGTGAAAGAGCTAAACACACAAGACAAGTTTGTATTAGATACGATACATACATACATATGTGCGAACTCGTATATGTTTTACAGAATATATAGAGGATTATTAAATTGTGTTTATATCAATGTATGACCGAATGATATTTCGCTGATTGAACATTTAAAGTAATATTATCACCACGAGTAATCATGGATTTCTATGTCCAGCCATTTAAAAAACAAATACATATTCTTTTTAGTTTGTTCAAAAAAGTGTTTTTCATAATATGCTTTCTCAGTGAAAGAACATTCCACCTTCCACTGCTTTGAAACAGTGAAATATGGCATTTTTTCTGTCACTGCTTGAGTTTCGTATTCATCCGCGGTTGGATGCACTTTTGTAGTTTAGTTAATTATAAAGTAATATGTTCTAATGATTTTGTCTTGTCTGTAGTTTTTAATTTTGACAGCAAGCAGAAACGTTATACCGGAACTATTTCTTATTATAGACGTTCACACTAACAGAAGTGGTTGTGCGGTTGTGTATTGTAGTGCAATGAGGCTCCCTACAGGGCAGTTAAAATAAATAAACATTGAAAAGAAATATTATATTAGCGCTACTCGAGGAAATACAATCACTTGATACATACATTGCTTCATCATATACTTGGTAACCACTTAGATCGGCTAGACCGGACTAGGACATCATATCTAGGTCCACGTAAGGGGTTCGACATAACTAGCCTATATATGATCTATTATCCAAATGCATTGATTTGAATGTGTGCTTCATTTTCGTGAGATTCTGTTGTTTGTTTGTGTGTTCGGGTTTTATGCCTGCATCAGCACTATTTTGGGCTAATATAGCCGGCGGGCAGTTTACCGAACAACACCTTTCCTGCTGGGCAGGCTCCAGTGGTGAATCGGTATAACTAGAAACTGTCAACATTTTCATATAAATGAACCACGGTCTGAGTTTTAGTTGAATGTTCAGTTTGAGATGTGATATATTATTTATGGAATCCTTCGTATTTCGTGTTCATGTAATAATAATCATATAATGTAGGTGTGCGTTTCTATGTCCTCTAGTATATTATTAAATTGTATTTTAATTTCCTCATAAGAAAGGAACATGTAACCGAATAAGGTGTGTGCTCGTCCTATACTTTGTCGCTGGTCGATGAAAATATTGATGTTTTTATTCATAATAAATGTTTTGCGTTATTTGTGTGGTTTTTGTTTATTCTATATATAACCGTCGCTACAGGTTGACCATATGAGCGACGTCTTCTGAAGAGATTAGTAAAATCTGAACGACTGGTAACATTATTAGCGTCAAACGGGGGATCGATCATGACATGATCCCAACGTGTTAAATGAATACCAATCTAACAACTGACAATCTGTCCTCCTTGATTCCCCGGCAAGTACATGTAGAAACCCGGCACAATTTAAGAAATACAAAAATATTCGAGGAATCCAGTTGGAACTCTCTGCCGCCGTCTACGATTCGTAACTCTCCATAAGTACAAGCATTCAATTCCAACCTGAATAGAGACAAGAGCAAAGTCCCACCATACTATTATATGGGTACACGAAAACTTCAAGTCCACCATACACGACTTCGTACAAAATGTAGTGGTCTTATTTTTTCCTAAAAAAATTTACTCCTACAGCTCTATGCAAATGTGGTGAAATGGAGACAAATTTACACTATTTCTTTGATTATAGAATGTACAATGCTTGCCGTAACAATCTGCACAATTTCAACATATATCTCGAAACCCTCCTTTCCGTTAATTCTTCTATATTCGAACAGGAAATCACTTTCATTTTCACAAATGTCCATACCTAAATATCTGATAGCAAGAGATTCCAATAATATTGTTAATAATAATTTTTTATTACACGAGAAAAATATACCTTGAAGTCACCTTCTCTCCTATATTTTCTTTTATGCTTTCCATGAACCGTTAATTATTATGTAATATAATTTATTCTAATGAATTTGTTTTGTATGTAGTTTTAATTTTGACAGCAAACAGAAACTAACTTGAAAAAAGTAAACCGAAACTAGTTCATAGTAACATAAATGGTCGTATTATTATAGTGCAATGAGGCTCCCGAAAGGGCAATTAAAATGAATAACATTCAAAAATAAATACTATATTAGCCACAATTATTGGAAATCATAAAAAAGATGTGTGTTTGTTAGTTGTGCGGTTGTGTGTTGAAGAGAAAATGGGCCCCCGAAAGGTCAGCTAAAATAATATCAGAACAAGAATACTTTGTGTGTGTTTATTAGTGTAAGATAGGATTTTATTTCATTTCGTGATCACCGAAATATGTGGATATACAAATTTCCGTGACCACTCAATGAAATAAAATCCTATCTTACACAAAAAACACAACTATCTCCTCATTTCCCTTCGTCTTTTTGTCTCTTTCTCTCTCACACAATCCATTATATTAATGTTGTTATCGCATGCATTCCGACTTATGAGACACCTCTGATGAACGTCTATACTTCCGGATTCCTATGAACGTCTATACTTCCGGATTCCTATCATTGCACGCCAGACACCAGACAATCAGAAACCATTATTCAACTAGCTGACGGCTTACCAACCGGCCATTTTGAATGATGAGGTTCGAGCATTCGACCTCCCGCTCCATAGTCTGAGGCCATAACCACTAGGCTACGGACACGGTCTAATTAGGAACTTACTTAATATTATAATAAGTAAGTAAAATGAATGCTATTTATCGTATGTATGTCTATTATTATAGTATTCGCTGAGCTGAAGTTTTCGACATGTCTTCCCTGTAAATCTGTTTCGTTGATTTCTTTTATCTGATTAAATTTCCTTGAAGCGTCTGAGCTGATCACATACACAATTAAAACTATCACATTTTATCAAGCAGTCTCGACAGTTCGCTTGGGGATTTCACCAAACGGGCCCCTTTCTTTATCGTTTGTGGCACTTTTAATGGGAAATTGTCTCTCACTTCCGCTTCCGGTCGTTGCTCTCTGGGTATTGACTCGGTGTGTGTTTTATGCCGCACCGATGGCTTATGTCCCAATAATACTAAAATACTGTCTACTGTACTGAATAGTTCGATTTCAAATTTGTCCATTCGACTGAAATGAAAATGAAAGCGAAAAATAGCAAACAGCAAATAAGTAAAATTGCCTAAAGCGGCGGTCAAGAATTCAAACTTTGGACAAGATTCTTCATCCTGACGCATATATGCCGTTCCAAGAACGAAAGGGTATACTGATTCTAATCATTCGCACTAGCCTGCTCTGTGAATCATCCGTGGTGCAGTGGTAGAGCGTCGGATTTGGAATCGTGGGTTCGATACTCTGTCAGGCCACATATGTAGTATCCTTGAGAAAGGCACTTCACACACATTGCTTAGTACTGATAAACCGCGTATGTCGGCTAAACCTGTCTAGGTAAACATGTATACGTCCTTGCAAGGGGTTTTACGTAAATGGAACATAATTAATGTTATTATGTCATAGTGACCATGTCTACCTATCTGATATTGGCGTACCCGAAACTGTTATCACGTTATACTCATCCTATTTATCTGAAATTCGTCTTATTACTTATATATGAATGTTTCCGTTATGTGTGTGTTTACGTTTATTTATCGTCGCTACCGGTTGCTCATATGAGCGACGCCTCCTGAAGAGATTATTCATTTTAGATGTTTGGAGGATAGTGCAATGATACAGAAAGAGACCCATTCCAGAGTCTTCTCTGGTTGTTTTACGTGCACGGTGTTCAGCACCAACCAAAGTCCCATCTGAAAGACTGTTAATTTTATTAGGCTCAGACGGGGGATCGAACCTGCGATCCCTGGATTACCAACCCAGCGTGTTACCACTGGACTACATATCCGTCTGTGTTGTTTTCCGTTATTTGCAAACAACAATATTGTCTACTGGCCAGGTTGATACGCTGTGTCTTCCAATCTGATATTACGTGTGCTGGTTTGATAGGGTCACGAGACAGTATCAAACCGGACAAACAATATCGTAACTAGTTCCGGAGAAAATAACGCATGCTCACACGGGTGCTAGTTTGTATACTTCCTGTAGCGTCTGTGATAAATTGACAGATAACACATGTTTGTAGTGTTGGTATAACATGGCAGCGTTTTGAAACTTTGGCAATATGTCATGATTGTTTTACGATTGTTCACAGTTGATACTTATTATTTCGATTCTAACACGACTTACTTCTAATAAATTTAAAGGAGTATTTTCTTCAAACGCCGCTGCATTTGGCTTTAGAAATTTCCTCCCGCGTAAGGGGTGATGACGTTATTTTTTATGGAAAATATCAATCTAGTGCATAAATGAACAAAAGTTGTAACTGATCAATAATTTTATTTATTTTGTCAAATAAAACTGTACAGAATAGTAACTTAAACGTTACTTAACAGAAAAACAAGACGGACAAGAGATTATCTGATTCTAAAAATAGCTCACTTCCGTGAATTCTTTACAAACATCACGTGACTTTCATTCATAAAACTGTACACGCATTGCATAAATGGAATAGCCAAAACACGGTGCGCGCGCAGCATAGTTCAAGGTAGGTATATTGCAGAATAACCCGAGATCGATTTTACTCTACAAGTATGTATGTTATTAGCTGGGTCGTGTTAGAATATTAAATATCAAAGTAGTAAATACGTTATTATGTGGCTACAAATGCATATCTAAGTAATAATGACATTATTACGTAGTTAGTTTCATATCAGCCTCGGTATCGACCCACGCTAACTTTATATCAGCCTGCTACCTCTGAATAGTGACCCGATTTATACGATTAGCGCAGTGGTTAGCGCGCTCGCTTCTCACCAATGAGACCTGGGTTCGATCCTCAGACCAGGAAGTATGTGATATGGTACGATGGTCGCCAGATCGGACAGGTGGGTTTTCTCCGGGTACTCCGGTTTCCTCTCACATGAATGACCACATAAAACGCAACAAACTGATATCTGTTTACCCAGAGAGATGTTCCAGTCGGCTGTCTATATCACCTAGTGTTTGGTCTCCGCTGTGTTCATGGTGCGATATATCTGTTGCAACATGACCTGGCCCCCACGAATATCGTTGTCCCCCGCTCGATATGGATTTCGGTGTGTATGACGTAGCTGTAATAGTAGAACCTACGTGATTTTTGGACAGAATCCTTAAGTTGTTGATACAAGCATGAATAGTGCCATGCGAATTGTTCATGCGCCACAAGATAACGGTCAAAGACATATTCTAAAACATCATCGTGACGTCATACCTTTGTACTTGCAGTCCATTATTATTAATATTGGACTGCTGTCAAAAGGCCAGAACATTATGTTAAATCATAGGCCTATCGGTACGAAATTAACAATTTTAATTAATAGGATATTGTTATATAAGTGTGTGTTTTAAGTAAGATATAAGCCTCAAACGGATCCAATATGTAAACTATTGATACTATCTTCGGTGCTATGACAGTCCAATATTTTACATATTGGATCGTTTTCAGCCTATATCCTATGCATATAACGTTTTGATCGGAAATTTCGTATGTTTAGACTAACCATTGATATAAGAAACAAACGCATACATATGGTGGTGGCATTCGATTTGTCAACATTTCGTCAGTTCTACACACAAATAAGAGACATTTCTGGTTTTTCTATAACATCCTTGACAGATAAAGTCCGATTTATCCCGAAATGTATATTGGTCCTTTTAGTTGGAATCCTCTGATGTTTCTAACCAGGTTTTACGGTAGGATAAAAATGTATGTAATTTTATCAAAATCATGTTAATTAAATGATACACTGTCAGTAAAGTATACATTGGTCATGCTGTAAGATATCTGTCGAAACTTAATAATTTAATAATTATAAGAGGAGTGGAGTATTCAGGGGCAATAACTGACTAATGTTTCTCATTCACGATGGAAGAACAGTAAGGGAGATAATCTGGAGCATACTTATGGGGAGATAATCTGAATAACTGTATTAAATTTATTAACATATTCATGTAATAGTATTAAGGGGAGATAATCTGGAGAACTGTATTAACCTTACTAACATATTCATGGAATAGTATTAAGGGGAGATAATCTGGAGAACTGTATTAACCGTTTTAACATATGCATGGAATAGTATTAAGGGGAGATAATCTGGAGAACTGTATTAACCGTATTATCATATTCATGGAAGAGTATTAAGGGGAGATAATCTGGAGAACTGTATTAACCTTACTAACATATTCATGGAATAGTATTAAGGGGAGATAATCTGAAGAACTGTATTAACCGTATTAACATATTCATGGAAGAGTATTAAGGGGAGATAATCTGGAGAACTGTATTAACCTTACTAACATATTCATGGAATAGTATTAAGGGGAGATAATCTGGAGAACTGTATTAACCTTACTAACATATTCATGGAATAGTATTAAGGGGAGATAATCTGGAGAACTGTATTAACCGTATTAACATATTCATGGAAGAGTATTAAGGGGAGATAATCTGGAGAACTGTATTAACCTTACTAACATATTCATGGAATAGTATTAAGGGGAGATAATCTGGAGAACTGTATTAACCGTATTAACATATTCATGGAATAGTATTAAGGGGAGATAATCTGGAGAACTGTATTAACCTTACTAACATATTCATGGAATAGTATTAAGGGGAGATAATCTGGAGAACTGTATTAACCTTATTAACATATTCATGGAATAGTATTAAGGGGAGATAATCTGGAGAACTGTATTAACCTTACTAACATATTCATGGAATAGTATTAAGGGGAGATAATCTGGAGAACTGTATTAACCTTACTAACATATTCATGGAATAGTATTAAGGGGAGATAATCTGGAGAACTGTATTAACCGTATTAACATATTCATGGAAGAGTATTAAGGGGAGATAATCTGGAGAACTGTATTAACCTTACTAACATATTCATGGAATAGTATTAAGGGGAGATAATCTGGAGAACTGTATTAACCTTACTAACATATTCATGGAATAGTATTAAGGGGAGATAATCTGGAGAACTGTATTAACCGTATTAACATATTCATGGAAGAGTATTAAGGGGAGATAATCTGGAGAACTGTATTAACCCTGCTAACATATTCATGGAATAGTATTAAGGGGAGATAATCTGAAGAACTGTATTAACCGTATCATCCACGAGTATTAAGGGGAGATAATCTAAATACATCTTAATTAAATATATTATTGCCTACCAGTTGACGTTCCAGGCGATGATCCCTTCGTAGTGTGATCGGTGTGTGTCTTGTGTCTCGTCCGAGGCTTTCGTGCTGAAAAATATTCATTTATGTTGTTTTCTCATTTATAAACGTGTCATAGAACATCAATGTACTCGCCATTTGGTTCACGGACGCATAGCGGTAACATAAACTCAAGAGCCATCATATAAATAAGTGGATTCACCTCAGTACAAAACCAACAGGTGGCCGAATGGCTACCGTCGTTGCTTTCAATTGATTTGCCCCCATGCACTGTGGGTTGGAATCCCAATTGATTTGCCCCCATGCAATGTGGGTTGGAATCCCAATTGATTTGCCCCCATGCACTGTGGGTTGGAATGCCAATTGATTTGCACCCATGCACTGTGGGTTGCAATCCCAATTGATTTGCACCCATGCACTGTGGGTTGCAATCCCAATTGATTTGCACCCATGCACTGTGGGTTGGAATCCCAATTGATTGGCCCCCATGCAATGTGGGTTGGAATCCCAATTGATTTGCCCCCATGCACTGTGGGTAGGAATCCCAATTGATTTGCCCCCATGCACTGTGGGTTCGAATCCCAATTGATCATAGTACACTTTGCTGACGAACCTGGAGACGCAGACGGTGACCGGGTCACTTAAACCAACCACAAAGTTTCGTCAAAATCCGCTTATAAAGTTTTGAGTTATCCCGTTGACAGACAGTGCGGATATTTGATTTCGCCGAGTTCCTACAACTTTAGACTAATCGCCACGATGCAGAGAAGGAGATTTATGTATCCTTCTAAGATAGAGATAGATTTCTTTATTTATAGAGGGTGACCTAATTAGTTTTGAACTAATCCTCCTTAGGGCCCTCTTCAATTTGTTAACACTATAGAATAAATGTACATACACAATAATTATAACATAGTTATGCCGTACAATATACATGCATAATGTTGTACAATGTAACTTAAACACAGCCTAAGTAAATCAGGTACTTTGATAGAAATACAAAACGACATAAGCATATTGATTTACAATCATTATATATATATAACTGTCTAGTGTATACCAATTAAAACGTTGTATCCATACTTTACTAAGAATGACATTATTAGTTATTGGATTTATTCGACTTAAACTAAGTTCAGAAAACAAATATACCTTTTTAAAATTCTGAATCAAGATTAAAACTGTTAGAAACCAGTCATCTTTTCTACTGACCCTACGTTATATATGTACTGACCCGCCACCGTCCTATTTAGGGTCACCACCTTTGACCATTGGAAAGGATATAATTTAGTGGATGGTGCAATAACGTCCTATGTAGTGTCATCACGTGACCACCTTTGACCAATGGAAAGGATATAATTTAGTGGATGGTGCAATAACGTCCTTTGTAGTGTCATCACGTGACCACCTTTGACCAATGGAAAGGATATAATTTAGTGGATGGTGCAATAACGTCCTACTTAATTTCACCACGTGACCATATTTGACCAATGGAAAGGATAACATTTAGTGGATGGTGCAATAACGTCCTATGTAGGGTCACCACGTGACCACCTTTGACCAATGGAAAGGATATAATTGAGTAGAAAGTGCAATAACGTCCTATGTAGGGTCATCACGTGACCACCTTTGACCAATGGAAAGGATATAATGTAGTGGATGGTGCAATAACGTCCTATGTAGGGTCACAACCTTTGACCAATAGAAAGGATATAATTCAGAAGAAGGTGCAATAAATTAGGATAATACGAGGATCGAACTAGCAACCCCTTGCTTACGAGGCAGATACCGTACTCATTGCATCCTGGAGACACCGTGAAGATAAACTCAGTGATTCTTGCTTAGTTGTCAAGGTCACCGCCATTGATACTTGACCTAATTGGAAATATATCAACCACTTCCTGTTAGACATACGAATGCGTAGTGTTATTTATATGCATAACATGGTAGATCGATACAGTCATGATCACAGACGGATCTGTAGTCCATTGGGTAACACGTTTGACTGGTAATCCAGGGATCGCAGGTTCGATACCCCGTCTGACCATAATGACATTAACAGTCTTTCAGAATGGGACGTTAAACCGAGGTCTCGTGTCGGTGCTTTACATCGTGCACGTAACGGAACCAGAGGAGACTCTGGAATGGGTATCTGTTTGTATCATCGCACTATACTCCGAAATCTAAAATGACTTATCTCTTCAGGAGGCGTCGCTCATATGGGTAACCGGTAGCGACGATAAATAAACGTAAAAAACACACACACACAATCATGATCGACCGGTTATCGAACCTCCCCCCCCCCCAGTGAAAGATGTACCATGAACTGGCGAGTCCGGATGAAATGAGCCTTGCAGACGCCTGTCTTCAAATTCTCGATCAACGTCAGTAAATGCTTGCTCGGGTGACAATTCAAGCGTTTTGGATGTCATATCTGCACCAGACGTTTGACAGGAGGTGTGGTTACGCCTCCGAACAGTCGCTCTACTTTGATCACCTGTAATTAATAATATGTGACCAGTTAAATATGTTTGGTAATCCAAGGATCGCAGGCTCGATCCTCCGTCTGACCATAATAAAATGAACAGTCTGTCAGGTGGGACTTTAAACCGAGGTCTCGTGTCGGTGCACGTACAAGACCCAGAGGAGACTTTGAAATGGGCGTCTCTCTGTATCATTGCACTAGCCTCCAACAATCTAAAATGACTAATCTCTTCAGGATTCGTCGCTCATAAAGGGCAACCGGTAGCGACGATAAATAAACGTAAACACACACACACATACACACACACACATATTTGACCCACGAATAAGATTACCATATTAACTTGGTATGTGGAAAGTTTGTTTGTTTTTGTGGTTTAAAGTCGCACCAACAGATTAGCTCATATGGCGACCCTACATCTTGTATCGGTGAGGCAATACACAGAGTGCTTACCGAGCAGTATTTCAGCCACAAACGGGCATCCGGGTAGTACCATTGACCTTCCACGAGCCAGTTGGATATATTCCGCACATGAAATAATTTATCACTGGGTTTCGAACCTACAACAGTTAGTTGTACATACTTTGAAGTCAACGATCTTAACCACGGAGTCCCCAAGGAAATATGTTGTGCTTTACGTTTATTCGATATCCGTTGCCCAACTGAGCGACGTGATGCCCTTTGTAGAGAGAGACTATTTGATTATTGGATTTTGCGGAGAAGTTTAAACTTTATTTATTTTACAAAGATTGCGAAGCAAGTTTTAACAACTTATATTAATCACTCTCGTTGACTCGGATGAGAGCGTATATGTGGTAATTCGTGTTGGAGGAAACCGGAAAACCCTGAGATATACCCACCTGTCCGATGTGGCGACCATCGTATCATCTCACATACTCACCGAGGATCGAACTCGGGTCACATTGGTGAGAAGCGAGCGTGTAAACCACTGCGCTAATCGGATAGTCCGTCGGGTAATGCATTGATGAAGAAAAAGCCCAACTTCGGAGGATATTCTAGTTCTGTATAAGTGAACAGTGTAAGGTATCACACCGAATGCAATATGGTAGTCCTTTTAATATGATGTAGAGTAGGGTCGAGTCTGGGGCCCATGCATTTGCAGTTCAAACGAATTAACAACCGAATAATTATTTATATGTAATAACACGGTTATTAGATATTATGCAAATTTACATTCGCTCGATTGCGAACCAAGTTCTTTCAATCGTTACAATCTTGTAATCGCTCTCGAGACCTTATTCCTGGTGGACTCTATCGCCATGATGGAGTGAGAAGAGTCAGTGTGGATCTAAATTTATCACCACAGGAAGGACACCACATCCGTGGTTCTGAGGGGACCTGAACCCACAAACTCTCGTTTACAATACGGATACAATATCCATTACATCACGGAGGGTCGACGGTTATCCCCGTATGCCTTGCCAGAAATGGTTATACTGTTATGCTTAGCTACATTAAATCATCCTGAACTATCATACTTTCGACTTCGTCCTCTTTCCCCTTCGACTGCATGTGTGGACGCTTCTGCAGAATGAATCTCAGTTTTTCTTCATCTATCTTTGATTTCTTTCTCGTCTCGAACAACGTCCCCTGTTTGCAGAAATGATACGGTGAGATGGAGACCATATCCCTACATAGGTGAAACTAATATTTCGCTTAGCATACTGTTAAAAAGGTTTAAACTTTATTTATTTATTTTTTATTTTGAGCCACGTTTAAGGTCCGTTTATTTTCCTCGTCGTAGGTAGCAAGCGGGTCGATGCCATCCCACTTGTACCTTACAAAGAACATAGTAATGAAATGTGTACAAAACAGTTACATTTACATATGTATACAATACATTACATAATTCAATATATAAGAATGTTATGTTTAGACAAAGCATGTGAAAAAACAGAGAAAAATTAACACAACAAATAGAAAAATAATAGTCTTATCTAAATATCGCAAGAGAGAAAGAAAAAAAAAAGAGAGAGAGAGATCTACTTCGGCTTGTTATATATATTGAATAAAACTTTATTTATGTTACAACGATTGCGAAGCAAGTTTCAAGAACTTATAATAATCACTCTCGTTGGTGTGGATGAAAGCGTAAATGTGGTTATTCGTGTGGGAGGAAACTGGAGTACCCGGAGAAAACCCACCTGTCCGATCTGGCGACCACCGTACCATCTCACATACTTCCTGGTCCGAGGATCGAATCCGGGTTACATTGATGAGAACCACTGCGCTAACCGGACAGCCATACATACTATTACATAGTAGACTACTAAGTAATGCATTTCGTTGTATATGAACACAGCAATGACGAGCTAAACTATACTGACACAACAAAAACTGTGCACTTTTATAATGAGCGTTACTTGTTCGTTACATATGCTATAATTATGGAACTAAAATTACTATCATGAGTGAAGAAAATAAATTTTTGGTGGCAGTATATATGCGCAAGCGATGTTTCTAACCCGTCGGTAACGTCGGGTAATAATTAGAAATATAACGACTCTGTAGCGGCGGCACTGCAGTAGTATATATACAATAATCTGGATGGCTTTATTATCTATTTTCGTCCCATCTAAGGACGCGATCCCAAAGCTGAAGTTTAATTTAATCCACAACGCATTATTTGGATAAGCTGCATTGAAATCTTACCCGTTTGAGATTAAACGTCAACTGTATCTTTGTCATGAATTCATTGGAAAATTCGGGATACGAATTTAACGTTGCTTTCAGGTCCGGCAACTCTATTTTGTTGATATCACAATAACTGAGAGCCCTCACAAAGTAGAGTGACTTCCCCGAGGAATCCAGATCCTTAAGGTCGCCCCCAAAGATATCATCCTTCCCTGAAAACACGCCATATATAGATATAACAATGTTACTACAGATTTAAGGTCGCCCCCAAAGATATCATCCTTCCCTGAAAATACGCCATATATAGATATAACAATGTTACTTCAGATTTAAGGTCGCCCCCAAAGATATCATCCTTCCCTGAAAATACGCCATATATAGATATAACAATATTACTTCAGATAATATTGTACACAGTCGATCACATGTGTGTGTGGAAGTCGTGATAGCGCTTTGGATACCCGTTCACTTCAGGTGCGAAAGGCCCGCTGGAGCCGTTACGAGTGGGCCCTTAGCCAAGACATTTAACTTCCACCTTGCCTCTTCTCTCTCCCTCGTTGCGATGGATTCCATCAGGAATGAGGTCTCGAGAGTGATCAATATAAGTTGAAAGAAGTTGTTTCGCAATCGAGCTAAAATAAATATGTATAAACTAATCACATGTGTGCATTGCCATTGCTATTTTTACTAGATTCTGTGCAGATTTCATGCTTATTTTCAAGATACCTCTATACGTTACATCTGTACATTGTTAGATATATGTATTGTCATTAATTGTTTCAAACGCCATATATAACCATAACATATTACAGTCTACATCCGTTATGTCAAAGTCGGTTATGACGAATTCTCCGGTTATCTCGAAGTCGGATCAAAGTCCCGTTTCAGACACTATCATTTTACATATAACGGGCTATGTTCATATAGAATTTCGCAACGTCAAACTTCGGTTATGTCGAAGTATTTTGTGTACATGTAAAGGATGTGTGTCCCTGCAGCACGCAACAGTCAAATCATTATATACATGTAGAGGATATGTGTCCTTGCAGCACGGTCCATTCAAATCATTATATATATGTAGAGGATATGTGTCCGTGCAGCACGGAACATTCAAATCATTATATACATGTAGAGGATATGTGTCCTTGCATCACGGAACATTCAAATCATTATATACATGTAGAGGATATGTGTCCGTGCAGCAGAGAACATTCAAATCATTATATACATGTAGAGGATATGTGTCCGTGCAGCATGGTACATTCAAATCATTATATACATGTAGAGGATATGTGTCCTTGCATCACGGAACATTCAAATCATTATATACATGTAGAGGATATGTGTCCGTGCAGCAGGGAACATTCAAATCAGTATATACATGTAGAGGATATGTGTCCGTGCAGCACGGAACAATCAAATCATTATATCCATGTAGAGGATATGTGTCCGTGCAGCACGGAACATTCAAATCATTATATCTATGTAGAGGATATGTGTCCGTGCAGCAAGGAACATCCAAATCATTATATACATGTAGAGGATATGTGTCCGTGCAGCATGGAACATCCAAATCATTATATACATGTAGAGGATATGTGTCCGTGCAGCACGGAACATTCAAATCATTATATTCATGTAGAGGATATGTGTCCGTGCAGCACGGAACATTCAAATCATTATATACATGTAGAGGATATGTGTCCGTGCAGCAGGGAACATCCAAATCATTATATACATGTAGAGGATATGTGTCCGTGCAGCATGGAACAATCAAATCATTATATACATGTAGAGGATATGTGTCCGTGCAGCACGGAACATTCAAATCATTATATACATGTAGAGGATATGTGTCCGTGCAGCAGGGAACATTCAAATCATTATATACATGTAGAGGATATGTGTCCGTGCAGCACGGAACATTCAAATCATTATATACATGTAGAGGATATGTGTCCGTGCAGCACGGAACATTCAAATCATTATATACATGTAGAGGATATGTGTCCGTGCAGCACGGAACATTCAAATCATTATATACATGTAGAGGATATGTGTCCGTGCAGCACGGAACATTCAAATCATTATATACATGTAGAGGATATGTGTCCGTGCAGCACGGAACATTCAAATCATTATATACATGTAGAGGATATGTGTCCGTGCAGCAGGGAACATTCAAATCATTATATACATGTAGAGGATATGTGTCCGTGCAGCACGGAACATTCAAATCATTATATGTAGAGGATATGTGTCCGTGCAGCACAACATTCGAATCACTTGCACTTACCTAATATCGCCATGACGGTATTATCTTTGAGTATTTCTATGGATCCTCTAGCCATGAAGTAAATGGATGTCATAATGTCACCAGGGTGTATCAGGGTGTCACCGGGTGGGGCATGTGTTGTTTTAAATTGCATAGACAACGCCCGTAGGCAACCTGTAATAAAAAGGAACGTGTATACTAGGGAATCCTGTTTCCACCATCGACATGTCCACATGTATTGCATGCGGACACTTGATTTTGTAAATTTAAAACGTCGACATGTCGTGTTCAACACTCAACGTGTAAAAGCGAAATCGTGAAGATTTGTTCAATCATCGCGTATATATGTACTTATCTAATTGACGTGTACTATCACGACAAATCTTACAGACAGAAAATACCAAGAATATTGCAGAACATACATAGAAAAATACACAAAGTACCACATTGTTTTAGAAAATACCTAGAAAATTACCGAAACTACATAGTAAATTACCGAAAATACGTAGACAATTACTGAAAATACATAGTAAATTACCGAAAATACCTACACAATTACCGAAAATACATAGTAAATTACCGAAATTACCTACACAATTACCGAAAATACATAGTAAATTACCGAAATTACCTACACAATTACCGAAAATACATAGTAAATTACCGAAATTACCTACACAATTACAGAGACGACAGAGAAAGTCGATGGTCTATGTATAAGTAAATAATGATCGCGCCATTTTTCTAATTTTCACGACATCATACAAATTATGATCTATCTATCTTTCGCATGACGAAAAGGTTCAATAGTCGTGTGTGGCTTACGTTTATTTATCGTGGCTACCGGTTGTCAATATGAGCGACGCTTCCTGGAGAGATTAGTCATTTTAGATGTTTGGAGGATAGGGCAATGATACAGACTGATATCCATTCCAGAGTCTCCTCTGGTACTTTTACGTGTATGGTGTAAAGCACCAACACGATATCTCTGTTTAAAGTCCCATCTGAAAGACTGTTAATTGTATTAGGGTCAGACGGGGGATCGAGCCTGCGATCCCTGGATTACCAGTCCAGCGTGTTAACCACGGGACTACAGATCCGTCTGTATAGTTGAATAGTCGATGACGGATACAGCCTTTCGTAGTATACTGACGTCACGCATGACATCATTTCAACAACATTTAACATAATGAAAAAACATCACTACATAATTTCCTCTCCGTTAGTTATACAACTACTAAGCATGAGTTTATCCCATTAGTGATATATTCCAAACAGTATGTGGATCGAACAGACATATATACGCTAGAGCATACATTATTTGGATTTGAATGTATAAACGGAAATTACTTGCATGCTTTCCAATGAATGATAGTTTTCGCAGTGAAAGAAAACTCCATTTTGCCCCGCTTTGAAACAGTGAAAGATGGCATTTTCTCTGCCACCGGTTGCCTTTCGTATTCCTGCGCGGCTAGATGTATTTGTGTGTGTTAACTTAGTTATTTTCTAACTATCACGAACAGTTAATTATTAAGTAATATATTCTAATGAATTTGCTTTGTCTGTAGTTTTTAATCTTGACAGCAAACAGAAACTAACTTGAAAATTATACCGAAACTATTTCTTATACGGACGTTCACACTAACATAAGTGGTTGTGCGTTTATGTCACGTAGTGCAATGGGGATCCAGACAGGGTGGCTAAAAATGAATAAAAGTTGAGAAAACATATTATGTCAGCAAAAATAATTGGAAAGCAAAGCAATCGGAAATCACAAATGAAAAAGAAGATTAATTTTTATTAGTGTAATATAGGATTTTATTGCATCGAGTGCTCAACGAAATATGTATTTCCACTCGGTACTCGTGGAACTACACAACTCAGTGATCACTTGATGCAATACAATCCTATCCCCACACTGATACACACAACTATCCTCTATATATATGCTGGAAAGATTCCTTTCTCGAAATAATTTAGTTTATACAAATTTATTTAAGCTCGAATGCGAAACAAGTTTTTATAACTTATACTAATCACTCTCGAGACCTCATTCCTGATTGAATCCATCGCCACGAGGGAGATAGAAGAGGCATGTGGAATTTAAATGCTTTGCCTAAGGACACAATCGTAACGGCTCCAGCGGGGCTCGAACTCCGGGCCGTTCGCACGTGAAGCGAACGCGCTACCACTGCGCTATCACGACTTCCACAGAAATAATTTGACACCACACGTGGGATTCGAACCTACAGCGATGAGGGACAGTGACCGTGACCGTAACCACTCTGTCACGTAGGCCCCCGGCACAGTCACGTACGTAAGATGCAATCATATACCTGTGGATGCTTTCTGGAAGGCTGGGCAGTTATTCAGCAGGTTTCGATTCAGATGTAAACAAATATCTGCTTGAAGGCACTCTGGGAAACTCTTCAAAACCTAAAAATAGAACATCATTGTGTTGCGTGTAACTTCTGCAAAGGTTCGATTCAATTTATTTATATGTTTTCTAAATCAAATCAAATCAAATCAAATTTATTCACTCAGTGCATCATACATGATACAAACATGAGGTATATATACAGTAATACGGTTTTAAACAGCGGTACATAGCAATTCTAATTTACAGAGAGCAAACAGAATATGTTTCGTAAAACGTAACCATCTATTGTTTACACTTTATTTAAATAATTTGACTAGATATATTTGTTTTGTCGTATTACAGATTGGTTTGATTTTTTTTTCCAGTGCGAACAGTGCAGATCATAATCAGACTCTTTTTTCTGGTAATTGAAATTTCAGACCGTCAAAAAAAAAGTGACATCTCTTGTTAAAACACTGACCGTCTATCTTTTGTCCATGAATACTAGCGTTGGGTGGTTCATTCAAATAATGGTTTTGGAGAAAAGATTAAAATTTAATTGCAACTCTATTTGAATTTTCTATGAAAGGGATATTGATATGATGTGTATATTTGAATTGTGTGGCTAATTGTGCGTGCTGCATGCATTTCATGTTTTTTTTTTGTAGTTTAAGTTAAGATAACACACAAGCTTGGACTTGCCGTTTCTGCGTGATATTATGAAGGTGTGTAACTTCAGTTGGAATATTATGAAGGGATTGTGAAGGATGTTGTTATATTCTGTTCGTGATTGGATTATAAGCGTTGTGAGGTTAGTGTCATCTATATATTGTTCTAATTGTGATGTGATGCTATATATATTGTGAGAAGTTTGTTCTTGTGTTGTTTAACTGTGTATTCTAATACGTGTGTTTGGATATTTTATTTGACAGGTGCTGCTATTTGACAGATGAAATAATGGATTTGCGGTTGCTTTGCTGTCAGACTGGCTGCTGGTCATGTTGTGTCATTGTGTAAGCTGGTAAGTAGTTTAATGTATTTATTGTTTTGAAATTAAGATATTTCAAACTGTTGGATTGATACCTGCTTCGGTATATGGTCAGTGTATAAAATATATTTAATATTTTTCATCATTCAAACAAATTGGTTAACATAACTATATGGCTATATACAGTAATATCGCTAGCATGTGCTATTAAACAATAGTACACTAGATGGATACCAACTTTCAAAATGTATACACATGCATGTATTCACAGTTGAAGAATAGGGAAGGGGGTACTTAGATTTAATGCAGGGTTGAAATGGAGTTATGAATTCTCTATATGTGAGATCATTTATACTTGTAGGACTTGGTTTCTTCTTACATGCTGAAATGCCTTGCAGGTTTAGATTGCAAGACAAAGATATTGGAGTTAAATAGTTTTGTGGTAATGGATAGGACAAGTCAATGTAATCTCACAAGTGGTCTTACCGAAACGAAATGTAAGAAGACTTTTTCATGCATGCCTATACTGTATATACATATTATTTACATTTAATTATATCATATCATTTGCATTTCTTATACAATTGCACCATGAGCTTTGATTTGTACAAATTTACATACATATATATACATTTATACATTGTTTTTTACATTTAATGTATTTAGCTAATTGTAATTAGCTTTTACATTTCTCATTATAATATCAAGGAACTGACAAAGTTTAATTATTTCAAACTTATTATCACTATTGAACAACTGATTATATTTCAATACGTTTGGATATCTAAAATAGTATCTTTTAATAAATCTCCTTCTATCATCTACAAAGTGTTTGCATTCTAAGACATAATGGAATTCATCTCCAATATTTTGATTACATAACTGACATTTTCTGTCTGATAAAGGAATACTATGCCACCTTCCTACCTCTATTGGTAACCTATGGTTCCTACATAAAAAGGCTACCATTTGTTTACAATACTTTTTAGGCAACAATTTTATATATCTACTTTGTGCAAAAGTTTTCTTGACAAGCTTATAACAATTTGCACTAGACATTTGTGAAATAGCATCACTCCAAATTTGCATATATTGGTCTTTAATTTTCTGTTTAAACGCCAATGTTAACCACTTGGCATTTACATTAGCAAATAAGTTCCATAGATATGCATAACCATTTGATACAATTACATTTTTAACATTTTCTAGCCACTTGGATTTAACTTGAGTCTGATTAACAAACATATTAAGATAGAGCTTACTAGACAATTTATTACATTCAACATTATGTATTCTACTCCAAAAAGCAACAATTCTGCTTTTTATCTCTACTTCTAAAG
The DNA here is from genome assembly GCA_014843695.1 of Archivesica marissinica. NCBI lineage: Eukaryota > Metazoa > Mollusca > Bivalvia > Venerida > Vesicomyidae > Archivesica > Archivesica marissinica. The sequence continues at coordinate 39,270,164 of CM026388.1, forward strand.
GCATAATTCCTAGTTCTCCATATAGCATATTTGATGGTGTGCTCTTTTTGAGATTTAGAATAAGTTTGAAAAATTTCAGCTGTACTCTTTCCACTATATCCAAATTTCCAAAACCCCATATTTCACATCCATATAATAATATTGGTCTAATTGTTTTACTAAAAATATCAACTTGTAAATCAATAGGTAAATTTAGTACTCTTATTTTCCTTAAAAGTGAGAACATTGCTTTGTGAGCCTGCTCAGCAATGTGTTGTTTGGCTGCTAAGTTGCTACCACTTCTTGAAACATATATACCCAAGTATTTGTATTCATTGACTATCTCTAATTCTTGACCATTTAATACAAATCTATGAATATAATTTTTTCTTGTACCTGTTAACAATATTTTTGTTTTACTGACATTTACAGTTAATTTCCACTGTTTGCAGTAATTTTCAAAAACATTTAAACTATTTTGCAGATCAGTTTCATTTTCACTAACAATAACTGTATCATCAGCATATAATATAATGAAAATTTCTAAATATTGGTAAAACCCATCTGTCTGTGCAGCACTATTTACACTTGTTGCTCTATTTTCATTTAAAAAAACCTTCCAGATCATTTAGATATAATGAAAATAAAATTGGGGACAAGTTTTCCCCTTGTCTTACACCTGTTAAGCATGGAAAAAACAATGATGCACCACCTTTGGTAACAACCCTTGACTTGATATTTGCATACATATTTTTTATGACATTAAAACACTTTCCATTTATATTATATTTTAAAAGTTTATGCCATAATCCTTGTCTCCATACCGAATCAAAAGCTTGTTTAAAATCTATAAAAGCACAGCATAATTTCTTCTTACTGGATTTTAGCAACTCAGTCAGACATTGTAAAACAAATAAGTTATCAATAGTTGAAAAATTCCTTCTAAATCCAGCCTGGCAGTTGTTAATAACATCATATTCTTCTACATATTTTTTCAATCTATTGTTGATGATAGCAGTAAATAATTTACCAATACAACTTAATAAAGTGATAGGCCTGTAGTTTTCAGGCTTTGTTTTGTCTCCCTTTTGTTTATATATTGGTATAATATTTCCACTTGTCCAAATTTCAGGTATGACAGATGTATCAAAAATAAGGTTAAGTAACTTAACATAAATAGGCAACATACACTCAATAGTACTTTTTATATGCTCATTTACAATATTATCAATACCAGTACTTTTGTTGTTTGTTAATGTTTTCATTGCATTTAGAATTTCATTTTCTGTAATGGGTAAATTTATATCCTCATTTGTATCATTTGGGGAGTCAACATCTATATCTTCATCACTCTCAAATGTGTTTCCATTCACATTTTTAAAAAAGTTGTACAGTTTATCTAGGGAAGTAGTTTCAGGCCTTTTCTTATCAGCTGAATTAATTATCTTCCAAAACTCTCTACTGTTTTTATATTTACAATCTCTCAGTGATTTTATTTTGTTTTGTTTGTAAAGACTTACACTTTTTGAAATTGTTGTTTTGTATTCTTTACTGACTTGTTTCAGCACATTTTTTGTTTCCTCAGTTTTATATCTATTATATATTTTTCTTGCATTATGGTATTTATTTCTCATGTTTCTACAATTTGCATTAAACCATTTTTTTCTTTTACTGTTATTTGATACACTAGTTGGTGTCTTATACCCAAAAGTTTCTTTACAACAATTTTCAAATACAAGGTTTATATCATTTACAATTGTATCAACATCAAGCTGTGTGGGTTCATCAGTTTCACATACTGTACAGAATCTATTATAAATACGATCAACATCTCTCATATTAATATTTTCAAAGAATATATCATTTGCACCCTCTTTCCATGTATTTAATACAGGTTCACTATACTCTAAATTTAATTGTTCAGTTTCAATCACATGTTGCAAATTCAGGCATAATGAAACAGGACTGTGTACATCAGAATATAATGAAAAAAAATCATGAACAAACAATGATTTCAAAAATTCAAAGCATTCCACATTTGTTATAAAGTAATCTACAACACCCTTTCCTTTGCATGTTGTTTTACACATTTCATAGTCAGGATTTAGCCTGCCATTTAGAATTGATAGGTCATTGCTTTTACAGAATTCCAACAGTTGTGTACCATATTCATTTCTTACACTATCAATATTATGTCTAACAAGAGGAACATTGTATTGTTCAAATTTCTCAAACATTGCTTTGTTTTCTTCTACAACTTCATTATTGCCATATAAGTCATAAAGAAAATTGTCTATCTCAGTATAGTCTTTTCCATCACTAACTCTGGCGTTAAAGTCTCCAAACAACAACAATTTGTTACCATTATATTTGTCTATTTCTAACTGTAATTCTAAATAAGGATCATCATGTGCATATCTTGTTCTTATAGGTGGATTATATATAATGCCACAAATTATTTCTATAATATTTTGTACATTTTCATTTTTAAATCTGAACAAAAGTATCAATTTACTGTCACTCTCTAGGATCTCTATTTGATTTGATAGCACATTTTTAACAAGTAATGCAATTCCTCCTGATCTATACCTAGCAATTGACTTTCTGTTTGAAGTGAATACTTTGTAACCATCTATGTTTATATTGTCAATATCATCTAGCTTTGTCTCTTGTAGACCAATTATGTCATATCTGTTGATAAAGTTAATAAATTCTGGACAATTTAGCTTTGATTTTAAGCCACAGACATTTATACTTAATATGTTCAGTTCATCATTTATTTGATATTCTAAATTGTTCTCTGTTACATGCTATTGGTTGCCACTAGTATTTTGTGAAGATTCTGTTGTGTCACTACTGTCTCTTTGCTGTGGCTCTCTGGTATCTGTTTCTTCTGTTCTTGGGCTGTCTGTATTGGTATTGTGTTCATTTTTGCTCCCTTGGATGTCATGATCTAGAACACCTGATGCTTGATCAGGTATATTTTCTTCCTGTGAATCAACATGTATAACACTCTTTTCACTATCAGAATTTGAATTTTCACTATTTTCTCTCTGCTTTTTTGTTAAGATCTCTCTATCTAGTGGTGATGTAGCTTTCTTCTTTTCTCTATTTACATTTATTGGTGGCCATTCACTATCATTTTTAAATGACAGTGTTCCAAACTTATTTGGTGTTTCAAAGCTTTCAAAGCTTGGTTGGGGTTTGGCATTTTTTGTACTCTCCTTTCTCTTGGTTTGATAGTAGGTTTTAGATCCTCTGTAATGATCATACTCATGTATTCTGTGTCTGGGTGCACTATATATTTCATCATTTCTCCAGTTTCTTCTCAAATGTGCTCTATTTTGATCATATTGATGTCTTGACTCTATTTCATCTGTGTCTTTAGGTTCATATTGGGCATTGTTTATGTATAGCCTATCTTTTACTAGTCTCACTTTGTTCTCTTTATTTTCTTTTGCTTTTCTCATGACTGGATATAGTTTTTTTCTTCTGTCCTCTATTTCTTTGGGAAATTGCTCTACTACACTGTAATGTTTACCTTTCAGCACATTACCTGAATATTTCACTCTCTCTTTATCTTTCTTGTTCACAAAATTTGCTATTATTGGTCTTGGGTTTTCTTGATCTTGATTTTTGTCTCCAATCCTGTGTACAGCATGGAATTCTAAATGTCTCTTTATACCCATATGTTCATCCAGGAAATCTGTTAGAGTATGTTCTGGTGTTTCATGTTCTCCTTCCTGTAAGGTTGTTTCTTCTATCCCCATGAATAGGAGATTGTGACTCATACTTCTTGTCTGAATGTCAAGTATTTTCTCATTTTGATCATATTGTTTTTTCTTCATATTTGACATTTCACTTTTCAGTTCCTGTAACTCTTCTGTGAGGTAATCTATGTCTTTTTGTGTTGATTTATTGTTCTTATTTATATTTTCACAGATATTATCAGTGAACTTTACTGATTCCTCTATATCTTCCACTTTCTTTTGATTTCCTTTGATTGAAGAATCCATAGAATTTATTTGGATTTTCATTGATTTTACACTTGTATCTAAACTTTCAAAGTGTTGCATTTTGTGTTCAATATTTGTTATTCTATTATTTTGTCTCTGCATATTTTCTTCCATTGTTTTCCAGTTTTTGTTTTGAGTTTCAAATTGGGAATGTATCATTTTAAATTGATTGTTCATGTCACTCATCATTGTTTTTACCCAATGTGGTGTATCATCATATGTCTTGTTTTGTGCTGCACTGTTCTGATGTGCTTGGTTTTCTTGGGACATATTTGCATTTGTGTTGTAGGCTCCTGTGGTTTTGTTCATTAATAAACTGTCGTTTGAAACATTGCTTTGCATTGGTCTCATCTGATAATACTGATTTGGAATCTGGTTTATTTGAGGTTGAGTTTGGTCTCTTGTATTGGGCTGATAGGGTGGAGGTTGGAAATAAAGTGCCTCTCTGGCTTGTTGGAGGGAATTTGATGTACTATATGTAGAATTGTCACTCATTTGTTGACCGTAACTCGTTTCACAATTGTTCATATTATTGTTGAAATTTGCAGTCATTGAATGTTGTAAGGCCGCATTTAATTGAAAACACTCAGCATTTGGGTTCATGTCTCTCGGGTTATCATTGTGTTCTGTATTACCACTACCACTATTCATTGTGTCTATATGTATTTGTTCTTTCGCACTTTGCCCTCTTTGTTCGTCGGTAGTGGGTGGGGGTTTGTTTACATCCGTCTTTTTTGCACTTTTCTGTTGATTGTTTTTATGATTTTGGTTGTTTGCCTTTCTATTTGTCATAATTTGTATACAGTGTCTATCTTTTATTAATGTAGTCACTCAATTTGTAGTTGCATACCATCAATCATACCAAAATCTTGAAAATTTCATCAGTTATCAAATACTGACCGCCATGTACCGCCATTTTTTCTCGCCTTTTCTAAACAAGCTTTAGCATTAATTTATTAATTAATATTAATCATTCTCGCTAGCGCAGATGAAACCGTGTATGTGGTCATTCGTGTGCATGGGAGGAAACCGGAGTGCCCGGAGAAAACAAACCCACCCGTCCGATCCAGTGAATTTATCTTTAAAAGAAACTTTAATATAAAAATATGTTTTCCAGGAATGTTTGTACTACGGTTTCAAAGAAAATGCTCTGTACAAATCAACAGTTTCGTGTTTCTCAACCGGATAATGAATTTAAAAGAAGACCTTAATATGAAACTATGTTTTCCAGGAATTTTTGTACTACGGTTTCAAAGAAAATGCTCTGTACAAATCAACAGTTTCGTGTTTCTCAACCGGATCATGAATTTAAAAGAAGACTTTAATATGAAACTATGTTGTCCAGGAATTTTTGTACTACGGTTTCAAAGAAAAGGCTCTGTACAAATCAACCGTTTCGTGTTTCTCAACCGGAACATGACTTTAAAAGAAGACTTTAATATGAAACTATATTTTCCAGGAATGTGTGTACTACGGTTTCAAAGAAAAGGCTATGTACAAATCAACAGTTTCGTGTTTCACAACCGGATCATGAATTTAAAAGAAGACTTTAATATGAAACTATATTTTCCAGGAATTTGTGTACTACGGTTTCAAAGAAAATGCTCTGTACAAATCAACAGTTTCGTGTTTCTCAACCGGATCATGAATTTAAAAGAAGACTGTAATATGAAACTATGTTTTCCAGGAATGTTTGTACTACGGTTTCAAAGAAAAGGCTTTAGTTTAAGCATATTTATTTTCTGTCAATACATGCTTATTTACAACAACTGATATAAGGAATTGGACAGAAAGCTGTATAGCTTATGATTGTCCTCTCCTTTCTAAATAATATACACAAACATTTCATGGCATAATAATTTACAATTTCATAAATCAATGATTTTTCTATAAGGAAAATGTAATGTTTTAGAATGATAAATGATATGTACTTACTTATAACATTACTAAACTTAATTCATAATATTTGTGTAAATATGTAATACTTAAGAGTACACGCTTTAACAAGTTATATTAACAGTTAGCGGAGATGAAAACCTATTTATTGGAGGAAACCGGAGTACACGGAAAAAATCAAACCCATCCGATCAAGCGAATTGATCTTTAAAAGAAAACTTTAATTGGAAACCAGAGAAAAGGCTCTGAACAGTTTCGTCTTTCTCATCCGGAACATGGCTTTAAAAGAAGACTTTAATGTTTTCCTGGAATTATTTTGTACTACGGTTTTCAAAGACGCTTTCATCCGCGCCAACGAGAGTGGTTAATATAGGTTCTTAAAACTGACTTCGCAATCGTTGTAAAATTAATAAAGTTAAATTGAAAAATAAAGTAAAGCTACTAGGGGACGGCTCTCTGACCTCTACGAGTTATTTGACAGAGATAATAAATGAGGTTACCCCTTTGTTGCTCGAAACTGAAACAGGGGGGGGGTAGGAGGCGTATGACACAGATAGCTCAATCATTTCCTACAGCAATTAATACAGTGGGTTTATAAATCGTTCACCTCAATCATTCCATACATCCATTAATGGCAGTGGGTTTATAAATCGTTCACAAAGTTCAGCGTATTTTCTCTCCTCTCCATCTTGCCATTAAATATGTACGAAGGAATCGGATATTAATACGGCAATAAGTGTGTCGATATCGGCAGGAACTCACAGGATATGTTTAATAGAACCGGGAAAATGTCAAAACCAATCATTGGATAACGCATTGTAAATATTGTTTTCATAAGTAAGCTGACTGTCGAAATTAATTATTCTGTTGTATTGTGGGACAGATATATACAGTGTACTGTAATGGCCGATTATATCTTATTCTATTAAATGTGTGTGTGTTTTACGTTTATTTATCGTTGCTACTGGTTGCCCATATGAGCGACGCCTCCTGAAGAGATTAGTCATTTTAGATTTTTGATAGTGCAATGATACAGACAGATACACATTCCGGTGATTCCTCTGGTTCTGTTGCGTGCACGGTGTATAGCACCGACACGAAACCTCGGTTGAAAGTCCCATCTGAAAGACTGTTAATTGTATTAGGGTCAGACGGGGGATCTAACCTACGATCCCTGTATTACCAGTCCAGCGTGTTACAACTGGACTACATACCTGTCTATATATATATATATATATTATCAGGATTTATGTATGTTATAAATGTGACAGTAATGTTATTGTGATTTGTAAATTGTATTCGTCATTATGAAAAAGGTGCAATACAATACTATTAATTCGAAAGGCCGATCACATGGGTTGAATCAGCCAATCACAATCGCGATAGTGCAAGAAGTTACAATAGAAAGTATACAGTAAATCATTATACTGAGTTAATGTCAAGTCCATTTGTTTAAGGGGTTATGAATGGAGATCACATGGGTTGAATCAGCCAATCAGAATCCCGATATTGCAAGAAGTTGCAATAGTATACATTGTATTGATGTTTAATGTATCTGCGATTTAGCATGGACATACTATTTAAAATACATTAATTTATGTTAGTACATTGCATTGTTAACATAAAAAAAAAAAGTGCAATAGAAAGTAGTCAAGCCTGAATTAAGCAGCCGGCCAAGGGTATTATACCAAACGCACATGTGGCTGCTTAATAGAGGTTAAATGTATAATAAAGCAACATATCGGGAATCTGGAAACTGGCTGCTTAATACATGTTGGCTGGATAATAGATGTGACCACTCGGACACGGATTTGACTGTATACTTTATGTTTAATTCACGTTCTGGTGCGGACCGTCTTCTAATGTTGTTAAAACTTGTGGCCCAAACCATTTGTATTATCATGCTATATTTTTGTAACATTGTGTTGTATATTATATCATGATGAATTCAATAATTTAAAAAATATGATTAAATTAAATTGTATACAGTAAATCAACATACGGAATTCATGTCAATTCCGTTTGTGTACGTCCATGCATGTTGATAGGATTCTTGTAGACGACTTGCAAGTGGTTTTGGCAGGTGATGAAAGTTAATGAAATCTTTAATACTCTGCATTTTCTCGTGATATTCGTCCGTTCCCTGGTATATTCGTAACATAATTGACGAAACGTTACCAAATATCGCAGCACTTAGTAAAGCTGAAATAAAAAGTAAAAGTGTTATCTTAGCTGAGAAGACAGGAAGAGCGCTGGGCATATTTAGGGGTCTATGTGGCCTTCAAATCACTTGCACCTCAACTATGTAGGTTCGAATCTCTGAGACACTAGCTGTCTTGCGATAGTACGTGGTTCTACCCGGGTATGCCAGAAATACTGCTCAAATAGGGCACTCGGTGTCTTCCTCCACTAATAATAGTTGTTGGAGCGACAATTAAACAGCCACAAACTTAAACAAACAAGCGCTAAACACATTTATTTGAGCTCGATTGCGAAACATATATTTCGAAACTACAGGGCAACTTAACATCCAGCTTTGGAGATACAAATCAATACAGTTGTGTACATTTCAATACAATACACATTAATTTTATTTAAATTTTTGTATACAAATTTATTTTAGCTCGATTGCGAAGCAAGTTCTTATAACTTATATTAATCACTCTCGAGACCTCATTCCTGATGGAATCCATCGCCACGAGGGAGGGAGAAGAGGCAACGTGGACTATAAAGCCTTGACTAAGGGCACAGCCGTAACGGTTTCAGCTGGGCTCGTACTCCAGACCGTTCCCACCTGAAGCGAACGCATCCACTGCTCTATCACGACTTCCACAATGGGATTACCATTACGATATGTCCGTAACGTAATTTACATAATGTTATGTATTACTTAGTATGTACTGTCTACATCCGTTATGTCTAATTTCGTCGGACCGAACAAAATACTTCGACATAACAGAAGTTTGACTTAACGAAATTCGATATAAACATATCCAGTTATATGTAAAATGATTGTGTCTGAAACGGGACTTTGATCCGACTTCGAGATAATAGGATAATTCGACATAACCGACTTTGACATAACGGATGTAGACTGTATTACAATATTTGACGTAACGTTATTGATACTATGATGGAGAAATACATCACACTCAGGTAGAAATTCAGGCATGGAGGTATGGTAAATGACAATACGTTACCTGATATATAACATGTAACAGAAATGGCATGCTTTTGTTATATAATATTATGTGTAACGTATAAGGTATGGTAAATTACAGTACGTTACCGGATATATAACATGTAACAGAAATGGCATGCTTTTGTTATATAATATTATGTGTAACGTATAAGGTATGGTAAATTATAGTACGTTACCGGATATATAACATGTAACAGAAATGGCATGCTTTTGTTATATAATATTATGTGTAACGTATGTGTTATGGTAAATTACAATACGTTACCGGATATATAACATGTAACAGAAATAGCATGCTTTTGGTATATAATATTATGTGTAATGTATATGGTATGGTAAATTACAATACGTTACCGGATATATAACATGTAACAGAAATAGCATGCTTTTGGCATATAATATTATGTGTAATGTATATGGTATGGTAAATTACAATACGTTACCGGATATATAACATGTAACAGAAATAGCATGCTTTTGTTATATAATATTATGTGTAACGTATATGGTATGGTAAATTACCCTACGTTACCGGATATATAACATGGAACAGAAATAGCATGCTTTTGTTATATAATAGTATGTGTAACGTATATGGTGTGGTAAATGACAAACTGCTACCTGATATATAACATGGAACAGAAATGGCATGCTTTTGTTATATATGTATAACGTATAAGGTATGGTAAATTACAATACGCTACCGGATATATAACATGGAACAGAAATGATATCCGTTTGTTATATATGTGTAACGTATATTCTATTTCAGATCGGTATACTATTGAATTAATCCTAGAATGCTGAACTCATGTACATGTTTCATTTTGTGTAAACGCTAGAGAACTAGTCCGGATACAGATATGATACGGATTCTGAAAACGTCCATTGCATTGAAATCATAAATGACACAATAAATGACGTCATTTTCAGCTTGAATCCGAAAACGTTCGCGGTGAGAACATTTCAAAATACAGCTACCAGGTATTAAACGTGCACATCAGTGAGCAATACATTGTGTTATTCCGCTGCTCTCAACCAGTAAAATAACACATTTTATTTCACTGTGACACTGTCTATTTTACACTGGAAAGCATTTATTATTAACATAAATTAGTTTGCAAATACTTACATCCCAGCATCATTGCAAATATTGAGAATATCTTCTCGGCATTCGTATTCGGTGATACATTTCCGAATCCTATACTAGTTAAAGACGTAAACGTGAAATAAAGTGACGTAATGTACTTCGTCTTTATACTCGGCCCACTATCCGTCACATTCACTATATACGGTTGGTTTATTTGTACTGCTAACGTGTCTAACCATCCAATGGCTTCGTGCAGATGCGGTCTCTCCCAGTAAGCTATTGCATAGAATATACACGCCAGCCAGTGACCAACGAGGGAGAAGGTCACCATTAACAAAAGAAGGACAGCAGCACCGTATTCAGCGAATTGTTCTATACGACGTATCACCCTCAACAAACGTAACAACCGAGCAGTCTTGAGAATTCCAGCAATCGTCATAGTCTGAAATGTTCAATTCCTGATCAATTAATGTTTTCGTACTATACAATCGCGACAACAGCTATCATCATAGTCTGAAATGTTCAATTCCTGATCAATTAATGTGTTCGTACTATACAATCGCAACAACAGCTATCATCATAGTCTGAAATGTTCAATTCCTGATTAATTAATGTTTTCGTACTATACAATCGCGACAACAGCTATCATCATAGTCTGAAATGTTCAATTCCTGATCAATTAATGTTTTCGTACTATACAATCGCAACAACAGCTATCATCATAGTCTGAAATGTTCAATTCCTGATCAATTAATGTTTTCGTACTATACAATCGCAACAACAGCTAATATGTATGTCCGATTAGCTCAGTGGTTAGTGCACTCGCTTCTCACCAACGCAACCTGGGTTCGATCCTCGGACCAGGAAGTATTTGAGATGGTACGGTGGTCGCCAGATCGGACATGTTGGTTTTTTCTCCAGGTACTCCGGTGTCCTCCCACACGAATGACCACATTTACGCGTTCATCGACGCCAACGATAGTGATTAATATAAGTTGTTAAAACTTGCTTCGCAATCGTTGTAAAATAAATAAAGTTTAAACTAACATGCATGCCATATAGCGACTCTAGGGCTTATTGGTGGGGAATACCATGATTGCTAATACGAACAGTAGTTCAGCGACGGGCGGGGAACAGGGTAGAACCACCGACCTTATACAATCCAGCTGGCTAGCTTCCTCACATGAATAATTCGCAATTTGCAGCGGGATTCGAACATACAGCGGTGGGGGGGGGGGGCTAATGATTTGGAGTCAATGACTGTAACTACTTGAAAATAGAAAATTATTCATGAATAGATAAGACTAGCAGTGATCGTAACATAGCGTACAGTTGTAGAATAGCAGCGAGCATCAGTTGAGAAGACCATCATCAAATCTGGTCCGGAGGTTATAACACTTTCCTCCAATCTCAAACTCAGTCTCAAGCTTATGATTGATTCAATTCAAAGTAAATCTCAGACCCAACCAATCAAATCACTAGAGTTTGAGATTTGAGAACAGTTTTATAACCTCGAGGTCAGGTGTATTCTATACAATAACCTTGACCTTGATAACAAGGTCAACATTTAGGCATTACGTTTTCACAAGTTCGGTAACACTAAAGTGTAGAGATTTGTCTATTATATAACGCCATGATATTAAAAAAGAGCACAGCCATTTCTGACTAATGATACACCTCCTATGAACATCAGGATTTCCCGAATCATATGCTTGCAGGCAGGCCAAGTCGACAGGATGATCGGCAAACAGTGACCATTATCTATATGTAACAGTAAGAACCCCTGACGAGGTGAGAACACATTCTTGAATACAGGCCAGTCGACAGGCTGATCGGCAAACAGTGACCATTAACTATAATATTATGTAACAGTAAGAACCCCTGACGAGGTGAGAACACATTCTTGAATACAGGCCAGTCGACAGGCTGATCGGCAAACAGTGACCATTATATATTTGTAACAGTAAGAACCCCTGACGAGGAGAACCGTTGACCTCCTGCTGAGGCATTAACCACTAGGCCACGGAAACGGTTTATTTATAGTGCCTAATGGTTGCCCAGATAAGCGATATCTCCATGACATATTAGTCATTTAAGAATTTGGATTATGGCAAAATGGTACAGAGAGATAGCACCATTATCGTCCAAATTGTTGGCTATCCAACAGCGCGGCCATTATACAACACGTGTTGTATTAATGCCGCGAATTGGTCAGTAGATAGCCCTCCATTAGAAGAAATTGATGACAGGCATTTAGGTCGTTGTCTGGAACTAATTTGTGTAAATCATGCTCAACGACACCAGTCAGTAGTATGCCGTAGATTACGATGTAGAAACAACTGCTTATCAGACGGACTCAAGTACAACTCGTGTTTACCTCGTTCACGATTGCCTGGACATTATAAGCACGGCTTAGTTGCGCAATACCTTTTAAGCTTGGCTTTTATATTACTCGAAGTAGTGCAGATTCACTATGTTTACGGTTTCTTATAGTCACGTCGAGTAGTACATATTCACTATTTTTACGGTTTCTTATAGTCGTGTCGAGTAGTGCAGATTCACTATGTTCACGGTTTCTTATAGTCGCGTCGAGTAGTGCAGATTCACTATGTTCACGGTTTCTTATAGTCGCGACGAGTAGTGCATATTCACTATGTTTACAGTTGCTTATAGTCGCGTCGAGTAGTGCAGATTCACTATGTTCACGGTTTCTTATAGTCGCGTCGAGTAGTGCTTACTTACGCTTATGGAAGTCGTGATAGCGCAGTGGTAGCGCGTTCGCTTCAGGTGCGAAAGGCCCTGAGTTCGAACCCCACTGGAGCCGTTACGATTGTGTCCTTAGTCAAGGCATTTAAATTCTATGTTGGCAATGTATTCCATCCGGAATGAGGTCTCGAGAGTGATTAGTATAAGTTGTAAGAACTTGTTTCGCAATCGAGCTCAAATAAATGTGTATAAACTAACGCTTACTATTTCAAAACTGCGTTCATATGTGTTCCATATTTTGTTTGCTTTAATGCTTTGCAGTAGCATTTCATTAGTTTGATTGTCTTGCCCTAATACTTGTTTGATATAAAATGGAATATTGTTTACATGTGCTACCGTCTCCGTAACCAAGTGGTCAAGGAGTCAGGCTACGGTGCGGGAGATCGAAGATTCAAACCTCATAAGGGATTCAGTCTGATATGAGCAGTTGGTGAGCCGCCAGCTAGATTAAACAATGGCTTATGCTTGCCTCCATGCCTGTCGTCTGTTCAGCAAGGATTCGAGAAGTACTGGTGTTCATAAGGTTGTATATATGTAAATAGGCAGAGGTGCATCCGAGAAGCGCTGTCGAATGTAGTCCCAGTAACTAATATTGTTCATTTTTCTTTTTGGTTAAAATGCATTTCACCAGGTGTATATTTTTTAGTGTGTGACTTGTGAAGACCTCAGACTAGTTGATGTGTAGAAAATATGTGGTATAATAATTGAGTCCATTTCAGAATGAAGGTTGGTATACTGTATTATTTGGCGGAGGAATACAGTGTGTAAACACATTGACGATATTCAAAGGTGAGCACTGGCTATGTGAACCGTTATATTTTGAATAGTCTTGATGTGTTCCAGAATGATTTGAAAACCTCTTCATAGTGGATGTGGTATCAGAAGAAATGAAAGATTTGAAACATAAATGAACATACTGTATATTTTTACTTTTTAGAAAAAACTATTTTTTCTATGTATTTAATAGGCAATTTATTTGTTGTTTTACGACCATAAGGTGTCTCATGAATTAGAAATGACTGGCCCGTCAACAGGGACAACACTATTATTATAAATCCTTTACTGTATAAATACTGCCAATGACTGGCCCTTCAACAGGGACAACACTATTATTATAAATCCTTTACTGTATAAATACTGCCAATGACTGGCCCTTCAACAGGGACAACACTATTATTATAAATCCTTTACTGTATAAATACTGCCAATGACTGGCCATTCAACAGGGACAACACTATTATTATAAATCCTTTACTGTATAAATACTGCCAATGACTGGCCCTTCAACAGGGACAACACTATTATTATAAATCCTTTACTGTATAAATACTGCCAATGACTGGCCCTTCAACAGGGACAACACTATTATTATAAATCCTTTACTGTATAAATACTGCCAATGACTGGCCCTTCAACAGGGACAACACTATTATTATAAATCCTTTACTGTATAAATACTGCCAATGACTGGCCATTCAACAGGGACAACACTATTATTATAAATCCTTTACTGTATAAATACTGCCAATGACTGGCCCTTCAACAGGGACAACACTATTATTATAAATCCTTTACTGTATAAATACTGACAATCACGTAATAGAAATGTGACCTTCAACGGACAAGTAGCACAGTAAATATGATGCAATGTCCTTAAAGCGACACTACATCGGTGAAAATGCAAATGTCTGCAGAATCTAATTTCCTATTATATGGTATATCTTTTCCCCCAATATTTGCATCAAAAACTGAGTATTTCAACAAATAAACAACCGTCGTATACGCGGTTTGTTGACATACTAAAATAATGTAAATAGGGTCAACATTCATGCATAATACAATGCGTGTGTCCTGAATAACACGATTTATCGTACGTATTTACCGTTATATCTCATATGTGTGCCTATGCATATTTATTTGTGGACTAATAGTAGTTAAATTATTCTAAGCGAAATATCGCTCGTTTGGTGTTGACTCCAATGACAAACAAACGTCATTTCAGGAGAGTGGATGACCGTTATATAAAATCCTACTTTCGCTTTTGAAATTTTGTAGACAATAAAAAAGTGTTTATTAATTCAATGTTAGTGTTCGAATGTATTCGGACGAATTTGTAGTAGCAATGCATTTATACGTGAACAATACATTTTGTTTGACATTGTTGTAATGTAATGTCGCTTTAACGATTCTAGCTGTTACGTGATAACCTAATATCAAACAGTAAGCTATCGAAGTGACCTTTCACGGACAAGTAGCACAATAAATATGACGCAAGATTCTTAACGATTGTAGATGTTAGGCGATAACCTAATATCAAACAGTAAGCTATCGAAGAGAAAACAGTGAAGTGTTAACTTACGTCTGTAGTTCCCGATCCGAATAATAATAAATCGAAAGGAATTGCGGCTATGGTGTCAATCACGAACCATCCCTTAACGTAGTTTATGGCAATCATTTTCTGGTCGGTTTCCACCTCACCGTTGTGTAAATATGTCGTTCGAAAATTGATAAAAATATCTGCGATGAACATCAGATCGACGATGAGGTCTATGATGACCAGCGGATTGGCGGTAGTTGTGTCTGTGCTTTGCGTTCGTGTAGCCGCATCTCTGTTCAGCCGCATCGTCATCTCGTCCTCGTTGAGAAGAAACGCGGTTTGGTACGGCGTGAAGACGGCGGTGTACAGGACTAGAATTAGAACGACCCAATCCCAGACTGCTTTGAACGGACTGAAAAGAAGAAAGAGATTGATTTGAGGAGTTAGTGAATTACATGCAAGCGCGTGTTCGATACAGCGTTATTGCACTCGATTATACTGACACTAATTATAAAGTGTGCACTTACCATAGAGGTACAGTTTATATTCTCTTAGAAACAAAATATAGGCAAATTTGGTATCAAAATGTGCGAAATATTGGGTAAATTATTGTATACCAATTTATTTTAGCTCGATTGCGAAACAAGTTCTTATAACTTATATTAATCATTCTCGAGACCTCATTCCTGGTGGAATCCATCGCCACGAGGGAGAGAGAAGATGCAACGTGGAAATTAAATGCCTTGCCTAAGAGCTCAATCGTAACGGCTCAAGCGGTGCTCGAACTCCTATTTTGGGTAAATTAGTGCAATGTGTGAAGGATTATTTTCTTCACTCATGATAGTAAAATCCATAATTCTAAAATTGGCAACGAAAAAGTAACGCTCAATATAAAAGTGCACAGGTTATAATGGTGTTATCAATATATAATAGAACCACCCAATCTCAGAAGTCGTGATAGCGCAGTGGATGCGCGTTCGCTTAGGTGCGAAAGGTCCGGAGTTCGAGCCCCGCTGGAGCCGTTACGAGTGTGCCCTTAGGCAAGGCATTTAAATTCCACGTTGCCTCTTCTCTCTCCCTCGTGGCGATGGATTACATCAGGAATGAGGTCTCGAGAGTGATTAATATAAGTTGAAAGAACTTGTTTCGCAATCGAGCTAAAATAAATTTGTATAAACCAATCCCAGATTACTTTGAGCTGATTGAAGCAAGACAGGAAATGGATTGCATACTTGTATATACAGCGAGTGTGCGATCAGTGACGGTGTGGTTACGGTATTGGGTAGGACTAGAACCAAGTCCAGGAAGCTTTGAACGGACTGAAAGATGAACAACCAGAACCAGTCACGGACGGCTTTGAACGGACTGAAAGATGAACAACTAGAACCACTCCCAGAATACTTTGAACGGACTGAAAGATGAACAACTAGAACCAATCTCAGACTACTTTGAACGGACTGAAAGATGAACAACTAGAACCAGTCACAGACTGCTGTGAACGGACTGAAAGATGAACAATTAGAACCAGTCACGGACGGCTTTGAACGGACTGAAAGATGAACAACTAGAACCAATCACTGACGGCTTTGAACGGACTGAAAGATGAACAACTAGAACCAGTCACGGACGGCTTTGAACGGACTGAAAGATGAACAACTAGAACCAGTCTCAGACTACTTTGAAAGGACTGAAATATGAACAACTAGAACCAGTCACGGACGGCTTTGAACGGACTGAAAGATGAACAGCTAGAACCACTCCCAGACTACTTTGAACGGACTGAAAGATGAACAACTAGAACCAGTCTCAGACTACTTTGAACGGACTGAAATATGAACTACTAGAACCAGTCCCAGAATACTTTGAACGGACTGAAATATGAACAACCAGAACCAGTCACGGACGGCTTTGAACGGACTGAAATATGAACAACCAGAACCAACCACGGACGGCTTTGAACGGACTGAAATATGAACAACCAGAACCAGTCACGGACGGCTTTGAACGGACTGAAATATGAACAACCAGAACCAGTCACTGACTACTTTGAACGGACTGAAATATGAACAACCAGAACCATGCCCATACTACTTTGAATGGACTGATTCGATTTGTGGAATTAATGAATTGCATGCAAGCACGTATTCGATACAGCCTGATTATACTTGTGGATATAGCTAGGTATGACTAGAATTAGAACAACCCAATCGCAGACTGCTTAGAACGGACTGCAATAAGAATTGTAATGGATTTGTGCAGTCATTGAATTACATGTATGCGCTTGTTAGATACGGTCTATACTACGGTAGTGGATATGACTGGACCCGTTCCGAGACTGATTCGAACGGAATGTAGGAGAACTTGAATTGATTCAATAAGGTGGTTAATTTACAATACATTATGGTATAACGTCAAGCAGCAGCACTGAGGTTTACATAGCTGCATGAGTGGAAGCTTGACTGGCAGGTGCTTAATTTACAATACGTTATGGCTTAACCTCAAGAAGCAGCACTGAGGTTTACATAACTGCATGAGTTGAAGCTTGACTAACAGGTGGTTAATATACAATAAGTTATGGTTTAACCTCAAGCAGCAGCACTGAGGTTTACATAACTGCATTAGTTGAAGCTTTTACTGACAGGTGGTTAATTTACAATGCGTTACGGTTTAACATCAAGCAGCAGCAATGAGGTTTACATAACTGCATTAGTTGAAGCTTTTACTGACAGGTCGTTAATTTACAATACGTTATGGTTTAACCTCAAGCAGCAGCACTGATGTTTACATAACTGCATGAGTTGAAGCTTTTACTGACAGGTGGTTAATTTACAATACGTTATGGTTTAACCTCAAGCAGCAGCACTGCGGTTTGCATAACTGCATGAGTTGAAGTTTGACTGACAGGTGGTTAATTTACAATACGTTATGGTTTAACCTCAAGCAGCAGCACTGAGGTTTACATAACTGCATGAGATGAAGCTTGACTGACAGGTGGTTAATTTACAATACGTTATGGTTTAACCTCAAGCAGCAGCACTGAGGTTTACATAACTGCATGAGTGGAAGCTTGACTGACAGGTGGTTAATTTACAATACGTTATGGTTTAACCTCAAGCAGCAGCACTGAGGTTTACATAACTGCATTAGTTGAAGCTTTTACTGACAGGTGGTTAATTTACAATGCGTTACGGTTTAACATCAAGCAGCAGCAATGAGGTTTACATAACTGCATTAGTTGAAGCTTTTACTGACAGGTGGTTAATTTACAATACGTTATGGTTTAACCTCAAGCAGCAGCACTGCGGTTTGCATAACTGCATGAGTTGAAGTTTGACTGACAGGTGGTTAATTTACAATACGTTATGGTTTAACCTCAAGCAGCAGCACTGAGGTTTACATAACTGCATGAGTTGAAGTTTGACTGACAGGTGGTTAATTTACAATACGTTATGGTTTAACCTCAAGCAGCAGCACTGAGGTTTACATAACTGCATGAGTGGAAGCTTGACTGACAGGTGCTTAATTTACAATACAAGAAAGGACCTCATTTAGCGTTGTGCATCCTATAATTGACTGTCCGATTAGCGCAATGGTTAGCGCGCTTGCTTCTCACCAATGCAAACCGGGTTCGATCCTCGGACCGGGAAGTATGTGAGATGGTATGGTGGTCGCCAGATCGGATCGGTGGGATTTCTCCGGGTACTTCGGTTCCCTGCCACACAAATGAC
Organism: Archivesica marissinica; assembly: GCA_014843695.1. Lineage (NCBI taxonomy): Eukaryota > Metazoa > Mollusca > Bivalvia > Venerida > Vesicomyidae > Archivesica > Archivesica marissinica. Next base: position 39,289,158 of record CM026388.1, read on the forward strand.
CACATATAAATATAATGCTTCTTCTGAACAATATGCTATCAAGTTAACCCGCTTACTCATCTTATAATTATATTATTAAATTACTAAATCCTGACAGATGCCCCACAGTAATGGCTATTTCCCTGTATATATTTTGCTTAGTAACATGGTTTTGATAAATTCACATTAATCATGACACCTCATTTGGTAAGGGAACACCATTAAAACAAAGGATTCCAACTAGAAGTAACAATATATATTTCGGGATAAATCGGACTTGTTCTGCCAAGGGAGGTAATAGAGAAATCAGCAATGTCGCTTATTGCATTTAAAATTAAGACGTTTTATCAGCTCAAAGGTGCGTGACATACGAAGTAGATTCAATCATTTGGATCGATCTGTGCTTTGGTTCTATTATTGAGCACACAAATCAGCAATGTCGCTTACTGCATTTTAAAAAAGTTGTATCAGCTCAAAGGTGCGTGACGTAAGAAGTAGATTCAATTATTCGGATTGATCTGTGCTATGGTTCTATTATTGAGCACGCAAATCAGCAATGTCGCTTACTGCATTTAAAAATAAGAAATTGTATCAACTAAGTAACGTGATGTAAGAGCTTCATACCTATAATGGAGTATGATGAAGTCCGTCTGTCCCCCCTGAATCTTTGGGCCAACATCTTGAGCTTGTTCAATGGTGGATATTTCCTCCGACTCCTCAGTCGGCAAATCTGTCCTTGACTCCTGCAAAAGTAGCGTATTTATTTGTTGACATAGTGTGGATTAAATGGGCTTAAGTGGTCGAGTGGTTAAGTTCGTTTACTAACCATTCACCGTTGTATGTTCGAATCCCAATCGATGCCAGAAAGCTATCCAGCGGTGGAAGGTCATGGTGGAATGTGCCTCTTAGGCATGAAAGGTCGATTGAAATGGTGACTCTAAAAAACATGTATTTACCTTTGTTGTTTGTTTGTTTGAGTATTGTGCAATGTGTGTGTGTATTACGTTTATTTATCGTCGCTACCGGTTGCCCATATGAGCGACGCCTGCTGAAGAGATTAGCCATTTTAGATTGTTGGAGGATAGTGCAATGATACAGAGAGAGACCCATTCCAGAGTCTCCTCTGGTTCTTTTACGTGCACGGTGTAAAGCACCGACACGAGACCTCGGTTTAACGTCCCATCTGAAAGAGTGTTAATTTTATTAGGGTCCGACGGGGGATCGAACCTGCGATCCCTGGATTACCAGTACAGCGTGTGCGTTTTCTATGTCCTCTGGTATATAACGTAGGTGTGCGTTTTCTATGTCCTCTAGTATATAATGTAGGTGTGCGTTTTCTATGTCCTCTAGTATATAATGTAGGTGTTCGTTTTCTATGTCCTCTAGTATATAATGTAGGTGTACGTTTTCTATGTCCTCTAGTATATAATGTAGGTGTGCGTTTTCTATGTCCTCTAGTATATAATGTATGTGTGCGTTTTCTATGTCATACTCACGCTCTATATATATTTCAACTTCCTACCACAACAGTGTACACACACAGTTTCTCCGGCAACTTGATGCTCTGCATCACTACTTGTACTCTATCACCATGGCGATAGAAACCTCTTTATGCAGCATTGACATTTTCCATTCATGTCAGTTATGTACATATTACTGACAGCATGTTCATAAATCATAAACTAACTTGTATTGTTCATGTACATTCACTTTACATTATCATTATTGCATAGAGGACTGAATCAAGAATGTCAAACGAAAAGGAATGGCTGCTAAAATACGATATGACTATTCCCAAGAAGCCAGTAAACATTGTTAGCAGGATATGGAGGATGTTTGTGTGTGTTAGTGTAAGATAGGATTTTATCTCATCGAGTGATCACCGTAATTCATATTTTCACTCGTGGCGTTATTACACGAATAAACACAAATCTTATTTTTCTTTTACGATTTCCAATGACTATGACTAAATGTAGATGATGATGACTTAGCTTATTTACCCTCGCCTCCGGCGAACCGGCTAAATGTAATATTTGTTTTGAACTTATATTCATTTTAGCTGCCCCTGTCCAGAACCTCATTTCACTATAATACACAACTACACAACCACTTATGTTAGTGTGAACGACCGTAATAAGAAATAGTTCCGGTATAATTTTCAAGTTAGTTTCTATTTGCTGTCAAAATTAAAAACTACAGACAAAACAAGTTTCTTAGAATATATTACTTAATATTGAACTGTGCGTAGTACATGTAACCGCGCAGGAATACGAATCGCAACAGGTGGTAGAGAATAATGCCACATTTCACTCTTTGAAAGCGGTGTAAGATATGGTTCGCTTTCACTGAGAACAGTCTACCATTCATTGGAAAGCATAACACTTAAGAAAACTATCATATAAACTAATTTATCATATAACGTTGCTTCTATTCAGATTAATACTATTGTATTGCATTATTTTCATACATTACATTACAATTATACATACAAGGACATACGTGTACAACAATTAGGCATTATAATTAATTAGTATTGCTGTATACGATTTGGTTTAAACATATTTTATTTATCAAGATAAACATGACATATAACATCTGTACATATAACATCCATACAATACAACTATCAAGACAAGTGGATTGAATTGATAGCTACAGGAGCTTATGGTAATTCTCTTCACAGATGTATACGATTTAATATGAAAACAAACAAAAACAAACAAATGGGTTGGGCTACATGTTGTGACAACATTATTTACAGCCCTCCCCATCATTTCAAAATTCAAACTAATTTATCAATGTTGGAAGAACAGAGTTCTGTTATGCCATGATCTGATGTAGAAAAATAACACATAGGCCCTACATAATTATAGAGTTAAGCGTTGTTAAATGTATTCAGATTAATACAGTCATCACATATTTTCTTGTATGCACATACGTTTAATACAGTCTGAAGAAGACTCTGGACTTGGTTTCTGTCTGTATCATTGTATTATCCTCCAATATCTAAACTGACTAATCTCTTCGAGAGAAGTGATTCAAATAAACAACAGGTAGCGACGATAAATAAGCGCAAAGCTAGGTACGATAGGCATGTATGAGTGTGATATACGGGTATTATATGTAAACGGTATCAATACGGTATGTTTATACGGTACGATATGCAACCGTATGATTGTACTATACGGGTATTATATGTAAACGGTATCAATACGGCATGTTTATACGGTACGATATGCAACCGTATGATTGTATGACGATATTATATGTGTACGGTATCAGTACGGTATGTTTGTACGGTACGATATGCAACCGTATGATTGTACTATACGGGTATTATATGTATACGGTATGTTTATACGGTACGATATGCAACCGTATGCGTGTACTATACGGATATTATATGTAAATGGTATGTTTATACGGTACGATATGCAACCGTATGCGTGTACTATACGGATATTATATGTGTACGGTATCAATACGGTATGTTTATACGGTACGATATGCAACCGTATGCGTGTACTATACGGATATTATATGTGTACGGTATCAATACGGTATGTTTATACGGTACGACATGCAACCGTATGATTGTACTATACGTGTGGTGCATTCAGTGGCACTTTCCGGTGTTTTTTGTTAGAAGTTCTTTCCTGTACTTTTTAAATCTTTGCGAAAAAGAGCAACTAATGCGCGGAAGTCGCCATTGGCGAAATTGTATAAAAATATCCATTTTCCACCACTTTACAGCCCGCATGGTGTAAGTTTTGTTGTCCTAGTAGGAAAGTAAACTTTATATTCTACATGTACATTATTGTATTAAGTAATTTTCGTCAGAGTGTCTTTTTTGACACATTTCTCGAGTTTCGTACCCACCTTCGTACTTTTTCGCCCTCATAAGAAAACTGTTTAGTTTTATTAAGTCACTTAATTTAGACATTTGAGGTGAAAATTGTACATCTGTTCTAAAATACTATTGTATTGTCTTTTCAGTGGTTTAACTGGAAGAGAAATTAAGAGCTGATCTAATTACATATGAAGCTACAGCAACTGTTTATTTAAATTTTCTTGCAGCTACAAAAACTGAAGAAAGTGAACATATCAAGGACACATTCGAGTCCCACATACACACTATACAAACTAATGCAGAAACATTTTGTGAATCCATAGAGGAAAGACGACAAACTATTCTGGAAGATATTGTATCAAAATCGTGTCATTCATCAAAAGTGTTTTCTGTAAAAGCAAATCTTGATCAAATGAAAAAAAGTGAGGCAATTGCTAAAAAAGAAGCTGAACTATTAAAGAAAAAGGCTGAACTAGAATCAAAGCATAAACAAATTGAAGCAGACTGAAGGGAAATCATAAAATCTAAAGGTGAACTGCTGGGTGAAGATGAAAATGACAGTGTTTCTGACAATTCATCAGTTCTAAAGGACACGGTGAAACTCCATGTGAAGCCTGAGCCGGTTCTGTGAAAATACCTCTGAAAGCCAAGAAAAAAGTAGCAGACTATATTCTGAACTCTACTTCGTGTGATTTAAGCAAATTTCTCTTGAGAAAGGATCTGATTTTATCTAGATTTATCAACTTTAATGACAGCTGTGAAAACTTTCAAGCTTGGAAAGCTAGCTTTCAGTCTGTTGCCGACGAAATGGCCTTATCCAGCTCTGAAGAGATTGATCTTCTTGTGAAATATCTTGGACCTACCTCGCGAAAGCACGCTCTTAATCTCAGAACTGCATATTTGCACGATTCAAACCAAGCGCTGTCACAGATATGGAACCGCCTTGACGAAAGGTTTGGAGCTCCCGAGTGTTCTTAGTTCTCTGAGCAACACATTGCAATCTTTTCCAAACCTGACCAACAAGGACAAAACGAAACTGTACGACTTGTCAGACATTTTACAAGAGATTGACGGATTGATGATGAATCCGAAATACCACAAAACTTTGTCTTACTTTGATTCGTCAGTGGGTGTTAATCCAATCGTCACTAAGCTTCCATTCAGCTTACAAAACAAGTGGGTTACCCATGCAGCAACGTACAAGGAATCCCATGATGTCCCATTTCCACTGTTTGAGGTTTTCTCTAAATTTGTGAGAAAATACAGTGTAATCTTCAACGATCCTAGTTTCAATTTTGAAAGTCAGTCCAGTTCGGGCTATTACAAAGCGGAAGGAGTACGGTTCATCTCGTCCTACATCTGGTCGTGTGTCAGCTGCGAAGAATGGGGTACAAGATCGTCTTTCATCATCTGACAAGTGTTCAATTCATCTCTACGGCACCCATTCTCTAGGAAGTTGCCGAGTGTTTAATAATAAAACAGAGGACGACAAGAAAGTGTATCTAAATAAGAATCAACTGTGCTTTCAGTGTTATTCAAATGGTCACACATTTCGTGACTGTACAGCTCAACCCAGGAAATTCAGCCAGATTGGTGGGGAGAAACAACAGACTGCAAGTATTAAACAGAATGTAGAAAACAAATGTACAGAGCTTTGTGGAAAATATGTGTCTGGCAAATCATGTGCTAAGATCATATTAGTTCAAGTCTATGACAAAAATGAACCAGATAATTGTGTCAAATGTTATGCAATTGTTGATGAACAAAGCAACACATGTCTTGCAAAACCAGAATTGTTTCAGTTGCTAAATGTTAAGGGTGAATCTGTTGAATATACAATGTCATCTTGCTCTGGTATTTCTGTTAAATCTGGTAGAAAAGTAGAACATTTAGTTGTTGAATGTATAGATAGGTGTGTCAACTTTGACCTCCCTACTGTTATAGAATGTTCTGATATACCTAGTAACAGGAATGAAATTCCGACACCTAATGTAGCGGCCAATCATCCACATTTGTTTGATATAGCCCACTGTATCCCAGAAATAGACAACAATGCTCAGATATTGTTATTGTTAGGTCGTGATGTTCCAGATATTCACCATGTCCTTGAACAGCGGCTAGGGCCTAGGGGGTCCCCCTTTGCACAGCGTTTACCCCTTGGGTGTGTCGTAGTGGGAGAAGTCTGTATTGGAGATTCACACATTGTCCAAAATGTCAATGTAAATAAGATATTCATTGTAGGTGATGGGCGAGCATCGCTGCTCCCACCGTGCCCCAGCAAGCTTCATGTCGCAGAGATAGGTGATAATGATGACATTGTATATGAGTGCAACAGTATGTACGTGTTAGATACTGGCAGATACACATTGTGTAAACCTTCAACAATGTACATACATTTGATCATATGATTTTGTGTTCGCATCTGATGTCCGTGACAACAAAGCCTCTTTGTCCGTTGAAGATCGCGAGTTTGTGTCCATGATGGGTTAGTGAGTTTGTACTTCAGTCAAATGAAACTTGGTCAGCCCCACTACCCTTCAAAACACATAGACCTACACTTCCAAATAACCGAGTCCAAGCTCTCCAGAGAGCTAGAAGTCTTCAGGCTAGCTTAAACAAAAACCCCACTAAGAAACAGCACTTTGTTGACTTCATGAGCAAATTATTTGATTGTGGTCATGCTGAACTTGCACCAAAGTTGAAGGACAGCACTGAATGTTGGTACTTACCCATATTTGGGGTTTATCATCCAAAAAAGCCAAATAAGATAAGGGTAATCTTTGACTCGTCTGTACAGTTTGAAGGTGTGTCTTTGAACTCCGTGTTACTTCAAGGTCCTGACTTTACCAATAGCCTGCTTGGGGTTTTGCTTAGGTTCAGACGTGAGTTAGTAGCAATCTCTGTAGATATAGAACAGATGTTCTATTGTTTTGGTGTTAAGGAGAGTGATAGCAACTTTCTTCGGTTCTTGTGGCATGAAGGTAACGATCCTGCCAAACCTCTTGTAGAGTATCGCATGTGTAAGCACGTTTTCGGAAATAGTCCCTCGCCGGCTATAGCTAACTATGGGTTGAGAAAAGCTGTTGAGCATTCTGACAATGATGTCAGACAATTCGTAAATAGAGATTTTTACGTAGATGACGGTCTTACATCTTGTCCGACTGTTTCTGTAGCTATTGCTTTGCTTCAACGTACACAAGCATGTCTTACAGAAACAGGCATTCGTCTGCATAAGATTTCGTCTAATGTCCCAGATGTTTTGAATGGTTATCCCACAGAAGACTTAGCTGTGGATTTGAAACATATTGATTTTGGTCTTGAAAGTCTCCCTACACAGCGCAGTCTCGGCCTCGAGTGGGATTTGAACAATGACTGCTTCATATTCAGTTATCAGGTGCAAGATAAACCGGCTACAAAGAGAGGTGCTCTTTCCACGATCAATAGTGTGTTTGATCCTATTGGTTTCTTAGCCCCAGTAATCATAGATGGTAGGTTGATACTTAGAAATGTAGTATCTAGTGGCATTGGCTGGGATGAACCATTACCCCCGGATATTGAGACCAGGTGGCACTCCTGGCTATCTTGCTTGAATGAATTGGAGTGTATCAAAGTCCAGAGGACTTTGTTCAAAACATCTATTTCTGAAATGAATAACATTGAATTGCACATATTTTCTGATGCATCAGAAAAGGCGATTGCAGCAGTAGTCTACATTGTAGGGTTTTCAGATTTTTGTACAAAGCATGCAAGTTTTGCTATGGCTAAGGTTGTGCCTTTAAAAGGACACACGATACCTCGCTTAGAACTTTGTGCTGCTGTTCTAGCAACAGAGCTGTATTAGTTAGTTACAGAGAATGTATGTGTAAAGTTTGCCAAAGTCTGGTTTTACACAGATAGTAGAGTTGTACTAGGCTACATTACCAATCAGTCTCGTAGATTCTATACTTATGTTAGTAATCGTGTACAGAAGATTAGACAAGTGTGTACTCCTCAGCAGTGGAGGTACATTTCTTCAGGTAGTAACCCTGCAGATATAGCAACTCGAGGTATTAGTCCATCTCAGTTACAAGATGGTGTATGGTTTTCTGGACCAGCGTTTCTTAGTGAGGATGTAACCCACATACCAGAGTTTTATCCCCTAGTGGATCCGCAGTTAGATTCCGAAGTTCGTACTGTAAGTGCAGTTACCATGGCAACACGTATTATCACGAGGCCTATACTGGATTGTCGCTTTGAGCATTTTTCATCATGGCGCAAGTTGGTGATTGCTGTATGTGTATGTTTACATGTTGTCTTGTCATACAAGAAACTTGTACAATGTAGAGGTTGGCATGTATGTTCGCAGGCCTTTTCTCCGGATAGTAAGTCTAGAGCTACTACGGTGATCCTCAGGGAAGTACAGCATGTTAATATCAAGGAGGAAGTAGATGACCTTTCCTCAAAGTGTCCGATCAGTACAAGGAGCACTATTTTGTCGTTGGATCCATTTGTTGATGAGTTAGGATTGCTCCGTGTAGGCGGCCGTCTCAGTTAGGATTGCTCCGTGTAGGCGGCCGTCTCGGTTATGATTGCTCCGTGTAGGCGGCCGTCTCGGTTAGGATTGCTCCGTGTAGGCGGCCGTCTCGGTTAGGATTGCTCCGTGTAGGCGGTCGTCTCGGTCAGAGTAGTATATCCAGTTATTCTACCGTCTAACCATCACGTCACAAAATTACTCCTACAACATGTTCATGAATCTGTGCAACATCAAGGTCGTCTGTTCACAGAATGTGCAGTTAGGCAGGGAGGCTATTGGGTCATAGGTGGTAAGCGTGCTGACTCCTCCTTGATTTACAACTGTGTGACATGTAAGAAATTGAGGGGTAAAAATCAGTCGCAAATAATGTCAGACTTACCTTTGGACAGAACAGAGCAAACAATACCGTTTTCGTATGTTGGCGTTGATGTTTTTGGTCCATGGCAAGTTGTATCGCGTAGGACGCGTAGTTCTCAGGCTAGCGCCAAGCGTTGGGCCGTTCTCTTTACATGTCTTTCCATACGGGCAGTACACATAGAGTTAGTGGACGAAATGTCATCTTCGGCTTTTATCAACGCTGTTAGAAGTTTCACTGCGATCCGTGGTAAAGCTAAGGTGGATAGGTCCGATCGTGGCACTAATTGTGTGGGCACAACAACCATATTGGGGTAGATGTTGTCAATGTAGAAGATGGGTTAGTCAAAGATTGTCTTAGTAAATCTGGTAGTGTATGGCTTTTTAATGCTCCCCATAGCTCTCACATGGGAGGGGTATGGGAGCGTATGATCGGGGTATCTAGACGCATTTTGGAATCCATGCTCTTGAACGTTCATATCCTGACCCACGATGTCCTAGTCACTCTCATGGCTGAAGTTAGTGCTATCATAAACGCACGTCCCATTGTACCAGTGTCTTCCGACTCAAATTGCCCTGAAGTGTTGAGCCCATCTGCATTACTTACCATGAAATTTGATCAAGATACTCCCCATACTGAAGACTTGTCCATTAAAGCTCTCTACAAAGACCTTTGGAAACGGGTTCAATATCTGGCCAATCAATTTTGGATACGCTGGCGCAAGGAATACCTTCAATCCTTACAAGTGCAAATGGCATTATGATCAAACCTCTATCAAAATCAATGACGTCATCTTATTAAAGGACTCTGACGTGACCCGCAACCAATGGCCTTTAGGAAGGGTGAGCAGAGTGTTTCCCAGTGCTGATGGGAACATTCGCAAAGTGGAAGTTTGTGTGATTAAGGAAAGCAAGCAGGTCTTTTATGTGAGACCAATTGTGGACATTGTGTTGCTTGTGAGATATTAACAGTAATAGTTCATTTATATTGTAACGTGACTGTATTGCTAAATGGACTAATTTGCAATTAGGTAAAATGCCAAGTATAAGCATCATACCGTACACATGTACTGTTCTTTATGTAAAGAAACTATGTTAGAAGAAATGTTTCTTTAAAATAACATGCAAATTGTGCAACTGAAATATTTAGATTTCTCAAAATGACAGGCCTTCCAGCGTTCTTACGTTTTCCAACATTTCTCTGAAAACAGCATACCGTACTTTTTGTACTCTTTTGATTCTCCATGTCTGTTTTGGGAGAACATGTAGTAACATTACATGATTTTTCATCAGTCGTTGATGCCAATTTCCAGTCCTGTGTTTGAATTTTGTCTGAAGGGCCCCAGCTAATTTTTATGTGCAGAACTGTAGATAGGTTTCACTGTGTTTTACATGGCCTTTTGTACTCGGAACAAGTTACAACAATAATTTTGTATATATTTTGTTGTGTAAAAATAGGAATTTGCATGATATTGTTTGTATACCTGTCAACTTTTCCACATTCATAATAGTAAGACATTACTAATGTACATTAGGGTTTTCTTTGCATTGAAGTAGTGATATCTTTAGATATCAGGTGGGGAGTGTGGTGCATTCAGTGGCACTTTCCGGTGTTTTTTGTTAGAAGTTCTTTCCTGTACTTTTTAAATCTTTGCGAAAAAGAGCAACTAATGCGCGGAGTCGCCATTGGCGAAATTGTATAAAAATATCCATTTTCCACCACTTTACAGCCCTCATGGTGTACGGTTTGTTGTCCTAGTAGGAAAGTAAACTTTATATTTTACATGTACATTATTATATTAAGTAATTTTCGTCAGAGTGTCTTTTTTGACACATTTCTCGAGTTTCGTACCCACCTTCGTACTTTTTCGCCCTCATAAGAAAACTGTTTAGTTTTATTAAGTCACTTAATTTAGACATTTGAGGTGAAAATTGTACATCTGTTCTAAAATACTATTGTATGTCTTTTCAGTGTTTTAGCGCACACACATTGGACTGGTTGAATAAACTGATAACATGATAATAGAAATTCTCTTGTATTCATGAACTGATGAATTCATCCTGTATAGCCAACCTGGTTAGCTAGCTGCTTCAAGGTAGCATAAGAGATGCACTATGGACAAAGCTTATACAATCAGGCGTTAGCTGTAAAATGACCAACATGATTAAATGTATATATAATAATGTACAAGCTTGTGTTAAAATGTCAAGCAATATGAATATGTCAAATTTCTTTGATGTAACAATTGGTCTTAAACAGGGTGAACCTTTATCACCGCTACTCTTCATTTTGTTTATCAATGATATTGTTGAAAATATCGATTTTAATAAACTAACTGACAAAGATTATGAGCTGTTATCAATGTATATGATTTTATTTGCTGACGATATAGTTTTGTTTACCACTGATCCTGGTAGTTTACAATCTCAGATTGATGCTGTGCAACATTATTCTGAAAAATGGGGTCTTAAAATCAATGTGAATAAGACAAAAATCTGTATTTATGAAAAACGGAAACAAAATGTATATCCTGAATTCTTCATTGATAATGAAAAAATCGATATTGTGGATAACTTTGTATATCTAGGTGTTAACTTTACGTATACTGGAAATATGGTTAATGCAGTTCGAGCATTACATGAACAAGCCCTTAGGGCGTACAATAATTTATTGTGTGTATTTGATAAATTGCAACTTGATATAAAAACCAAATTATCACTTTTTGATTCAATGATTGTTCCAATTTTAACATATGGTTGTGAAATATGGGGTGTTTACAATTATAAAGATGTTGATAAGTTACATATACGATTTTGTAAATACATTCTTGGTGTGAAAGGTCAGACACCAAACTATAGTGTATATGGTGAACTTGGGAGATTTCCATTGTCTGTAATATGCAAGGAAAGGGCTGTTAAATTTTGGTTAAAGATGATGAAAAATAGTGATTCACCCATGTACTCAATGTATAATGATTTTAGTAATAATGTTAATGTTGCCAGTAGATTAAATTCAATTGTAGATCATCTTGGTTTTACAAATGTAAGGATCACCTTTGATAGAAGTGCAAACTATCACAATATGTTCAAACTAAGAATAAGAGATCAATTTGTCCAAGACTGGCGTGATTGTATTAATTCTATGCCAAAATTAGATTATTATTGCAGATATAAGACTGAGTATTGCTTTGAACCATGTTTGGATATTATACGAAATGATCAATTAAGAAAATTATTAACCTGTATGAGATTATCGTCACACTGTCTAGAAATTGAAATAGGCCGGTACAATAATGTTGACAGACAAAATAAAGTGTGTAAACTCTGTTCACAAAATATGGTAGAATCCGAATTTCACTTTATGTTGTGCTGCCCATTGTATAAATTTATAAGATCAAAATATCTGGGCAGGTGTTCCTGGCCCACCACTCAAAAATTCAACATGTTAATGTCAATAAAAAATAGAAAATGTTTGCTGAATATTGCTTGATTTGTGAAAGAAGCGCTATGCCTACGTAAAAATACTCTTGGAAATTAAATTAGATTTGTCTACTGATCGTTTACTGTACTGATGTGTTTGTGTGTTTTGTTATTTGTATAAATTATATATTTATTGTCCTGTATATATATTTATTGTCTTTGCCATAAGTTAGTGAAATTGTAAATGGCCAAAGGCAAATGTTTTGCCGATTTGCTAATAAACTTGAAACTTGAAACTTGTTAATCTATTGTATTTATCTGTATTCTAAGCAGGCAAAATTGCTGGATATATAGGTGTTAAATATACGTACGTGTACTATGCTCAGTCGTATTATTACACATATAAGCGCTGCAGTATCGTTTTACAAATTCATGAATCGAATTATAAGATCACATATTTGTACACGTGTTATCTTGAATATACTATACGAGATAATCTATTCAACTAATTCATTGCATATTATTGTACATATTCATATTAGTTTACGTAGTCGTTATATAGACCTACATAGAAATGCATTGTCTACAAAGGCTATTTGTTGATAACTGTTCCGTCACATGTAATGCATCAATGTGACCAACATTATATGCACTATGAGAATGCTTGATCTTTTTACGAATGATTAACATTGGAATAATTCAATATCATGTTAAAGAAATTGTACGACTCGATAATTCCCACATGCAATAATAGTATGATATGGAATGTATCTTCCGTAATATATATAATTTTACATATACGGGTGTGATACATATGATTGATATATCCGAATTGTTATGACTCGTCATATACGTGTTTATTGTGTGCTTAGGCTGTCGCTATGCATCACGCTAATCCAGAATCTGAACCAGGTTAAATAAATAAGAATTAAACTGTTCGTAAAATTTAAATTGTGAATTGGATCTTTTAATTATAGCCCGACCCGCCCCGGTACCCCACAACAAGCGAGTTCCCCAACTGACATACATCTACTACAACACAAGAACCATTATACATCATGGTTGGGTATAGGCGACTCCATGCTATGTAGAACCATTGTTTCTCAATGTGACGTCATGTACTGATATTTGACTTTATGACGTCAATAGGCGACGGCGTTGCCAAAGGACACATCGATGCATTTTCTAGGCAGCAAAGCAGCGAACTTGACCGCTCAAGAAATCATACTAGAAACACGTAAAAGAAACATGATTAACGCCGACAGAGATAGTTCGGATATACGCAGAACAATGGAATTCTTCTTGACTGGAATCCAAGTTGCAACAAACGTGGTCCATAATCTGCAGGAAGAAAGGAATCGCTTGAGATAGCGGATTATGGACGACTTGATACACGCGATAAGCAACTTGAGAGAACTGGTAAAATTTAATAAAGTTCTTCAACTTGTTACTGCCGTACGTACATCAGTCACGATCACAATATATAATTGCTTTATTTTACGCATCACCATACAGTATGGTGTTTCATTTAAATGTTTCATGACACATCACAGGTTATATTGTGTACTAAGCATATATTTAGTTATGCTGGAATTTAATATCACACTGTATGTACCCGCGATTATTCCAGCCTCGAAATAGTGTTCTCACTTGATTTCCAATCATGAACGTTTCGAATCAATTTAACTACATTAAATGTTTCTTGTTTATATTATAGTAACACGTGTTCATACCAGTGAAGAAAATGGCAACACTACACAAGATCGGTGTACCTTAATGCAGAAAACCTCCATTTCCGGCTCGCACAGTTTCTAGAACAATAAAATGCGAAGCCGGTTAGAGGACTACATTATTTTGAGCAGAAAATGCTTGCAAGCAGACGACCACATCACATATACAGGACGGCTTCGTATATCAAGCATTACGTGACCACAATTGGACAGTATCCCAACAGAAAACCTAAATGTAAACGCAACAGTCAGAGATTGAATGAGCTAGCATATCGGCAAATTTCCCAAATGTTCACAATTGAAACCAAAGTTAAGTTTTACTGAATGAAACTGTGGAGAAACTAATCGTTCAGGAAACGATAGACGCGTTGAAGCGAGATACCACGATGAGATATGTTATTCAGAAGAAGATTTAAAGCCAATGACACGACATCATTTAACGAAAGAGCATTGGTACACGTATTAGAGGAGTGCTTAGATACATACTACTGCAAGTCGAGATACACGGCACTAGTTGATTGAACACACAAGTCATAAATACATCTACATTTGTCGGCTTAATCCTCTGTTTGGTTTTGCTTATGATTTGTCTTTGCCTAATGTGTTCAAGTATCAGTTGCAAAATGATAATTATACCATTCTGAAAAAGCATTGTTTTTGGAACTGCTATTATATTAAATAGGAAAACATCAACGATATTCCAACACTCCAATGACAATTAGCAATAACAAGAGATTATTGTAAGTTCAAAATTTAAATTCACAATTACTTGCAGAACACACATATACGTGTACCACATGCCCTATCTCCATTACTATCACGAACATGATGAAATAGTTCTAGCATAAGCACGAGCATTATTAGATGAGAGTATTTCAAGTTTGCCCAATGTGTATCGATTTGTGAAATAAACATGGCTTCCAGTGGGTGGGGGAAATATGTTGCTCTATTTCCCATAGAATTACATGTATATATATATATAGTAAATCTTTAAAGATTTATTTCTCATAAACCACACTGCACATATATTTGATAATTGGCATGTAGTATTACCTAGTGGACTACCAGGTTTACTAAAATGTTGACCCTGGGTCCCACGGTAGGGGTCACATAGTTTACATAGACGTATACAGTAAACACTTTAACCAACATTTTCGCAGAAACCACAATGCTCAGAGCCTTTATATTTTGCATGTAGCATCTCCTAGTGGACCATTACTAAGATTGATCCAAGTGTGACCCTTGTGTCATACTTGAGTGTACATAGTGGTCACATAATTTGCATTGGTGTACAGTCAAACCTCTCCAGAGCAAACACCATCCGGATACACACAATAGTGTTGTTGTAGAGGTTGTCGTTCTAGGAGGGTGACACCCTCCCCCCTTTTGGTACGCGGGATTCAGGGCCTATTTAGTCCGTATTCGGGACGCAAGAGCGTCATACGGATGAGGTGTGTCCGAAAACTGATGCTAACTTATCTTATTACGGTATGTGATAAAAACATTGCATTGTAATAAAGCAAACCAGGTAAAATGAAAAATACTTTACGACGGGTGTGCCATCTACTCGAAACAATAACCGTCCTCTCCTGTCCGGTCACCCGTCGCTTCTTCAGCGCCCCAGTATTAGCTGTCGCTGATCTAGGTAAATGTATACACTCCGAAGAGTCGATGCGGGTCCTCGTCTGTATGCGTCAGCGGCGTGGATTGGTCACTTCGGAACGGTGACACAATCTCCCGATGTGAGCTCAGGATGACATCCTCAGGAGGTTCCTTCATTCCGTGGCAGGGTGACACTGCCTGGTCTTTCTGTACTCGGTCCCTTGTAGGGCCACCCTCCTCACTGTTGGTCACCCCGCAGCAGCATTAAACGTCTGGTCGTCGATTGTCGCAAACGCATTGCATACGCATCAACCTATCCGCAAGATCGACGCTCACAAGATCCCAGAATCCTACGCTGCTGCTGCGGGATGTGCCCCGGTCACGACGTGCACGTCGTGAGGAGATCGACCGGGAACAGTTTAACGTTTGAATGTTTTCGGCTAGATCCAGCGTATGTAAGGATGTTTTTCATTGGTAGAAAAACTATCCGTATTTTGGTCCTAACTCGAACTGTTTACTGATTGGTTAATTTACTATCCGTTTTTGAAGCCTAGCTCAGAGCAAATTCGCGACCGCAAGAACCTGTACTATTGTTAATATTACAAACTGTGATTATGAATAAAATAATTACAGAACAGAACAGAACAGAAATGTTATTAAGACTTGTACATGGTACATCGTCAAATACATATATACAAATATATATGATGTAAATATATACAACAATTTTATCGTGGTCATGTGGCATATAGAATCTGATAATAATAAGAAAACCATCTAATTATGAGGATGAACAATAATTAGTGCTGATATTGGATTTATGTCATATTATTTAAAAGTGTTATTTTAATGTCAACTGCTTTATTATAGAATAAAGCTAAATTATATAGGATATTTCTTTTATTAGATTGCAACAATTCAATAAACTTAAGCATATTTGGTCTTACAAAATAATATTTCTTTATGTAAAGTTTTCTCAAATCTGAATAGCACGGGCAAACAAGTATAAAATGATATTCGTCTTTTAGGTCGTGTGTATTGCAACACAAACAATAGCGTTCATTTTGTGGAATTCTATTTTGTCCATATCTACCAGTATGTATTCGTAATGAATGTGCAGAAATTCTTAATCTTGTAATTAAAAAACGTAAGATATTTGGTACAATATCTAGATAAGGTTCATATTCAAATTTTAATTTACAGCTATCATACAAGTTTAGTACACCACTTGTCTCTTTGCTTACAAACCAACCTTGAATGAAACAATCAATCACACGTTGTTTAAACAAACTTATAAACTGGCTACACTGTACACTATATGGATTTTCCCAAATGTTCGAGAAACCATAACTATTTAAAATATCTTTAAGTTTGGACGCCCAATTTCTAGAACCATTTGCACAATCATTTACAGCCTGGCTATATACACGTTTTAAAATTATATTATTCGTATGTAACAATTTAAACCAATATTTTACAATTCGAGTATAACGTGTTATGTAAAGTGGATACCTGGCTAAGTCGCCATATACGCCTGTAGAACAAGTAGTTACTCTTACATTTAAAATACGTTTACAAAATTTCAAATGAATACGTTCTAGCTCCTTTGATTTGGTGAAACCCCAAATTTCAGAACTATAATTTAAAATAGAGCCCACAAAGGCATCAAAAAGCTGGCAAAGCAGCTTTGGTTTCAGGCTTATTTGTGTACAGTTAGTGAGGAGAATATTCAACGCTTTTAATGCTTTGCCTGACATAAACTGTTGATTCATGGCAAAGTTACCAGTATAATTAAAACAGTACCCAAATAATTAAAATCATTTGTTATTTCAATATTAGTTCCATTATAGGTCCATGATTCACCCGGCAGTAATCCACCCATTTTCCGAAATACCATAACCTTAGTTTTTGTCGTATTCACCTCTAATCCCCAAAGTTTACAATAGTCATTAAATAAATTTAAATTGGTTTGCAATTCATGCGGTGATTTTGCTAATATGACCATATCATCGGCAAACAACAATAGCAATAGGGAAATATCATCAATTAATAATCCAGACTCGTTGTTACCCTGTAAAAATAATTCTAAATCTTCAACAAACAATGAAAACAAAATGGGTGACATTATCTCCCCTTGTCTCAGGCCAATGGCGTATTCAAAGTAATCCGAATAGTTACCACAATTCCTGACGCAAGACTTAACCTGTTGGTACATATCTTTAATAATTCGTAAAAGTTTGCCTTGTATACCAACTTTATATAATTTCATCCACAAGGCATTTCTATAAATAGTATCAAAACATTTACATAAATCGACGTACACGCAATATAATCTGTTATTATTGAAAAGATAATTTTGAACAATACTTGATAAAATAAATACGGCATCAACTGTTGAACGTCCCTTTCGGAATCCAAACTGAGCGTCTGATATTACATGGTTATTTTCACAAAATTTATCTATTCTTTTATTTAACACTGACGTAAATAATTTTGATAAACAGCTCACTAAGGTAATACCCCTATAGTTATTTACATTGTTAACATCACCCTTTTTATGCAAGGGGACAATAATACCCTACAAGATACAAGATACAAGAAGCTTTATTTAACGTCGGATTACATTTACAAATAACATTAGCTACTAAGCTATTTTTCCGACAAACATATATTATAATCATAACATAAGAAAAAACAGCTAGGAAATAAAAGTTGGTTTAAACATGAGTACAACACAGGACATAGCATAATTAAAACATGTTAAAGCGAGCACCTAAAAGACAAAAATAAAATTAATACATTGTGTTAATAGTTTTAACAACTATATAATATAGATAAATCTTAAGAATTCAAATAGAGATACACTATTGATTGATACACTGTGTTGTAGTTGCTGATCTTGGTCTGTGGCCTAAAAACTGCAATAAGAACAAAAATGTTAAGACACTGACAGGCAAAAAGGTACACTACTGTGAAATTAAGATATGTTTAAAAAAAAAAAACAGTTATCCCCAAATCAGATTTGGAAAGGAACTGATCAGCAATTACCTCACAGGTATCTTAAAACAAAATACATAAAAAGCAGTTAAAGCAACTATTTGTGGCATGCAAATGTATAGAACACTAAAACTAAGTTACAACAATCAAATTAGAACATCAAGCTAGCACAAATCATAAATTATAAACATAAAAAACACAAATAAAACACATAGCACACAGTTATAAGCACATTAAGCACATTAAGCATGAGGACATAAGCGGACACGACTAGGTAGAGCACATTGAGCACTTACAGGACGGGCCCGTCCAGGCACGGACCAGCCTCACAAACTCCTTGTGGTTTTCAATTTTTCTAATGTCATTTGGCAGGCTGTTCCATACCTGAGCGGCCTCGTATCTGAAAGATCTCTTACCGTTCAAGGTGGTGCGTACAGTTGGTACTTCAACAGTGTTTGAATGTCTGAAAGAATATTTTATATTTCGAAATTTAACCAGGTCATGTAAATATGGAGGTGATTCATGGTACAGGCATTTGAATGTTTCTATTGCAATAGTTCTTATTCTACTAAGATGTAATGTAGGCATGCTTACTTGTTTCAAAAGGTCTTCGTAGCTAGAGATGAAATCATTTAAAGTAATCTTTAGAGCTCTATGTTGTAGTTTCTCCAATTTTTCTGTATTAGTTTTGTTACAAAAGTGCCATATGAGCGGACAGTAGTTGAAAGTTGATCTTATAAAGGATTTATAAATTAACAATTTGAGGTCAGGTGTTAAAAACTTGCTTAGTCTGAGAAGTACATTTAGTTGTCTAGCAGCCTTCTTACACATTGTTGTAACCTGTTCATCAAAATTTAACATAAAATCTATATCTACACCTAGGAGTTTCACAGAGTCTTCACATTTAATATCAGCATTTGCAATGGTAAAAGATCTTAATTGTTTGTGGGTTTTCTTACCTAGGGCTATGGCCTGAAACTTATCAGGGTTGGCCTGCATTTGGTTACAATCAAACCATTTTATTAAGATGTCACTTTCTGTTTCAAGAGTTGATTTGAGAGATGACAGATCCTTATTCCAGTATGACAAAGTATTGTCGTCTGCATAATTATAAAGCTTAGCTTGTGTAATAAAATAAAAGATGTCATTTATAAAAATATTAAAAATTAGAGGTCCTAATATGGAGCCTTGGGGGACCCCCTTGATAGTTTCTTGCCATAGGCTGAGTGCACCACCAATCTTAACACGTTGTTTCCTAAAAGACAGATAATTATGTACAAGTGAGCATGCACTGTCAGACAGCCCATATGCCCATAATTTCAGGACAACAAGGTCATGTGGCAAGCAATCAAATGCCTTTGATAGGTCCATAAGTATTCCCGCCACATGATCATTCCGGTCCAGTGCCATTTTCCAGTCCTCAATTAAGCGCAAGAGGGTTGTCTGACAGCCATACTTTGGTCTAAAAGCTGCTAAGTAATTATTAAATACATGTTCAAAGTAGTCTGCCAGCTGATTGTTTATGACTGTTTCAAATATCTTGGACATAGTTGGTAAAATACTAACAGGTCTGTAGTTTTTCTTGATAAATGGGTCATCTTTTTTAAAGACGGGTGTTACTTGGGCCATTTTAAGTACAGCTGGGAAACTACTTTGTTTTATCATACAATTTACAATATTTGATACAGGTAAAGCTATAGATTCTGATGCACATCTTAACATTTTTGGCGGTAGGGCGTCAACACCAGTTGCTTTTTGGGGATTTAGAGATTTTAAGTGTTTACTTATTTCTACTGGATATATGGGTTTGAAGTTAAAATTTAAATTTTCCGATTTATGCTCAAGGATTTTGGCAACACTAGGATGTTGTTTATTTACCTCTATGTCATTACTAATACCAATGTTTTGGGCAATGTTTACATAAAAATCATTTAAGCTTTCACATACTTTTGTTTGATCAGAAATAAATGTTTCTTCTTCTTTTAAAATTATTTCACTGGAATTTTTAGCAAGGGATTTCTGGCTAAGAAAAGGCTTAATAGTTGGCCAAAAATCCTTAGACTTGGGTCCTCCACCACATCTTTCAAAGAAGTAAGTTCTAATAGAGCTAATAGGTTTTTGTATTTTTCCCAATTTTGTTCGTTTTTACATTTAAGGTATGAGTTATGTGCTTGCCTAGTTTTGTATATCAGTTTCCTGTAATTTGAATTCATATATGGTGGTGGGCCCTTCTTAGGGTACTTTTGTTTAACAGGTGCATGATCATCTAAGACTTGCATAAACATATGGTTATGTGCCCAGTACATATCATCAATGTCATCAAAAATATGGGCGACATGAAAAGGTGTTTGTGACAGTTCATGGTTAAAATCTATTTCATTAAAAAATGTATAGCTTCTAAAATTTACTTTTTTCTTTTGTAGAGGTTTAATATGTTCTTTAATAGTAGTTAATATCATACTATGACAGTCACTAATACTGCAGTTTATTACAGTTGTGTTACAAATAAGTGTATGCGAGTTTGTTAGTATGACATCAATAAGTGTAGGTGTACAGTTTTTCATAGAACATGTAGGTTCTTTAATAACATTCTTTAAATTAAAAGTGTCTGACAAATGTTCAACAGGTTTCCTTTTATCCGGTTTCAACATATCATAGTTTAAATCCCCTATAATAAGCACATGGTCAAAGTCTATGTACATTTTATCTAGCGTGGAGGATACTTCATGTTCAAAAACATTATTTGGTAATGATGGGGGTCGATAAGCACATATTATGCCCCATTTGCGTTTGTCTAAATTTAGTTCATAGCAAACAGTTTCCACCCCTGTACATTCAAGGTCTTTTCTTCTCTTTGCTGGTAGATCCGCTCTCACATACGTCATAATACCTCCACCATATGAGTTTCGGTCGCATCTTTCGAGTTTGTACCCATCTACATGGAATAAATTGTCACTAAAAGAGTCATCAATTTTTGTCTCTGAAAATGAAAATATATCAACAAGGTGTTCATCAAGGATTTGTTTGATTTCTTGGAATTTATATCTGATACTATTTATGTTTAGGTAGCCAATCAAAGGTCTCTTTCTATTTATATTTCTAAGTTTCCTGATGTTTTCGAATATATCGTATTTGCTATCGTTCGAGGTTTCTGACATGCGAGAGGTATTACACGAATCACTGTGCACACTTGAATTAATGTTGTGCTCTGATGGGAGGTCATTCCAGACCTCTTCCTCGTCTAGTTCAAGCTCAAAGCTGTCATGTATACGGGCTGCCGTCATACGGCATTCGCTTCCTTCCTTTACTAGCTGACTATCAGCTATATACGTGTTTTTGTCTATTCTGTTGTTGGAGGTCGATGGCTCTCGTATGAAATACGAGTCTGTGAAGTGAAAGACACTACACGACGGACAGTGCCAAGAGTTATCAGATTTATTTAATTTTTGGTATTCTGACGGTGTAACTCCAGCACATTTAATATGTAGCCATTTTTCACAAAAATCGCACAGAATGGCTCGGTGTGTTTTGGCCACTGGCTTGGCGCATACACTGCATGGATATCGAATAGGTCCCTCAGTCCAAGTATCCGAGGAAAACTCTGAGTCTAAAATAGCATTAAAAATGTCACATATATGGGCTGCCAAAATATCAATACTCTCAATTAAATACTCGTTCATTATACAATCCGTACCTGTGGCTTTACCAGTTTTTAAACTTTTAACAACATTTAAAATATCTTCAATAGTTATACTTTTATCAAGTTCTTCAAAAGCACAGTCTAAATTATCAAAATCATGATTGTCACAAAATGATTCAGCTTCTGTATTTTGATCATGTAAAACATTTCCTAATTCAGAAAAGTATGTTTTAAATTCGTCCAAACTAATATTATGGGATGTGGACTTTTTCTTATTTCGTTTAAAATATTTCCAAATCTGTTTAGGCTTGGCATGTTTTAATTTTTCAATTTCTATCAATTTATTTCGTTTGAAAGCATTTCGTTTTTTCTTACATAAATCTTTATATAACTTTTTGAAATGACAAAATTGTTCTCGACTATAACTAGAGTTCAGTCTATTAAAAACATTTAGGGCATTTCATACAACGATTTAGCTTGCATACATTCGTTATCAAACCATACTGCATGACTGTGTTGACTTGATGTTAGTCAAGAATCGCCAACATGTCCTGCACAGCTTTGTCGCTGACCCTTTCATCCCCGACCTTGTCCGCTTCCATTGTCCTATCGTGTCCGTATTCAAGTTTTCTAAACCTACGCAGTCCCCATTTAAACGGCATATATGGCTGTATGACAAAGCCGACTATCCAACATACAGAAACCTTCTTCAGTCAACACATTGGGAATCTATTCTCGACAGCAATGATATGAACAGTATCGCAATAAATATCGCAGATTCTATAACAGCTGCAGTGTCTAGCAGCATTCCAAACAAAACTGTAACAATCAGACCAAATGACGTTCCATGGATGAATAACAATATAAGACAAATGATCAAAAAGCGAAATAAAATTCACCAAAGAGCTAAGTCAACCAACACAGTTTCATCATGGGAAAAATTCATGACACATTCGCAACGCCACCACATCCATAATCCGCAATTCCAAAGCAGAACATCAATCAGCAATCATCAAGCAAATCAATACTGAAAATATCCCCACAAAAACATGGTTTAAACTCGCAAACAAGCTCAACAACAAAAAATCAAAATCCTCTGTAATTCCTACCCTCTTTCATAATGGCACCGAGGCATCGAACGACGCAGACAAAGCAGAATTACCCAATTCCTTCTTCTGCTCCCAGTCAACTCTTGATGATGTCAACCGTCCTATCCCAACCATGTACAATCACCCAATGAGTTCTAATCAGAAATATTCATCTCTATTACGGACGTGAAAGGCGCTATATCATTAGTAGACCCAGCCAAGGCTAGTGGTCCAGACAAAATCAGCCCACGTCTAATCAAGGAGGGCTCAGAGGAACTCGCTGGTCCCTTATCGCACCTTTTTAACTTACTTCTCTCTAACTCTACCTTCCCTCTTTCTTGGAAACAGGCAAATGCGACTCCCATCTTTAAAAAGTCTGATGCCTCCACACCGTCCAACTATAGGCCTATATCCCTACTTAATTGTCTAGGGAAACTAATGGAGCGATGTATACACAAACAACTCTTCAATTATGTTACATCTAACAACCTTCTCACTTCATTCCAATCTGGATTCATAAAAGGCGATTCGACCGTCAATCAGCTGACATATATGTACAACGATGTCTGCAAAGCTCTTGACGAAGGCAAAGAAGTTCGAGCTGTCTTCTGCGACATTTCGAAAGCCTTTGACAGAGTGTGGCACAAAGGTCTCCTCCATAAACTTGGTTCCATTGGCATAGCTGGTTCTCTTCTTTCTTGGTTCGAGTCCTATCTCTCTAATAGGAAACAGAGAGTCGTATTCGCAAATACCACCTCTTCTTGGGCACCAGTAAACGCCGGCGTCCCACAAGGATCGATTCTAGGCCCTCTACTGTTTCTAATCTATATAAATGACATAGTCACATATGTTGAAGCCAAAATACGTTTATTTGCTGACGACACAAGCCTATATGTCATAGTCGACAATCCAGTATCCTCGGCAACATTCCTAAATAGAGATCTGGCACGTCTCTAGAATATGCAGATGTTGTCTGGGACAACTGTTCCAACACATTAAGCAACGATATCGAGGCAGTGCAAAACTAAGCAGCCCGCATAGTCAGTGGTGCTACTAAGCTTTGTAACCTCAACCGTCTCCGGAACGATCTCAACTGGGAAACCCTTGCATCGAGACGTAAAGACCATAGATGTATTCTCTTCTTTAAAATGAGGAACAATCTAACTCCCACGTATCTTTCTGACATCATACCACAACAACCCATTCAAACCTACTCCCTACGTTCCGTTCCTGACGTCCCTTTAATACACATTAAAACGCAAGCATATGCTAATTCATTTCTTCCAGCAACCATCCGCGATTGGAACTCTCTTCCTTATGACACCCGTAACTCCAGGAATGTATCCGAATTTAAATCCAAACTCAGCAAGCCTAAGAAATATTCTCCTAAATACGACCTGGGAAACAGGAGGCTCCAGATTATCCATGCTCATCTACGACTAGGATGTAGTTCTTTGAATGTCGACCTCCATCGAAAAAACATTGTTGAATCGCCAAACTGTGCCTGTGGAGCAATGGAAACAGCGATGCATTACCTTACGCAGTGTCCATGATACAACAATGCTCGTCGCCTACTCTTGTCCAATATCCCTTGCGCACCGACAACAAATAATCTTCTGTATGGCGACGATCGTTTACCATTCAAAAACAACAAATCCATCTTTCTAACTGTCCAGGCTTACATTGCAGCTACAAAGAGGTTTGATGCATGATCCGACTACCTGGTGGGTATTCCAGGTCCATCCTTCCTTTCCTGTGTGTCACAGCAACCCATTTCATTTCATCCCATTTACTAATTTTCCATATCTTCCAATTCAGTTCACCACAAATTAGTGCACGCATGATGACAAAACTTGTTTCAAATTGTCCCACAAATCACAAGTACGCATACAAGCACCCAAGACCAATCGGGGCTAAAGAACCCAATACAATGCCCGTCATGTATCACTAACCGCTCTCAATGCTAACAACTGTATAGTGTAACATCCTCATGGAAAGGAATTTACATAAGCTCTCAGCTTGTTTTCCAATCCATTTCAGATATCCTGTTGTATTTATATACCGTATATATATTGAATGAACTGAATAACTGTAGAGATAAAACATTATTAAAAAGATTCGAGTTACAAAACAAAATAATCAACCGCACTTGTTCCTTTACATGTGGCCAGGGCCATACCAGGGCCTTACCATTGTAGTTCTTCCGTTTAAAATATACAAGTAATTAAGTTTCAAAAAATCAACAAATTTGTTTCCATAATTATAGGAAATTCCATCGCTATTAAAACGTTGTCTATTTACATTTAGAGACCTGTCAAACATACACATTTCGAGATTGTATTCTAAACAAAGTTCATCCAAATGTTGGCTTTCGAAAAATTCAGCGTCAAGTATTATGTAATCCTGTAAGCCTTTTGATCTAGAGTTGAAATCTCCAAATAAGCAAATTGTCTCAAATGTTCGTGAAAATGTGTTTAAGTCGTCCTGGATTTCTAGAAACGGGTCTTCTACAGAAAAATAGTATCCCGGAGGAATATATATAATTCCACAGACTATATCGTGTTCTGTATAACACATGGATTTTGATCATGTGAACCATAGAACTAGTTTATATAGTCAGTTTCCTTTATGGTAATATACTTAGAAATATCCTTTCGAACAAGAAGAGCAAGTCCTCCACTTTTACGACTGGTTATAGATTCATTAGTGACTATTTCACTCCAAGTGCATGGAAAATCGAGAAAGTTGTCCCCCTTGTAAATTACCCGATAAGCAGATATCGATAGACAATCTCTGGCGTGTTTTCCATAGAGTTATATAGTAACTCGATATATAAATTGCAATAAAGTCATTATTTCATCATAGGACAATCTATTACCACATATACGAAGATAGATAATTTTCTGTACTTTCAAGACGTTGTTTTTATTTTAAAATAAGTATATGTCTTGTACAGTATAATTAAGCAAATATACATAGACCATCACGTCATATTTCGCCTATATACTACTATGTAAAATTTAGAAAACACTGATATGTACCTGTTTTGTGCTCAAATAGTTTTATTTTGTTGTTCGTTGACAATCTATTACCACATATGACATTCTTCATATTTTCAAGATCTTTTTAATGATGCAAAGTATAATAAAATAAGTTGTTATCTTCAACGATAATTTTGATGTTACATCGTAAAAAGTCAATGTCTGTTTCTGGCGGTACTATATACTAAGTATAACCCATAGTCGGAACATATTTATAATAGTAGTCGGAACATATTTATAATAGTAGTCAAAATTCGTTCACCATTAAATACGTATATAATATAAAATATTAAATTGTTTTAAGTTTTCTGTGTTGAAAGTGCGAACATGTGTGAATTCCGTTGAGGTAATTATCGACATCCTATCGCTTCCTGTCCCCATCGGGTACAATGGGAACCTTAGTTTGTTGTGTATTTACCTTCTTTACTTCTTCTAATAGAATTTCCCGCTCTTTTTTCTATTTTCCCATCTCCAAACTTGACTCTTCTCTCTCATATGCTCTTTATTATTTATTTATCAATCCGTGTCACAACTTCTGTTAATTAATTACATGTATACTCATATGTCATGTAAATGATCTGAGTTAATAAAGAATAATTGAATTGAATTGAAAGTAATATGGATTTAAAAATAGTGACATTTAACATTGTGAAACAGTGACACAAACAATAGAGTGGTCCATCGTTCGCACCTTTGGTAATTGACAGCAATATCTTAGTGCTAATACAGTTCTAGTATCGTAATACTTATCAACATTTTGGTCTTCTTAGGTCATAGTATACGAGAGGTTATCCAAACATGCGGATATTTGCTATTATGTTAGTAATGTGTTGCATCATTACGAAGCTATCAAGCCCGTGTATACTCATGTAGAACAATGTTCGTCATATCCGTAGCTTATCGATACCCGGTTGTCGTGTTGTTGCAAATATGCATCCTGAGAATATGAAAAATAAGCTGAAACTGGTATCCATGACAGACCAATAACTTTCATAGTAAACTCTAAATAACATCTTCATTGTTACAAAGCATTCCTGTTATAGCCGTATTCGTCGTTCAATTGTCTTTGGTATAACTTCTGACAAAATCAGTATCAGTATGAAATTGCACATGATGCCTTAAATATGATATTTGATACCAGGATCGTTTTGATTTATTTATCTATGTTCCTGATGATCCATACACGATATATAAATGGTAGTAGTTTCGTCAACCGTATTACAGACGGATATGTAGTCCAGTGGTAACACGCTGGACTGGTAATCCAGGGATCGCAGGTTCGATCCCCCGTCTGACCCTAATAAAATTAACAGTCTTTCAGATGGGACATTAAACCGAGGTCTCGTGTCGGTGCTTTACACCGTGCACGTAAAAGAACCAGAGGAGATTCTGGAATGGTTCTCTATCTGTATCATGCACTATCCTCCAAAATCTAAAATAACTAATCTCTTCAGGAGGCGTCGCTCATATGGGTAACCGGTAGCGACGATAAATAAACGTAAAAACACACACACTCAACCGTATTTGTATAGTAGTTACTATTGTGGTCGCGGAGGTGTTTTATCACCTCTGCCTTACAGAACAAACTACTATATAAATTAATAGACGAAACACAAACAAAGCAATTATGCCAATTATTATAAATACAATTATGATTGGATTGGTAGATAGATAGAGATAGATACTTTTATTTCCTCCATTTTTGTTTATTTTGTGATAAAATGATTTAAAATACTCTTATTGACTATTCTGAAATACTTATGTTTTATTAAAATGTGTGATATACTGTATATCAGACGAAACATCCAGTCCAGGTAGTACATAACACCAGTTTGACGAAATTGTAGGTTGACGAAACATCCGTAAATCATATAAATGATCTAGATTGTGTTGAAACATTGTGTTCACCCATAAATTCATTTGGAAACATTGTGTTCACCGCATAAATGCATTTGGGCGACTAAATTATTTTCTAAGAAGATTAAACAATCTAAACATAATTAATAAAGAATTAAAATTACAATAAGAATATTTTTAGAGGGCTACATTGATCTAAGTGTGTGTTTACCAACTTCGCAAACAATAAAGCTATTTGATTCTTTAGTAGGTTCGATCCTCAATTTTAGTGCCGAAATATGGGGAACACATAAAGCCACGGACATCGAACTTGTCCATACAAAATTCTTGCCCAGAATGCTCGGAGTAAAAAATTCAACAAATTTAACTGCGCTATACGGAGAATTAGGTCGATTACCGCTCCATATCTATCGAACAATTAAACTACTTAAGTATTGGATTAAGATATTAAAACAAGAAGATTCAAGTTTAACCAAACAACTTTATCTATTATTAAAAACGGACGTTGATTTAGGTCACACTTATAACCGAAAAAATTGGGCGTTTGAAATAAAAACAATACTATCAGATCACGGATTTAACAATATCTGGAATGAACAGTTCACCCATGACATCCCTCTGGACATTATTAAGCAACGGATAATCGATACATATCTACAAAAATGATTTAGCACTTCATCACATAACATTTTTATTGAAACAGGGAGATATAACAACGTGGCTCGTGAACTGAGAACTTGTAAATCCTGTACTATGACAAAAATTGAAAGTGAATATCATTTTCTACTTGTAAACGCTATTATTGTCATTGGCCGACAATGCATAAATTCGATGCTCTAATGTCTGCTACGTCTAATAAAACTATTTGTAACCTATCAAAGTTTATATACTTTGCCAACAAAATACGCATTATCTAAGTACCTTAAATACTGTATCTACTATAGTGATTGTTAATCTGCACTGTTAAAAACCCATGCTCTTCTGAAAAAACTTGTGTTCACACTGTATTATATATTATATATTATATGTTTGTAAACATTAATATGAAATGTTTAATGCTGAATAAAATATTTGTATTGTATTGTATATTGTATTCATGTTATGTCAATATTGATTATTGGGTTGATCAGGTATAACATCATTAACCGTGACATATTAATACATGTGGATGTGATAACAAGATCTATAAAGTGATGTGTTGAATTACCCGTGTCGACCCATTTCCTGTAGAACCAGTCATTGAAAGTGCCATAACTGGCCCCAATTCCGCCGGAAACATAATTATCAATGTATTGTGTCAATGTTGAAACTACTGGGGTACGTTAATTATGGTCATAAAATATATTTGTTTTATTACTTGGGTCGGTGACACGATGCATAACGGACTTTGTTAATTACAGCTTCGTTTCCGTTAGAATGAGGGCCACGTGTGATTTAACACGACATCTTATGAACCGTTATATCTCACTGAGTCTATACTATATGCTATATCTCACTGAGCCTATACTATATATGCTATATCTCACTGAGCCTATACTATATATGCTATATCTCACTGAGCCTATACTATATATGCTATATCTCACTGAGCCTATACTATATATGCTATATCTCACTGAGCCTATACTATATATGCTATATCTCACTGAGCCTATACTATATATGCTATATCTCACTGAGTCTATACTATATATGCTATATCTCACTGAGTCTATACTATATATGCTATATCTCACTGAGCCTATACTATATATGCTATATCTCACTGAGCCTATACTATATATGCTATATCTCACTGAGCCTATACTATATATGCTATATCTCACTGAGCCTATACTATATATGCTATATCTCACTGAGTCTATACTATATGCTATATCTCACTGAGTCTATACTATATGCTATATCTCACTGAGCCTATACTATATATGCTATATCTCACTGAGTCTATACTATATGCTATATCTCACTGAGTCTATACTATGTGCTATATCTCACTGAGTCTATACTATGTGCTATATCTCACTGAGCCTATACTATATGCTATATCTCACTGAGTCTATATTATGTGCTATATCTCACTGAGCCTATACTATATATGCTATATCTCACTGAGTCTATACTATATATGCTATATCTCACTGAGTCTATACTATATATGCTATATCTCACTGAGCCTATACTATATATGCTATATCTCACTGAGTCTATACTATGTGCTATATCTCACTGAGCCTATACTATATGCTATATCTCACTGAGTCTATACTATGTGCTATATCTCACTGAGCCTATACTATATATGCTATATCTCACTGAGTCTATACTATATATGCTATATCTCACTGAGCCTATACTATATATGCTATATCTCACTGAGTCTATACTATATATGCTATATCTCACTGAGTCTATACTATATATGCTATATCTCACTGAGCCTATACTATATATGCTATATCTCACTGAGCCTATACTATATATGCTATATCTCACTGAGTCTATACTATATATGCTATATCTCACTGAGCCTATACTATATATGCTATATCTCACTGAGTCTATACTATGTGCTATATCTCACTGAGCCTATACTATATGCTATATCTCACTGAGTCTATACTATGTGCTATATCTCACTGAGCCTATACTATATATGCTATATCTCACTGAGTCTATACTATATATGCTATATCTCACTGAGCCTATACTATGTATGCTATATCTCACTGAGCCTATACTATATATGCTATATCTCACTGAGTAAGACTGGTACAATGTACTAATAGGCATTACCTTGCGCATTATGAACACTCTCTTATAACCGTTACCAATACATAATACGGTTTTTATTTTTTAAGTATCACAAAAAACAGCTGCTAATTAGTTCACTCTCGATCTGATCCAGGTTGATAATTGATCTTTTAAAATATTTCTTAATCGGCTAGTGCATTTGTTTTTAATTACAGTGTGTGAAACGTATGTATTTTAATTTATGTAATGTACATGGATGAGCGGTAAATAAAGATCAAAACTTCAATGACCCGGACCATAGAAATGTTTTCTTATCTATAATATTGTTTGTTAATACACGTCTATGTATAATAAAAATAAAAATGGTAGTACAGTTTTATAATCTATTTTGTTGTTTATGCAATGAAGGTTATCCTCTTTCACGAACAATGGCATAATTATATACACTGACAAAACATGATACCATTGTGTTTAAGTCTGCAACAGCATCCTCTATACAAGCATTATACGGTATTATCTACCCAGCAAAAACGAATCAACGCGAATTTCATAATTCATGCTTCATTGCCTTTTATTGCCTTAGGCAAATTTACACAGATATCCACTGATACAATAACCATAAATCACGTTGATCAAAGGTAGAAAACTCCTACCTAGTCAAATCTGCTAAAATAGTCGCTATTGTTCTGTTTTTCATAAAAATGTCAAAACCTGGTACGTCAACAAAATCTAAATCATCACATTTCGTTTCCTGCAAGCCTACAATACAATATTTATTTAAAAGGTCAATCAAATCGGGGCATTTCAATTTTGATTTTAATCCGCATACATTTAGAGAAAGAATATTGAATAATTCTGATTTATTAAATTCATCATGAGAATTTCTCTTTGGTTCAGGTAAAGATGCTCACTCATTAAAGTTATCTCCCCTATTAAATATAACTCCATTCGAGCTAATTTTATAATCCGTGTGATAAAAATTAAGACTACACTGTCCAGCTATAACATTATTCAGGTATTCTATAATAATGGTGCAACAACGAATACATGAAGTTATAATAGCTATTCATAGAAAATCCACATTGCAGAAAAAGACCATAGTTTTGACTGGAACGGAACATAGGAAATTATATACCATTTCTATAGAAGTCAAGTGCACTGACCCCGTTATACACATTATATAGGCCTAGCGCATCATAATAATTTAATGTAGTCAATAGCCAATAATTGCATGCATTATAATAGTAATAATATTCATTCAACCTAATAGTATTCATTCAACCAATGTACCATTGAAAAGTCACTTGTAGCCTACAGTGGAAGCGTAATGTCACAGAAGGATAACCAATAATCCGGTAATTGTCAATACACAACTGGTTATACCTATGTATCTGTGTCATTAATCACAATTTGAGGTACCCCCTGGGGGATCACTGATATGCTCCATTCTGTGAATGAGCTGTCTATTAGCCCAACCCTGATCAAGTTGGATCACAGAATCACGGTATATTAGAAGAACACCATTGTTTCATACATGTTACAGACTGTTTCTTTTTTCAGCCCGCCTACGTGGTCGAGTGGTTAAGATATCTGACTTGTATACCACTGTAACCTATCATCTCTGATGGTCACGGGTTCGAGCCCCGCTCAGACCGTGTCTCATTTATATGAAAAAGTTGGCAGTTTCTTACGGAGGTTGGTGCACCAAGTACTGGTTAACCGCTGGAGCCTGCCCAGGAAAGGTGTTGTTAGGTAAACTGTCCGTCGCTCAAATGGGAAACCGGTAGCGACGTTAAATAAACTTAAATTTTCTGCATCGTTGAGTGGGGAAATGACTGTCGTTGTGTGTTGTTGGGAGGTGTCGTTCGTGAAATTGTATTAAAACGCAACGGGTGGGAATAATGGTGACGTTATAAAGAGGATGTTGCTCATGGGAGGTGACGTTTGTGGAGGTGGGACTGTACATAATAAACTCTTTAAAAGGTCGATCTCAGAAAGCGCGTTGACAAGATATTTCATAGTTGGCATGTACCATTAACTATTGTGAACCTCTACTATGTTTAGGTATAAGTTTGCTCAAATTGTGATCCTGAGGTCATAAGTGACACCACCGTTGGAGTCACATAATTTACATTGACTTATGATGTACAAATCTAGTTCTCAGAAGCCAGAATGCCCAGCTCTTTGATATGTGGCATGTATCATTACCAATTGAGCCTGTGCTAACTTTGGTAATATGGTCATTTTTATCATACACCACAGTGTGTAGATCTTTGATGTGTGGCATGTAGCATCACCTAGTTACTTAAATTGTGATCCTGAGGTCATATTGGACCCAACTGTAGGGCCACATGCATTGACTTGCATAGTAAAATTAATTTGATATTTTGTCTGCTGCACAACTACTATGTTTGCTCAAATGGCGTCACTTCCATAGACGTATACAGTACAACGCAGTAAATTCTTCTCAGAAACCACAATGCCCCATAACTTTGATATTTTGCAACGTACATGCAACACTGAGTTACGGTTACCTCTATTAAGCAACTATGTTATGATAGCCATTTCAGCGATCCGGGAGCTATAACATTGGCAGCTTTCCATTAGTGTGATAAACTATATTCATGAAGCTCATGTTTTGGAATTTTCTGTCAGTGGCCCAACAATATCAGAATTACATTCGACAATGATTTTGGGGTGTATGTTATCAGTTTCTTGGGCTTTGCTTGCCGTTAACTAGATATTATATTGATTTAGGACTTTTTCTTCAGTGATATCAATAGTAGGAAAAATATATTCCGAGTCAGGCTAGTCTGGAATGTCACTCTTATTGAATACACTAGCAAAGTATTTGTTTTTGTAATATCATTATACGTGTCCATCGTGATGCAGAATGCGTGCCTCCAATGCTGCCTATTTTGCCAAGGAATCAGCAATTTAATTTCCCTGAATCTTGTAGGGACCAAGTGTCTTGTGCATACCCACTCCAAAACCATGCTAGCATGATATTGTTGTCTGTTTATTATCCCTGGCAATGCTTTTATGCTTACTGTACAAAATATGGTTAAATATTTGATCTGGTGGATATTAGATGATGTACTAAATGTTCCAGTATTATTAAGATAACAACCAGATAGGCAAGTAGAATTGGTCATCGTCTTGAGATTGGTCTCGTAAAATCCACTATGTTATCTTCGCTGTAGTACACAGCTGCTTCTGTCCCACATGGTTATGCATTAGACAGACAAGAACAATATGTAAAGTCTAATACACTGTTGGTGGGGGCTTCCACCATCAAATCAAACATGCATGCGTCATGCTGATCTCTTGTTCTGGACTTTGAAAAATCAAATATGTTCTAGTATTCTGGTCGTTTTCGAGACATACCCATAAATTCACATTCAAAATCAATGTAATATTTACATGTATTTATTTATAGGTTTGATGCTGATTTTCCTTCTCTGTTTCTATAGCAATGGTAATTGCTTGTGTTATTGGTGGCACCGATTTTGGGATTGTGTCCTCAGATTACAGTATGTTTAGTAGACGCTGTTTGAGGGGATGATGCATCGACCTTACTTGAATTTTTTGCGAGATCTCTAATGGAATTCTCAACAAACCTCAGATATAGTCGTGTTGCTCTTGCTAACACTTCTTGAAGCTGATTGTGAGAGCTTTCCGTTGTACTGTATCGAGTTTACTGATTTCTTCCTGAATATGCCAGATAGTAGATAGTGTTTTTCCCCATTAAATGTAACGGAATAATCTTATCTTTACACTCTATTTAAATCTAGTCTAACATATATCTATAAAATGATTAAAATCCCATCGTATTCTTAGTGATCTTTCATGACAAATTAACTAACTGAACTGTTTAAACCCTGCATGTATGTCTATATATGTATTGCTATTGTAATGACATGAAAAGGAAATAAACATTAAAAAAAGAAGTTAGCCTACTTCTTAGAGCGATGCTCCATAATTGATCTTGTAATAGTGATATACGACGTGGTAAGTTTCTTTGTTGATAGTGACTGAAGGCCTTCATTGACTACTCAATACTGATGGTGACGTGTTGGCATTTTTGCTTGTGTTGTCTATATGTACGTGTACTCTGAACGTATGTTTTTTGTCCAGTGCGATTCCTAGAATTGTTGGTTTTGTGTAACGTGTACATCTTGTTCTGGAGTTGTTATTTAGTAGGTTCAATGTATTACTAGGACTCTTGTTCGGGTGTTATAAAAAAAGTCCAAATCTCAAACTCAAGTGATTTGATTGGTTGATTCTGAGTCTAGCACTCGGCTGAACCAATTTGGGACTAAGTTTGAGATTGGAAAATGTTTTATAACCTCCAGGTTTCTTGCTGAATAGAAATGTATGCCATGGTTGCCTGTGGTTACATGCACACAACTTAGTTTCTGTTTGGCGAGATTATTAAATATATACATTTATATGTCTCATCCCAGAATGTTATAGTTCTAATTGATCAGTGTTGTCACCCACACACCTTTGAGCTCTAGCTAGCTGTGATCCCGTTTTCCAATCATGCATTCAAAAATGAAAACGCCCTCCCATCCACAACTTAGAGCTGGTATATAGATCAATATGCATATATTAATTATTTATTTAACGTGGGCACCTACGGGGCCACGTCAGGAACCCTAGCCCAGAAAACTCCTCAATTCAAGAAGCAGCACAGTCATACACAGACGGGTCAGTAGTCCAGTTGTTAACACGTTTGACTGCGATTCCAGTGATCGTAGGTCCCCCCCCCCCGCTTGACCCAACTACTATTAAGTCTTCAGATTGGACTTTAAACCGAGTATCGTGTCGGTGCCTTATATGGTAGGCTACACGTAAAAGAACCAGAGGAGACTCTGGAATGGGTCTCTTGTCTGTATCATTGTAGGCCTACTATTCTCCAAAATCTAAAATGACTAATCTCTTCATGAGGCGTCGCTCATATGGGCAACCGGTAGCGACGTTAAATAAACATTAAACACACACACCTAGTTATTGTACATGTCTACTGACTATGTGCATTTAGATCAAAGAAAGCCGATTGCATAGATACGCCCCAAGCAATTCTGGTATTTATACAACTCGTACCAAAGTCAACTCGACCCTCGGCCTCGTTATACGCCGCGATAGCCATGTCCATTGTACGAGGCTATTTTCGAGATTTTAATGAATGACACGTACTTCACTGTGTTCAAATATCAACAATACCTACATTGAAAACCTACTTTTATATTAAATAAGCTAACACAACTTCGATTGAAATATATGACGATGTCGATTGTCGAGTTGACTAGGGTAACATTCGACTACATAAATGTACCAAACTTGCATGGGGCCTGTATATTTAGATATAACTAATACTGGCTCCTATGTTGGAACAATATACGTACTTAATATCATACTTTTGAACAGCGATACCTAATTAATAGTCTGCTTAAATTGCCCAGCATATCCTAGTCTGGTTGTACTTTCAATGCTCCTATGAACACAATTTATACGAGCGATACATTGCATCGTATATCTGTTTGTAGTCTCTTTCAAATTACTGTTAATATCATTATGACGGGCGTGGATGGAAATCACGATCCCTATATTTACAAGTCAATGTTCTACCCACTGTAATAATAACCCACCCACAATAATATATTGCATTCAGCTTAATTGATAAACATTCCCCCACTGGTTACCCCACGCGCACTTGCTGGTCATGTGATATATCGGCCAAAAAGAAGATTCCACGTGACTTCAAGGTTATTACAGATCAGAAACATTCTTTTTTGGTAAATGCAAGGCCCAACTGTAGCATTACATTGTATACTAGTTATATTCAGAACAGTGAAAAGTATTTTTTCTTCGTTGAATCTGTATTTCACATAAAGATAGAACATTCCGTAGTTGTCAAGACGCTACATGAATTCCGGAGGCCATTTTGTCTTTCAACTAGTTCGTGCCGCATCACGTTTTGGCATGTGATCATACAAAATATAGTGCGATGGTTGATGCATTATAATGCATAACATCTTTGCTATCCAGCAATATAATCAATGTAATATTTCGGAAGAAATATTATAAAACTTATTATTTTGATTATGTCCTTGATTTGTTAGTTATTAAATGTAAATATTTCAATTTCCGGTATCGTAAGTCGTAAGAATACAACATTTAGTGACGCGAGAGTCTGGCAACTGTTGCCGTAGGAATAAACGCCATAGACACGGTAGCTGTGACGACTGTTACCCACCAACGTTAAAGGTGATTTTTCTATCATTTTATATGTCGTATCACGTATCGTGTATGCAGCCTCACTATTAATCATGTTTCTATATGTATTTTTCAGTATTTTCCTAAAAATCTTGACCGTTGTTTTCGGCCATAATCCTCGTTTGTTGACAGAAAATGGCGAGGTCTTTGGTCGTATTACCAAATGTTTAGTGAAATTTATCGTACTTGGCGGCAGTTTTGAAATTAAACGTGATGGAGTATTGACGATATATATATATTGATCATAACATGGATATGTGTTAGTGAATTTTGTGATAATTTATTTGATTGAGTTTAAGGACTTTTTGTGGAAATTCGGGGCATTCAAAATGGTCGATCAAAGCGTCCAAATACCATGGATGCGTAGACGCTACCAAGGGAAAAGTCGGGTTGCTAAGAGATGTAAAAGATGAGCTAGATAATGTTGATGGGCAGCAGTTTCAATGTGAAATATGTTAATGTTATCACATTAATACCTATTAGGCTGGGAAACTAAGACGTTATTAGATAAATAATATCTAGCTCAATATTCTATTTTTAGCTTGTAAACAGTACAAGAAATGACTTGTTTCATTTTCTCATTTTTGATTTTATGTAATTTACGTTGGCAATTGGATATATCGCAGTAGATAGTTTTTACTTTGTGTGAAGTCATAATTATTTTAAAGGATAAAAATTCAAATTAAAACACAATTTAGCATATTTCTAACTTATCTTTGTTGCTTGCTTCAATTTCTCCCCTCGACGCAAGTAGAGGGGTCACTGATTATAACTTGGGACATCAGTCTGTTGTGTTTGTGAGAAAACACCGTCAAACCCTCCCATATCAAAACCAGTACTAGATTCCAAATATAGAGTATTTATCTTAATGTCTTTCAAGTTTCAATTAAGTCATAAAGTAACAGTAGCATTTATGTACAGCTTATTTACAATGAGCCTTAAGAGATGGTGATGATGTAAGCATGTACATCAATTTAATCTGATCGGTATTGGGTCACAGGTCAATTGAGATAATAAAATACTGCAGTTAAGTTTAAGAGATATGGAATCAAGTAACCAATGAATATTAGTAAACCAACTACATTCTTTTCCCCTGAAATCACATTAGAACTCTATATCGATTGCCAAGCATCTTACAAATGCACCACTTCTGCTATAGATACTTTGAGTACTGTACCACATCTTTGACATAAACACATCTAGAATTACATGTATGCATAGCATGTGGGTAACTAATTTTGGTTAAAAGCGTATGATTACTAACGCATTAAAAACCAAACAACTCAATTAAATTTGTCAACAGAAATAAACAAAGGTTTTAATGGAGAGCAATGTCACCCTCACTAAAAATGAAATTAGGAATTCTGAATTTCTGCGGGCATTCTCTCGCCCATATTTTACCTCCTTACTGTTCCATAGGCCCTGAAACCAGCTGTCCGATTAGCGTATTGGTTGGCGCGCTCGCTTCTCACCAATGCAACCCGGGTTCGATCATCGGACCAGGAAGTATGTGAGATGGTACAGTTGTCGTCAGATCGGACAGGTTGGTTTTCTCCGGGTACTCCGGTTTCCTCCCACATGAATGATCACCTATACGCTTTCATCCGCGCCAACGAGAGTGATTAATATAAGTTGTTAGAACATACATGTATGATTGATACATGTTAGAACTTGCTTCGCAATCGTTGTTAAATAAATAACGTTTTAAACTTTAACCAGACAACGGTTGTGCTGAAATTGAAATTGTGTGTACACTAGACATGTTGTATTGGTACAAATTTGTGTCGGGACATGCAATTGGTTCTTACACTTACCAATAGATAGCTTACAATAACCAGTGTCCTAGGACGCACAATCGCTTTCTAAAGATCCTGCATATTTATAAATCGAGTGTGGGATAATCGCACATAAATTAAACTGCGCATAAATAAAATCAAAATCAAGTTTATCGATGTCCAGAGTGCCGATCGGTTTTGAAAGTGGTTTGTTTACACTACAGTCTGACATGCTTATCTTTGCTGTGAAGAGCACATTTTGCCACTTGTAGAGAATATTATTTGCCAATATTAAAAGATCGAGAAATACTGTCAAGTTTATAAATATTTAAACACAAACTATTATCGGGTGACTATAAATGATTAGCAAATACACAAAATAAAATGGTTACTGATAATTTTGACTTATTTTAATTTGTTAACAAATAATGTTATTTCTGTCCGATCTGCTATTCCCACATGTGCAGATGACGTTTTCCCCGTCATAGCTGTCTTCACTTCTTTTCCATGCCATTCCCCAACATCGCGACTTGGGCTCCTACCGAACATACTGTCAGTGACACTAGTACCCATAGGCAGTCGATTGCATAGATACGCCACTTGCAGCTCTGACATATATATATACTGAAAGACTTCAGAAACGCATCGCTTATCAGGCTAGAATTTAAGTTTTTTGTGCACTGGCACATATTTGCGCTAAATTGTCAACTCGCAATGGTTGAATTCTTCTCACAATTTTTATAAAATGTTATTTTATTTTTCAATTAGATCCGACTGTCGGAATAGGTCGAATTGAGTGTTCACTTTTTATTGTTTTTGGAGATGGGCAAATTGTCTTTTTAAGGGCAGAATCGCCCAACTAGACTCGGGTACATGCACTTGCGATTGTTGCCTGCTCTCTCACCACGTCTTGGAATATCTACTGCTATAAAAATTACGCAGACTGGATTTTTATTAATGACTGATTTTCAAAAAACCTACTCCAATTGGCCCGAAACGAACAACCAGTCAAACTTGTGTTCTACGTCATAGTTTTATGTGTGTTTACAATCGGAAAACGAAAGTACACAAACAGGAACGTTTAATTGTACATTTCACATGTCTTAAATTGAACTCGCAAAATTTTGCTAGTACCAGAAAGTTCAACTCGCATTTTTGTATTTCAACTTGCAAAATTCGAGCCCTGACTTAATTCTTCAAATATTTTCCTTCAAAGAGTCAGTATTAAGAAATTCCCCCTGTTAGGTAACATTTTAACCAATAATTTGTCATTGCCATCAAAATTTTGTGCAATCGGTTTATCTGGTATCCGGCACGACGTGCACATGTTACATAACGGCAGTCAATATCTCTGGGTGTGTTTAAATTGTTATTTTAGACTGCCATATAGACACACTTACTTTTACCATAGGAATTGTTTCTTCGTTTCTTCCCCTTTTATTAAGTAAAGAATGCCAAAACTTAAGACAATATTTGCGTAACCAAATTGTTGGGTTATTGCAAGCAGGCACCAGCCAGGGAGTGTGCGAGGCATTTTCGTGTCCACCAGTTGACAATTTCTCGCCTTCAACCTCGTGTTACTACCAGACGTCAAGACAATTACATACTTCAGCGTCATCTCCGAGATTGTTTCACAATAGCAGTTTCCACGGCAAATTTGATACACGGTCGTCACTGTAGGAATATAGAGATATTATGGAATCCGTTGCAGCCGGACAGATCTTGGCTCAACGTCACAGGCAGAATCAAGTGCGCTGGGCCCATGATATGATCAATAATCGACACCAGAACTGAAATAAAGTTGTTTTTCCAACGAATCACGATT
The DNA here is from genome assembly GCA_014843695.1 of Archivesica marissinica. NCBI lineage: Eukaryota > Metazoa > Mollusca > Bivalvia > Venerida > Vesicomyidae > Archivesica > Archivesica marissinica. Next base: position 39,329,865 of record CM026388.1, read on the forward strand.
TCCCCTAAGTTTTGCAGATGGCAGAATTCGTCTGTACCGACGTCAACATGAACGTTACCATGGTGGTTGTGTTGTAGAGCGTGATATGTTCGGGGGAGGCAGTATAATGGTTTGGGCGCCATTAATCCTGACTTTCGTTCGGACCATGTTCTTATTCAAGATAATTTGACCGCACAGCACTACATTAATGAAGTGCTTGCTCCTGTGCTCGTTCCACTGCTTTAACATAACGGTAACAACCGTAAGTTGACGTTCCAACAGGACAATGCATGCGCTCACAGTGCCTGTCTCACCCAAACTTACTTAATGAACCAGGGAATCAACGTTCTCGAGTGGCCTGCAGTGTCTCCCGACATGAACTGCATCGAGCACATGTGGGATGAACTCGGACAAGGACTTCGGCTACATCCCAGGGATCAGTTTAGAGGGCGATGTGGGCGAAATTGTCGCCCTAGGGACCCTGACATCGCCCTCTGGGGGCCCCACTTCTCATTTTCAAACAAAATTTTGTCTAGTAAGATACACTGGCCCATTATAAAGCACTCCTTCTATTCAAATGTTGTATTTAATGGTTGTACTGTGCATTTTAACCCTATTTTGCAGAAGTATATTAAAGAACACCATTTAAGGAATCGATCACGCGCTTTCTCACTTCTCCCAACAATTCTGACCTAGAATGAACCCTGCATCCACAACAACCTCAAAACGTCCGCATACTTTGGTTAGCACTGCAACAGGAATAGCAGAACATCCCTTTGCCAACCATACAACGCTTAGTGAGGTCGACGCAACGACATCTACAGGCTGTAATCACAAATAATGGGGGCCATAACCGCTGAGTTTAGAAAGCGCTAAATCCGAACACTGCCTTTCTTTGACTGGCTCTTATAAAGTCCAAGAAATGTCGATTTTGTTGTGAATACAAATACAATGTTAAGAGATACTTGAAATTGATTCTGATGTATCACAATGATCAAATCTCATACTACCGTGCACAGTATTTGGGTGTATATATCAGTGGTGCATTTCTAAAGTCTTTCAGTATACATGTATGCGGTCAACCTGTACCCTTCCACCCGTCGGCATAGTCTTACACCGTAGTACTATTTACTGTATATCCAGATTTTGGAATGGAGGGGGGAATTCCCCCATACTTTTTCAATCCTAGAATGGACACTGAAAAACGCGACCAAATACCAGTTACTCCTTCATCTTGTGGGTCAAGTGTATAAATTACGCGAAACAAACAGCTGAACAGTCTTCACGAAACTGATTGAATTTACACAGGACATTCGGTCAGACAGGATAAAAATTTCTGTCTGGCCGAAGAAAAATCTGTCTGACCGAATACTTTTTTGATTTTACAGCCGGATCTTGCTTTATAACATTCTTCTTCTTTTGGTCAGGCTTGTCCCCTTCAAAGAATCGGAACTGGCCGAACATGTTTTAAAGTAATACAAAAAAATATAATGAAAACGAAATCACCATTTAGCAATAGGGATTCAAATCTTTCCTTTTATTCCTCATCTGCTGGTCAGACGGTGTTATTGATATAGTGGTCTGGGATTGGTTGAAAAAGTGTAGGGCAGCCCTTTAGAGTTATTGATACATGAACTGATTGGCTGAGTAGGTATATTGTCACAAATAGTGAAAATGTCTAAATATTAAAATACAATATATGAGCTGCATTTTGGAGTATTTAAAAATATTTGGTGACAAATAAACAGCATATTATAAATGCAGGTGTCAGTGCAACATTCACCACCAACTTACCTTCAGAGTAGAGGGTTGTGCCTTTAGTGGGAAATTAAAAAAATCCAATTGGTCAACTCCATTGAAATTTGACATTTTCCTGTGGCTCAAAGGTGAAAAGGTTGAAAACTACTGTCTTTTGTGCCAAACTATTTTTAGGGAAAATCTAATGGCACTGTGTGGAAATTGCAATAGCGGTGTCTGACCTGCTACATTGTGTATGTCGCGAAAACATGTTACAGCAGTATTAGATCTAATCATCCGTATTATTGGTTGAAACTCGGAATCGTTTACCCAATGAAATTCGCACTCTTATAATTTCCGGAGATGGAAATAAAGCGCATAAATGATGGAAGATGGAAAATAAGCGCACCGGTCTGCAAAATTCCGTTTTTGTAAATATACGTCACATAGAACAACACATTGTGTAAATATACGTCACATAGAACAACACATTGTGTAAATATACGTCACATAGAACAACACATTGTGTTAATGTACGTCACATAGAACAACACATTGTGTAAATATACGTCACATAGAACAACATATTTTGTTAATTTAGTGCTTTAGGTTAATGCACACTAAATAAAACTTGCATGCTGGCTATTATTATTATTATTTTCATCGGACAGTAGGACCGATAAACTGCAAAAAGTCGTCGGACATTTCTGAAATTTATCGGACATGTCCGGCAGTCCGACGGCTTTCGTGAAGACTGCTGAAAACAAGATAAGCCTGACGCTAAATGTGTGCATTGTTGTAATTTATGTATCATCAATCTAGGTTGACACAAGTAAATGACCCAGGTGCTCATGCAGTTCGTAAGTGCATGTCTTAATACCATGCAGCCATCTTGTGGGTCAATAAACTAAATGCTGGCAACGTCATCTGAAATCTATGTATATATGACAATGTCTTATAGCAGGAGCTTACAACAGGCCAGTGCATTATTTTACAAACTGCCCAAAAAAACCCTGATTCAAGTTTATTTTTTAAATAAATCAGGCAAAATCCCCACCCCTGTTTAGGATTAGGGTCCTACCTTGAATCTGAATGGGCGGATTATGTCATTGCTGGGTTTTTATATGGAAGGATTATGGTCGGTCTGTGGATCAATTGTCATTTGACATGACACATTATTTCAATTTCTAATTTCAAATGTACCTGAACTAAATAGTAAATATGAAATTTATACATATATTATCGTTATGTAATGTTTTGCGTTTTAAATTGTCTGCCGTAATATCACACCACTGTAATATTAACTAAGCTTGTTGTTAAGTTACGGTTTGCAGTCCCACCTGCTCTAGCGGTCACCTGAAATGAACAGCCATCTGTTAACAGCTAATCAGATCCACCACAGCAACAGTAAATTACATGTCCTTACAGACAGAGATGGGGTCGACTACTTCCAAATGTATTGAATACAAATACTTTCCAATAGCTTGTTGAATATTCCAACAATGTATTTGGATACATTTTGATACAGCCTCCGGACCCACACTAGCATTCGAAACTAGTGTCATTTGCGATAAAATCCAAGAACATCCACACAAAATGAAAGTAAATAAATTGTTTGTCATAGTTTTTGACTGGTAGCCCGGTTAATCTTAATCGAGACAGAGCAGTGTGAAAACTGGCGAAAATCTCTAGATACAGTCTGATTGTTTTGCAGAGTACACATGTCGGTCAAGGACGTATAATGTGTGAATAACAATCTTTTGACACACAAGGGGATAATTTGCAATATTAAACTGGCAGTTTAATCATACCGATGATTGGGTTGATTGGGTTATCAACTCGGCAATTAAAATATACATGATGAATTATAATATTGTTTATTCATGTCCATGATTGCCCATGGATAATTGACTGAAATTGCATTGATGGCTTGTTGGAGATGACATTCAAAGATTTATAATTTTCGCAAACTCAAGCAATTTGAGGAAACTGTTTGCAGCTGTCGAAAATTAAAAGCGAATGACGTAAATAAATAAAAGAACTTGTTACCACCAGACAATCAGATTATTGGCAAGTTTTCTATTAAATGGTACTTGCCAATTTTCAAAATGGTTTCTGCACATCATCCGAGTGTTGTGAAATGCCTCCCTCTAAAACCGCTAAATTACAAAAATCGTCAATCGGATATTCTCTATAGAGTCGTAGAAGAATGGCCAACCTTGGCTACGTTGTGAATATAGTTCAAAGTTAATGTTTTGTGACATCTGCATAAAAATACAAAATTCTGTGTGTGTTTTACATTTATTTATCGTCGCTACCGGTTGCCCATATGAGCGATGCCTCCTGAAGAGATCAGTCATTTTAGATTTTTGGAGGATAGTGCAATGATACAGACAGAGACCCATTCCAGAGTCTCCTCTGGTTCTTTTACGTGCACATTGTAGAAGCACCAACATGAGACCTCGGTTTAACGTCCCATCTAAATGACTTAATTTTATTATGGTCAGACGGGGGATCGAACCTGCAATCCCTGGATTACCAGTCCAGAGTGTTACCACTGGACTACAGATCTGTCTGTACAAAATTCTGTTCTGGTTGCAATCTTTCTAATAGTACCAGCTCAAAGCCAAAAAACAACAGACCTAACACGTTTAGCAAGAGTAGACTTTAAACCAATATGAAATAACATAATATATAACACTTTAAAATTTAAAGATATTAGTCTGATTTATAGACCAATATATTTAACATTGTAAGTGATACATTTTCCATTAATCCATCATTACATATCGCCAAAATTTCAACATTTACACCCTCCCCCATTTTATGTACCGCTTAAATGACTCAAACTTTTATCACCCCAGTGTGGCAACTTGTACCCTATATACAATGAAAGCAAAACTGGTTGTGGTACAAGTTGCCCGAGTCCAAGGTGTGACATTTATTAACATGGGTAGCTTGATATTATTATGGTTTATTTGTGTATCAAAATGGCAACTTGGAATTGCACCGCTCAGGGGTTAGAGACATTTTTCGAAGCTGCTCATCCGGTATGATTAGTGACTGAAAATCCAATCACAGTTAGAAAACTTTCACTAGTCGTTGTAATATGTATTTTGTCAAATAAATTACGCTCTTTTTATTACATGTGTCGCCCAGTTTAGTGGAAGGCGAGACTAGGCAGTCACCTTTCCCGGCAGTGGCGGCGGTTGTGACGGTGCCATCAACAATTACATATTTGCATATAACTAAGAAGCCGTAATATATGCTTTGGTAGCTTTGGTAGCTTGCATGTTGTTTCTAGGAGTTACTCCCTGCCCTCCTAACAAGTCCCCACCCACCAAGAGTGACATTGAACCTGAATTTTGGCTGAACTCAAAAATTGTCAACAGCTTTGGCGGGTATTGCTTTGAATCTTCGCATAAACATTCACATTTCTGAAAAACAGTAAAAAATATGGCTTTAAAACTTTGCATACATATATATCCGAGGACTAATTCTTTACACAAACAGTACATGCAAGTCCCACCCTACTAATGACCTTCAATTTGCATTTTGGCTATTCGTTGGAAAGCATAAATACATTTACGATCAATCACTCATGCGAGACAATCTTGTTGAAAAGTTACAAGCCAAACACTCCAAACATTCATGAAGAAAAAATCATTCTGTCAACTGATCCACAACTTATTTTCCACTCACAGATGCCTAAACAATTCATAAAACAATACAGTTTTAATTACGTCACTGGATTTGTGCAACATTTCTTACTCTTTCCATTGATGAATATGGAAGGAATTCATTGTTGTGCCTACAATGTACATATATGTATATTTATATGTCAGTAGCTGACACTGTAGCAACAATCATTGAAAACACTAGCAGGTGGCTAATATACTCTGTTAAACTATGCAATTACTTTGTTCATAAGTTAGGTGGCTGCCATTTGTGAACAGAGTTATATTGTTTTAGTTGTTTGGAAGTTTACATGTACTGATATATTAAATGTTTAGACTTTCCAGTGACTTGTACATAGATTCTTGCAACAGAACGTTTTTCGGGGTATTTGTTTTTAAAATGGAACCGAAACAGTTTTGGATTTTTTTCTTTAGAACTTTAAAAATACCCACAATGGTGTCATTATATGTTTATCCTGTCAGTTGGTATCAGAAACAATTCTATCTTTTTCTCATGTAAAACATCAGAAATACACAATTTGCAAAATAAAAAGCCTAAACATTTCCGAATATTAGTATTTTGCTTAAAAAGGTTTGATGTCTCTAGGTCCGCCTCCGTGGCCGAGTGGTTACGGTCGCTGACTTGTATACCACTGTAACCTATCATCACTGATGGTCACAGGTTCGAGCCCCGCTCAGGCCGTGTCTCATATATATGAAAAAGTTGGCAGTTTCCTACAGAGGTTGGTGCACCCAAGTACTGGTTAACCGCTGGAGCCTGCCCAGGAAAGGTGTTGTTAGGTAAACTGTCCGCCGGCAATATAGCCCAAAATGGTGCTGATGCAGGCGTAAAACCCAAAATATAAATATAACATAATTGATGTCTCTAGATTGAAATAAGATATTGTGTCTAATTTTTACCATCTTATGTTACACTTCTCGTTATTTATTTTGTTTTACCCACATAGGACACAAATTTAAAGCACAGAAATATACTGAGTCAAAAAAGAAACGATACCTGGTGTTTATGTGTCTATAATTTCAATGAGCCTCCGAAACTGTCTGCTGCGTGATGACGTAATTCGTCGGACAGGGGTCTAATGGAGTTTTCACACAGACGTCAATACCGAGTATGGGCACCATTTGTGTCTCTCACTGCAATGCACCGCCGTCGCATCGAACGGAAGAGTGTCTGAATCTCTTGCTGGTCAATATTTGTCCACTCCTGACGCAAAACATCCCTCAGTTGGTTTAACGTTACCGGCTGACCTCGTCTGACGCGGCGGTCTAACGTATCCCACAAATGTTCTATGGGTGACAAGTCTGGTGACAAAGCAGGCCATGGCAGGGTTTCAATATTGTTCTGCTCCAATAATGTGGTGGAAATCCGAGCAGTATGACACCTGGCGTTGTCCTGTTGGAACAGTGTGACGTTTCTGTTGGCGTTAAAGAACGGCACAACAACTGGCGCAAGGATCTCATCACAGTACCGCTGGGCGTTTAGGTTCCCGTCCACCACTAACAGTTCAGTGCGACTGCCGAAGGTGATACCGCCCCACGCCATAACGCTTCCGCCCCCGAACAGATCGACCTGACGTACACATGCGTCGGCGCAACGTTCACCGCCTCTGCGATATACTGGCCATCCGCTCGACGCAAACAGAACCGCGATTCACAGCGAATTCCACTGTAACCGAGTCCAGCGAGCACGTTCCGTCGTCCATTCCCGCCGTACGTCACGGTGACGTCGTGTCAGGATGGGTCCAACGTATGGCCGATAGGCACGAATGCCACGTTCACCGAGCCGGTTCCTGACTGTTTGTGCACTGATGCGATTGTTGGTCATCCCAGGAGTAACGGCAGCTGTGTGCGTAGCAGGTAGGAACCGGTCACGTAAATGTGACGTCCGAATGTGACGGTCCTGTTCACGCGTCGTCACACGTGGTCGACCAGATCTTGGACGGTCGTCCACCGATCCATGTGTTCGATAACGTCGAAGTAGACGTGTTATCGTGATCCGCGTAACCCAGAGTCGATTTGCGACGTCACGCTGACGTAAACCGCCGTCAATCATGCCAATGGCACGCATTCTCTGATTGCGGTTTAGCCTAGGCATTTTGTTAGAGGTAACAATGGGTATGTAAGGTGTTTTTCCTCGATGATAATGCAATACCAGTACAATAAACCGGTTTTCCGATTTGTACATGTGTAGGAAGTTGTCTTTGTTGAGGAGCACGTGCAAATCGGAAATTCGGCGTTCCAGGATTATCGGGTGTTTATTTACCTGTGTTTATGGTTGGCTGACGTTGCAATAAGATACCCGGTACTGATACGTAATAATATATTAAACCTTTCTATGGTTTTATCCGTTTTACGTCATTTTTAGTTTGGTATCGTTTCTTTTTTGACTCAGTATATGTTATTTTCATATAGCCGGAAAATGTGTTGTGCTACATTTGCTTGATGTAATACTAGACATTAATGTCTAATTTATTGTAACAAAAACTTAACTTCTGCAAATAATGCTACTATATGCACATGGTGCCAATAATATATAATTATACAGTGTTTTCTTTGCATTACAAGTATATTCCAAATTAATGAAATCACTTGCTAAAACAACTCTATGTGCATGTAATTTCCTCACCTTTATACATTGGCAAATAAATGCACATTCTTTTATCATGATGTCTTTAAAAGCAGTGCTCACGGAAACTATTTTTAACAGACAGGCCCAGGGCTTGTCACCTGAAAATGGACAAGCCCTGATTTAAAGTGGACAGGACCATTCATTATATGCATGTTTTATCAATATGGGTAACTTTCTAGTATACAGTCCTGGTCTGTGAACTTGTATCATCTTCCTGATGAAAGTACTGAGTGGCACAAGCTTTGTGTGAGCTGCTTGCCTGGTGTGCCCTTATTGGATCTAACTGGAACTGATCCATACCTGTAGTAAACACATTCTTGTCTGCCAGAATAGGAAATCGCTCACAGTAGATGCAAAAAACCGTTAATGATAGAGGGAGTAACGAAATGTACAATTTGCAGGAATCTTGGGACAATTGGCAGTAATCTTGACATTATACTTAGGGTTAGATTTTATCTTCAATTGAAGAGTATTCTTTTCAGCTCTATTTTGCTGCTACCTGTTGTGTGGGATTACTGCCTCTATCCCTAACCATACAAAACATCTCGTGTGTTATTTCATGAAACCGTAGCCAACTGAAAAACTCTTTTCCGTTTTGAAGTGTTTTTACTGTCACATTATTCAATATTGTGTTTACATTTTCTACTTTCACTTTCATTTTGGACAACCCATGAGAAATTTCAACATGTTTGTCCACTTCACATCTGTAGAAGTTCCATCTACTCAATTATGCTAATATATCCTATCATATCTCGCCGCTAATCTGCTAATTAATCCGTTGTTCATGCATTGTGCAGACAAAGACCACTCACTTTATTTATGCATATTAATGAAGGTATATCCCTTATACAGCCAATCAGCGAGTCGTATGCTAATGTATCGGGGGTTTCTCAGCATGATTGAGAAATTGACCTTTCTGCAAACGCTACTTAGGCACACAGGTGCTCGCTGTAATCACACGAGACAAGCTATCTAACAAAATGGCGTCTAACGCAGACCTGCATCGAGTTGATCTAGATAAAATTCCATCGAATTTCTCGGTTTTATTTTACCCAGATATTAATATCTTGTTGAAAGCAAGTCAACAAGTGTTTAGGTTCTTCAGTGAAGGTTATTTCTCTAATGTACAGATATATTTAACGGATGAGGACGTGTTAAGTGTTCGTGGAAAATGCTTTCGCAGTCAGCGGAAGAGTGAACAACCACATCTTGTCAACTTTGACATTAAAAGAAATGAAATATGCCACCGTCTTGAGAGACTCGACCCTATGCCTCCTAGAAGACTCGAACATTAGGCCCAAAAACTGAACACCAGTATTTTCACTGAGCTAATATGGGAATCCCACAGCTCTGCACATGCATGGGTACTATTACTACTATCTGATCCCTAGTCCACCATCCACGACAATATGTATGAACCACATGTATAATTTTAATCACCATTATACTCTTGTGAACAGTAGATATATAAATGCAGAATATATTTTTTCAAAATATTTTATTATGCATAAATAAATTAAATTCAACTTGTGTGCAAATATATATGTTTGCATTAATTTTGGATGTATTCAGCTGGTCGTTTGGTCGTCCACACAACTTAATCCACCTTAGACATTTTTCAAGATTTGTCTTAGGTTTTGGAAATGGCACGAATTAAACGTCACCTATCAATCGATCTGGATATCTACTATCACTGTCACACAGCCCGTAACTACATCTTTTCACCATTGTCAATGACAGACAGCATTAATTAATTTGTATTTATTTTTCAAAAAATAATTTCAAAAAATAATTTCAGATCACGATCACTCAATTTCACTTAAAATTTTACTAAATAACTCGTTTGTCTGACAGAACAATAAAACAATGACTCGGTGTAGTAATCAATACTTCTTCTTCTTCTTGTCGTTCGCGAATCACATGGACAAGCCGGCAGCAAACACGAAATGGGCCGTCCTCAGATCCTCCAGGCAGCCATGTAACTTCGTCTGGAGAGAAGTATCTGTTGCCCAGGTTGTTTTCCTCAGCCCATGAAGATTGGGACACTCCTGGAGGATGTGTTCTGCAGACTGGTCCCCTATTTTGCAGCTGCAGGCAGTTGATGGAGCTAGTCCAAGCTTCCGACACATATGGAAGTTCAGGCGGTTATGCCCTGTTCTAAGCCGGAATATCGTGACTTGCTCCTGTCTGGTGAGAAGGTGGTAGTCATCCTTCTCGACTGTTGGCTTTGATGCAGATTTGATTATGGTGCATTTCTCCTTGTAAGTCAAATCTTTGTCTAGTTGCCTCTCGGTAGAACCTTGCTTGGCAAGCTGGTCAGCGGCTTCATTGCCAGGAATGCCTATGTGTGCAGGTACCCACTGGAGGACAGTTCTTTTAGTTACACTTGACTGTTCGAAGGGCTTCCATCAGGTGGGGTTCTTTGTTGTTAAACAGGGCATCCAGAACTGAGAGCGCATCAGTCAGGAAGACAACCTGGGCACACTCTACAGTTTCAAGGGCCTGTACTTCTGCCCCATAGTTGCTGCAGTGTACTCCAGTAGGTAGAGCAACTGACTGTGTGTGTCCATCTGGGTGTCGGACATACACGCCTGCTCCTCCGTTTGCTACTGCTCTTGTGGCTGAACCATCTGTGTAGCCATGCTTCTCCAGGATAACTTTTGAACGTTTGACGTCATCATGTTGTCTATCTCTGGATGTCATGTATGGGATTGTACTGCAGATGGTAACCTTGGATTCATCGCTAGTCAACCATGGCATTGGAGGCAATGTCTTGGCTGGGAGATGGCTGGTGTGCTTTTGAGCAAGCTTCTTGGACTGGTGGATGAAACTGCTTCGCTTTAGACGATTCTTCGTTAGTGCCTCAACTCTCTGCTTCATCGGTTGTTCTTCCTGACATCGAAACTTCTCTGTCTGTAGAAGAATTCTTGTGTCGCGACGTTCTTGCAGTGGCTGGATGGAAGTAATTTTCTCCATGGCTTTGATTCGAGTGCTCTTCATTGCACCTGTGATCAGCCTGAGAGCCTTGTTCTGAACCTTGTCGAGTGTCTGTTGGTTGGTCTTGGCTGATGATGTCCAGGTAGTGGATCCATATTCCAGGTGAGGCCTGACCACACCTTGGTATATAGTCTTCAGGATGTGATCATTGGCACCCCATGTGGTGCCAGCAAGCTTCCGAAGGATTGCAAGCTTGCGCTTGGCTTTGGCCTCTGCTTTCTGGATATGTGGCTTCCATGTCTGCCGTCTGTCAAATGTCACCCCCAAGTATGTTGGCTCGTTGTCCATCTTCAAGGCAGTTCCACCGACTTTGATGGTTCCAGCTTTCTGTTTGGTGGAAAGTGTGAAGAGTGTGGTTGACGACTTCTCCTTATTAATAGAGATGCACCAGTCTTCTGCCCATGCTGTGAGCTTGTCTGCGGCCATCTGCATTCTGTATGTGGCAGTCGTTGCATATTCTTCAACACACCACATGACCAAGTCGTCAGCATAGAGTGCTGCTTTGATACCATGTGGTAGCTCTGCAAGCAAGTCATCGATGAAGATGAGGAACAGCGTAGGCGAGATCACTCCTCCTTGAGGAACACCGTGTCGGATGAGGAATTTCTTGCTCTTCTGGTTGTTAACAAGTACTCTGGCTCTGCGATTGTGTAGGAAGGATTTGGTCCATCGTTGCATCTTGACCAGCAGCCCATCAGTCCAGACTTTGTCAAAAGCCTTCTGGAGGTCTATCCAGGTTGCAAAAACTACCTTCTGGCCTTGGAATGCATCCTCAACTTCCTGAGCGAGGTATGTTGCCTGGTCCTCTGTGCATCTGAACTGTCGGAATCCTGCTTGTTCCTTGGATATGAGGTTTTCTGTCTCAAGGTACCACATGAGTCTCTTGTTAACTATCCTCTCCATTGTCTTGACCACACAGCTAGTGAGACTAATAGGGCGATAGCTGGAAGCTTTCTTTCTATCCTTGCCGTTCTTGTAGATTGGGATAACAGTGGCTTCCTTCCAGATCTGCGGAACTATGCCTTCTTTCCAGCTAAGATTGAAGATGTCAAGAAGTTTCAGCATGGCTGAGCATCCAAGATGAGTTAGCATCTCATTGGAGATTCCATCTGGTCCAGGTGACTTCCTCTTTTTCAGTTGTCTGAGCGCTGTGTACAGTTCCTGGTATGTAAGTGGACGTTTCATGGAGTCTTGTTCCGTATGCCTTTTACTTCTATCCTTCTGTTCTTTCCGTGCCTCTCTTTGCTGTTGGCGTGTGACTTTGATGTTGCCCTCTTTCTGGTAGGCTTTGGCGAGACAGTCTGCAGTCTCTTTGCCGGTCAACAATGTCCCATCCGCATCCAACGTGATTTTCTGTCTGTTATTTTCTTCATCATTTAGCTGTTTCGTGAGCCTCCACAACTTCCTCCCGTCCTTCTCAAGGTTCAGGGCAGCAGTTTTTCTCCCTCCAACTTCGTCGTGTAGCTTCCAGTTTAGATTTTTGAAACTGTGCCTTTGCTTACTGAAGTTGTTCATGGTTTTCTTGTGATGGCTGTTCTTCTGCCCTGTTCCTTGCTTCAGTGAGTTCATCTTGGAGGGTCTGCAACTGATTGGTCCAGTAGGGCTTGTATTCTCTTCTCGCACCTCTCGGGATGGTTTCATGGGCAGCTTTGAGTATGCAGCTGTTGAACTCTTTCACCACGTTGTTAACATCTCTTCCTTGTACCTGTATGCCTCGAGTAAGAGAATTGGACCGAATAGCAAAGAGACTCCACTTTCTTGTAGTTCCATCTAAGGTAGGGATGGTCTGTCTGTATCACTTCACTGCTGAGTGTGAGGAACACTGGTTTGTGGTCACTTCCACCAAGTTGATCGCCAACTTCTCTAACCGTACCTTTCTGGATGTCCTCTGTGCAGAATGCTAGATCTGGAGAGGTAGTAGTGTGCCATCGCCTAGAGTAGAAGGTTGGTACATCATAGGGCTGGTTGACGAGAATCAAGTTGTGCTCATCCTGCCAGTCCTCCACGTCATCCCCACGCCTATCAGACTGTGCATATCCCCAACTCTGGGAATGACTATTGAAGTCACCAACAACCATGTATCGACTGTTTGAAACTCCATTAGTAAGGGCAAGGGCTTTGTCATTTCGGCAGTAGTAGTTGACGAGGTTCAACTCAGTTGATTTGGTCTTGATCTTGAACTCCTGGTATTCCGCTCCTTCAAGGTAGGTTTTCACTTCGCTCGCATTGATGTTGTTCCGGACTAGAGTGAGCACACCACCCTTGTGTCTGTCTTGTCGGTCTGCTCGGAGGCACTGGTAGCCTTGTACTTTGAACGTCTTGTCTTTGTTCAGGTGTGTTTCCTGTATGCAGCAAACACTTACCTCTTTGTCCTGTAGTACTTGCTCAAGTTCAGTCTTTTTGTTAATGAGCACAAGATTTGTTAAAGACTCCTTCAGCATTCCACTGCATGAGCACAAGAGGTTTCGGCCAGTAGCTGTCCTTCGCCGTCCCCTGGGTCCACAGGGCGGCTTAGGGTGACCTCCAGTAGCTAAGGATGGGTTCCTTCGAGGTATGGAACCCGGCACTGTACCTGCCTGGCAGGTCTTCACAGGTCCAGCACCATCTCGGTTTACTCTTTCTGTCTTTGTGATTCATGTTGCGTTATGCGTAGTACCGTGGTTTATTAGAATGCGCCGTGCGGCCCAGTACTTACGGCTTCAGCATTCGAGGTTTCTGTTGGGGTTACCTCACCCTTAGGCTAGGACTTTTAAGGCGGTCCATATATTCGCCTGATGCACCCGTTGTGGGACACGTGGAGTATTTAATAGGAGTAGCTTTGCCATGTGCTATCCTGCCCCGTCCTGGTAGGTACACCGCCATATGGTCCGGGACTGCTTATTTGATTCACAGCTAACCCCCATATCTGAGGGCCGTTTCCCCTATCCGCCACCTGAGGACCCGCTGGGTAGGGGATGGTCGCCCCACTACTGAATTGGAAGCAGCATGGACCAGGTAATCAATACTATAATTGTGTGCACACATTTTATAATTGACCAATTATTAGCACAATCGGTGCTAAATTCCGATGTGCAATACTTTGATCTTAATAATAGCAGTAGGCCCCTATCGGGATATTAAGTCGGCGGTCTCTGTGATGTACCGGTAGTCGGTAAGTTGTTGATTACTCCCAATAAACAGTGTGACACGCTTAAATTTGATTGCTGTGTTTGCGATAAAAGAATGACTATATGGGGTCAGTCGGTGTTTTTATAGATGCATTGTTTTTAAAGCAGCTGTCTGGTATTTTGTAGTTCATATACACACTTAGATTTGTCCAAGGATTTTGAAATGGGTTGAATTTAACGTCGATCACCAGGATATCGACTAATTTTGTACTATAACTAACCCACACACCAAAGCTACACATTTTCAACATCATTAAAACAATTTAAAACCCGTATTTTCGATCAAATTCACGCCTTTTCAAATTTGTCTACTCGTTACTAGTTTGTCTAATATGCATTGTTTGTCTAACAAGATGGCGGCGATAAACCGTTGCCGGGGGTGTGCACGAATGGTGCGATGCGATTGGCTAACGCCAGCTGTGAATCAAAATCGGCAGAAAGGTCAATTAGTGAAGTCATTGTTTATTGGGGGCTATAATTTAGGTGTTGCAGTAGCTAATGTGCTGTAAACAGAGGACAAAAGAGGTATAATTGATTGATTTAGTCACCAGGCCCGAGAATGTTTACGAGTGTCATCTCCGAGACCGGAAATCACGCGACATTAAAATGCGACATCCAAATTTGTTTACGGGCCTGAGATATTTTTAGGCACAGGCCCGCAGGCTTGTCAGATTTAAAGAGAGACAGGCAGGACTTGGATTTTGAGGGGCCCCAGGCATCGGGCTGTCCTATTTTTCGAGCACTGAAAAGGTGTGAATTTGTCATCAAGGCACACATTCCTTTATCTAATCAAGCTTTGGAACCTCTTTTTCTCACTTGATTCGTTATTTGATTTAGTTTCTTTAGACATTTCTGAGAAAATAAAATTATTTGATGCAAAGGGCATTACAAATTTTATACCTCTGAAGGATGCTGCTGTTCAAATGGCATCCAAAAGGCTAAAATTACCAAAACATCAGTAGTTAGAAACATGTGCTATTTGTGTTTGGCATAATGAATCAATGTATGTAATTCTAATGTTGTATCTTAAATGCGGTCTCTACAGTTTTGTAAAAAAGGTTTACAATAATAGAATTTGTTCATACTTGGTACATCACTAGTACTATGTATTCCTTGTTCATACTTGGTACATCACTAGTACTATGTATTTCTAACCAAAATATGAAATAAAATTGATATACTGACTTCGTGTTTTTTATTAATTTTTTTATAACATGCCTATTTTTCATTTCGGCCAATAATTTCTTATTTTGGCGACAAAAGTAAAATAAAAAAATATTTGCAATTATTATGTGTGTATTTATATACTGATATGATACATATGACTATTAATCATAACTGCATGTAACTATAAACATAAAATATGCTTGATTTTGAGTTTTTGTATTTTTCATATCATATTTAGGATATAATTTCAAATATTTTTTTCTTGCAATAATAGATATTTCTTCAAATGTTGTATATCATTAGTTCAATGTATGCCTAAGTAAAACATTAAATAAAATTGGTATGCTAATGACTGTTTGTTTTTATGAATTAATTTGTAACATGCCAATTTTCTCACTTTCTTTAAAACTGTTGGACATCTGTGTATCTCGTCAGTAAGCTTACAACAGGCATATTATTATATAAAAATAACGTTTACAACATTAAATGAAGCCATTAAGATTGTGTCCTTAGGCAAGGCTTTCTCTGCCGAACTGAAGGCCATAGATCTCGCTCTAGATCTTGCAGTGGAATCACACTATGTTCAATATATCATTTTCTCTGATTCCTTGTCTGTTTTACAGGCTTTGTATTATGAAAAGTTTGAAAATCCTGTTGTTTGTACTTTGCTTGAAAGGATTTCTTCCCTTTCAGAAACAAATACATTTGTGTTCTGCTGGCTTCCGAGTCATATGGGAATAAAAGGTAATGAAATGGCTGACCAGAATGCAAAGCTGGCTTTGTCATTATCAATTTCTAGGATTAAAGTGTGTTATACCGATTTTAAATCTACAATTCTTACCTTAATTCAATCCTCTTGGCAGGCCCAATGGGATGGTGAAATTTTTAACAAACTTCATTCGGTCAAACCAACACTTGGCGAATGGTGCCCAATTTACAGGCCTATTCGTCGAGAAGAAGTCATTCTTGCCCGTCTCAGGATTGGTCATTCTCGAATATCACATTCATGGCTGTTGTCACGAGATGATGCACCAGAATGTATCCCATGCAATACTCTATACACGGTGGAGCATATCTTAATACACTGTGTTGACCTTCAACCAATCCGGTTGCAGTACTACAATGTGGACAACATTAAAAAACTCTTCGACTCTATCAGAGTAGAGTCCATCATATCATTTATCAAGGCAATAGGAATTTACAATAAGCTGTGATATCATGCCTTTGTAGTAATCATTCATTCATATATTACCTGTAATTAATCTTACGTCTTTATAACTTCTTAGTATTAATTTTTACGTAATGCATATACTTATATAGAATTTTATTTCATACACTCAACAATAAACATAACTTTAATGCGCGCTACATGACCTTAGATGTCGTTGCGCCGTAAAACACCATTCATTCATTCATTCATTCATTCATTACAAAGAGCAACACATCGTCTCCTGAAGTTTCTTTCAACAAGTTAATGTTATACACTCTGTGTTCTTTTGACTGCTTGTTTGCGTTAGAACGGAAGTAGACGGTCTCGGATTTTCTGTTCTGCAGTAATGACGGAGCAACAAGATCATCAAATCTGTATTCTCACCGACCAACGTTGTGGTGCAATGTCGGGATCGTTCAACAGTTGCCTTAATGATATCAACGTGGTTACTGAATGACATGGCATCCCCTATTAGATAGGACTGTGCAGTCTGCATAAGACTCAGCTATTGCATTATATGAGTCGCCTTTCTTCCACGGTAAACGATGGAGCAGAGAGCCATCATCAAGCAAGTAACAATCTGTTTTGGGAATAGAGTTCATTACAGCCTCACTTGGAAAGTTCGCAGCATGGTCTCGAATTGCCTGAGCAAGCTGAGGTTTGTCTGCTTTTCGAAGAATGTTCCTGGTCTCAAAGAGGGCTGGAGGGTAGGGGCTTAGTTCATACATCAAAACCTCTTCAAGGGAAAGATCTCCTGACCTTGACACCACAAGGAAACGCTGGAACAGAAGGGCAATATCAATGGTACGATCAGGAGCAATCTTCACAGCAGAGATATTCCCAAGAGTTTTGGCTCTGTTTTTCCGCTCCAATTTGTAAGTAAATGCCGATCTTCCGATTATATCTTCAATGATCTTGTTCCCAACTGATTCAAAGTCATGAACATTGACATCTGGCCCAGCCACCATCCCATTGACAATGTTTCTCAGAGTAGGATTAGATGTGAATGGTGAGCAGGCTGCAAGCTTTATCCGAATTTTCTCAAGATCAGATGCATCTCTTTTGATGCGCACCTCAGTTGATTCTTTGTATTGCAGATTTGTAGTATAGGTTAGGTTTGTGAAATCCTGTATTGCAATGTTGTACTCGGATGTTACAGGTGCAGTTAATGTCCAAAGGTTTCGAATGTCCTCGGTCATCCCACTGACGCGAGTTAGACCATCACTGCTCTTTAGAGACATCATCAACGTTTGTTCAATGACAAGATCACTACTAAGCTCTGCCCGTGCTGATTGCTCCTACGAGCAATGTGAAAACCATCAAAGGAACTTTCAATATATATGTCTGGGTGCTTTTCCTCCAGGTTGCTCATTTGCTGCAGGTAGTAATGAGCAAATCGCAGGTAATTGAAGTGCTCAGCTGCAGCAAAGACAGTTAGGCAATTGGACACTGCCTGCAAATGCATCATCCAAGACCCAGTATGATCCGCCTTGATCAACATTCTTGCCATACGCTGATAATTCAACTGAATGATCTCTGAGGTCTGAGCAAGTTCAGATTTCTTCTCCGTTACTGTCTCGGGTTGGATCAAAACCTCATAACAAGCAGCATCTCCTAGCGTCGTCTCTCCGCTAAGAAGGGAGGAGTACAATTCCTCGGCTTGATACAGCAGTGTCTGCATCTCGGGATCGTCTTTGGCCATTTCCGTTATAAGCTGGCTATGTAGGCACTTGTAAACAAGAAGATAGCCCCGCAAAGCCCTCTGGACAGCTTTTCCTGTCATCATGTGCACAACTGCATTTTTTCCATAGACAGTCTCAAGTATGTTTTTGAGACAGCTCCCTTCCATGAGAGTTCCTATGGCACCCTGCAAGTTCATAAGTGTATGGAAACACCCCAACATCAGAACAATGCCGTTCAGGTGACTACTTTGTGGCGCATCAATGATGATTTCGGCAGCCTTCCAATACAAGGGCTGGTCAAAGTTACAATGGTGGGAAGGTTGTGCTTCATGGCAAGGTTGCAAACAAAGTCTATTATAGACAAAATGCACGGTTTGTCTCCAGAGTACATATTGATCATAGGCAAGATGACCTATTAGATAATGGCCCACTTCCATTTTTAATGGTCTAAATGTGTTCCTTACCCCTCCCCCAAACATGGGGATAGACATCAGGAGCATCAAATTTGAGTCATTAGTTACATAGTCATGATCATTAAGAAGTTTCGGCAGCCATCTTGGACGCCATTTTGAAAACATAACTTTTCCGGGGGTCCTACTTTGGTAAACTTTAAGTATGTTATAAAGTACACTAAACTCTACCAGAATCAGTTGAGAAACCTTTTGTAGCAATTTTATGGGGGTATTTTCCATATATCGACCTGACTAATGCCTGTCTTTTTGAGTGTAAAGTTCATTGGAAATGTAATCCTGTGTTGGCTTCCATTAATATTAATCTAACAGACTTCAAATACTTTAGACAAGAGTAGATCATAGACTGACTAAGGAAAAAATGAAATGTAACACATACAAGTTTAAAGATATTAGTCTGAATTGAAGACAAATAAATAAATAAATAAATAAACTAAACAGATTAAACCCGGTTCTCCCACACCAACTCCTTCGTCCACACAACTAAATGGGTCCAATGTTGGCCCTGCAATATTGGCATAATATATATATCCTATCCACTCTGTAAATATGTCGTGAATTCTGAAATAATGTGGCACACATGTTCTCCATATGAACATGATGTGATGCATCCAAAGCCAAGGTCCCTACCCCAAATATCAAGGTCACACTTGGAGATTAATGGTATATTTTGATATATTGAAGTTGTCAAAAGTATAACATCACCACTCATTGTAGTATTTTCCAATAAATTGGCACAAATGCTCATCCTTGTGAGATCATTTGTTAATACCCCTCTGTACCCCCTCCCCCAACATTTGTTTTTTTGCTGCCATACAATGTATTACATGGCAATGCTGTTCAGAAGAATGTGTAGTAACTAGTGATAAACCGATTATCGCTAAGTCGCCGACAATCGTTCGCGCCGGCATGGACATCGGCGATAATCGATTGTGAAAATGTGTAATCGATTATAATCGACGAGTCTTTATTTTTGTCTCTTTTATGTTTGTTTATACCTCAAATAAAACCACGATTTACTATTGGCTGTATTTTATTAGCATTGCACGTTTGCAACAACAATTCTAACTGTATCTAGTACTAGACTTTTCACTAGTATGTCACTAAGCGTTCTGTCCTCTATTAACTTAAAAACTAATGTTATATCAGGTGGCAGTCTACTAACTTAAAGTCTAGTACTCAGATGTAACTGAGTAACTAATTTGTCGAAACTAGTAACTTGTAAGTAATTTATTAGTACTAAATAGATTGTTAAACTCACAAATTAGATGGAATGATTTTGATTTATAACTATATCAATTGCCCGATTAATAATCAATTATCTAATCGGTTTACCCGTCCGATTATTCCGATTAATCGATTATGAATTTTGAAACCGATGCACATCACTAGTAGTAACAATGCTATTTATATGTGACCATATTTGTGTGTGGTAGTTTATGTCACTATTTATAAGATACTATATTTCTCAACTTTCTAAACTTTCTCATCTTCTATTATCACCATTTATAGTAAAAACTGTAACAATATCAGTCCTAATCATGAACTATATTAAATGTTCTGTGAAAACTATTACATTTTTATGTATCGGCAATGCAAAAACTGTATCTGAATCACAGCTCTGTCAACTATTGAATTACATACCCAGTTGCAAGTTTCACTAGAATCTTTCTTATAAATTTCAATCTAAATTAAAAAACAAGTGGTTATTGTTTTGTTCCTTTGCAATTTCAGTTGACTCGGACGAAGATATAGATGACATTGACTTGATGGCCACGCAGACCTTTGTCACTGACCTGCAAGCAATGAATCCTACAGTTGTGCAAGTGCATCAGGTGAACCAGGTACCTTTTTCTGTATACGACAAACCTGAAATTTTAAACTTTATTTATATTACAATGATTGCGAAGCAAGTTTTAACAACTTATATTAATCACGCTCGTTGGCGCGGATGGAAGCATAAATGTGGGAGGAAACCGGAGTACCCGGAGAAAACCCACCTGTCCGATCTGGCGACCACCGTACCATCTCACATACTTCCCGGTCCGAGGATTGATGAGAAGCGAGTAAACCTGAAATATATATGTACAATGTATGTTATTGCCGTCGTTTACAACTGTGGCCACTGAGGTGTTCTATACCTAAAACTTGTAATTTGGAGACATTTTGGGTGCCATTTGACACCATTTTGCCCAAGATGATAACAGATTCCCTACGTACATGGATATGCCTAATTCTCTTTTAAAGTTAAACGTTTAAAATTGAACATACAAGTTGTAGAGCAATACACAGGGATCATTCTAGAGGGCGATGTGTGCGAAATAGTCGCCCTAGGGACCATGACTTCGCCATCTTCTCCCTAAAATAATGTTTTATTTATTTTTTGGTTTTTACGATTTTCAAACAAAACTTTGTCTAGTGAGATACACTGGCCCATTATAAAGCACTCCTTCTATTCAAATGTTGTATTTAATGGTTGTACTGTGCATTTTAACGCTATTTTGGAGAAGTATATTAAAGGACACCATTTAAGGAAGCGATCACACGCTTTCTCACTTCTCCCAAAAATTCTGACCTAGAATGAACCCTGAATACAACTATTTTTTTATGCTATTACTTTATGCTATTGCTTTGTATCATTTACAGAATTCAAAGTCACCTGTCTCATCCCAGGCTAGTCAAGGCCAAAAAACGGCGGCCATCATCCAGCCTGCTCAGGCCCATAGCGGCCAGCAACAATTCATAGTTACAAGTAAGCTAGTGCTAGTTTTAAGCAATATTTATATCTTTGAATGAACATAGTCAAGTATATAATATGTACATATGTAACAGTCAGAATTTCTATCAAATTCTTTTGTTACATAGTCGTCCGCCTCCGTGGTCGAGTCGTTACGGTCGCTGACTTGTATACCACTGTAACCTATCATCACTGATGGTCACGGGTTTGAACCGGCTCAGACCATGTCTCATATGAAAGAGTTGACAGTCTCTTATGGAGGTTGGTGCACCCAAGTACTGGTTAACCGCTGGAGCCTGCCCAGGAAAGATGTTGTTAGGTAAACTGCCCGCCGGTGATATAGCCCAAAATGGTGCTGATGCAGGCGTGAAACCCGAAATATATATAACATAATTGTTACATAGTCATTGTTTTATTTCATTCCTATAATTTTAATCAGTTAGATTATTTGTATAATGGTGAGTTTTACATTATAGTTTATAAAAAGATCACCAATGCATTTTCTTAAGCAGATGTTATCTGATATTATTATCTATAACATGTCTTAGAAGAATTGTCATAGTTGATGGGTGTGTGTGTGGGGGTGTGTGGTGTGGTGTGGTGTCGTACAATGTTGACATCTTATAAAATTATATACAATGTGACTTATGTAAATAAAGTAATGCAGGGATTACATTGTGACTTGGTATGTAAATAAAGTAATGCAGGGATTACAATGTGACTTGGTATGTAAATAAAGTAATGCAGATATTACAATGTGACTTGGTATGTAAATAAAGTAATGCAGGGATTACAATGTGACTTGGTATGAAAATAAAGTAATGCAGGTATTACAGTGTGACTTGGTATGTAAATAAAGTAATGTAGGTATTACAGTGTGACTTGGTATGTAAATAAAGTAATGCAGGGATTACAATTTATGTAAATAAAGTGTAAGCTTTATTTATTTTACAAACGATCGCAAAACAAGCTTTAACAATGTATATTAATTACTCTTGTTGGTGCTCATGAAAGCATATATATGTGTGTGTGTGGTAATTTGTGTGAGAGGAAACCAGAGTACCCTCAGCATTGTTTGCCAAGGCCCTACATCTATTACTTTATTTTTGCATCTATTTCGGAATCGGTAGTCGAAGCTGTGACATGTATCGTCGTGATTTTACGTGTATTACAGCATCCGTGGTCGAAGCTGTGACATGTATCGCTGTGTTTTTACGTGTATTTCGGAATTGGTGGTCGAAGCTGTGACATGTATCACTGTGTTTTTACGTGTATTTCAGCATCAGTGGTCGAAGCTGTGACATGTATCACTGTTTTTACGTGTATTTCAGCATCAGTGGTCGAAGCTGTGACATGTATCACTGTTTTTACGTGTATTTCAGCATCAGTGGTTGAAGCTGTGACATGTATCACTGTTTTTACGTGTATTTCAGCATCAGTGGTCGAAGCTGTGACATGTATCACTGTGTTTTTACGTGTATTTCAGCATCAGTGGTCGAAGCTGTGACATGTATCGCTGTGTTTTACATGTATTTCAGCATCAGTTAAGGAAGCTGTGACATGTATCACTGTGTTTTTACGTGTATTTCGTAATCGGTGGTCGAAGCTGTGACGTGTATCGCTGTGTTTTTACGTGTATTACAGCATCAGTGGTTGAAACTGTGACATGTATCACTGTGTTTTTACGTGTATTTCAGCATCGGTCGTCGAAGCTGTGACATTTATCACTGTGTATTTCAGCATCGGTCGTCGAAGCTGTGACATTTATCACTGTGTTTTTACGTGTATTTCAGCATCGGTGGCTGAGGCCCTGACAGAACAGAACCAGAGCAATCAGGAAAACATAGCCATCCACCAGGGAGGCCAGGCACTCTACCCGGCACATGTTCAGTATGTAGAAGGCAATGATCCAAGTATCTACGCATCTACAAATGGTCAAATGTATGAACTAACATGTTCTAGACGTGATGGTGCTCAGTTTGACATTGTGGTGCTGTCGGTCTAAGCATGGCTTCTGTCCCCCCAAATGCACATACAGTTTCACATCAGTTTATTATTAACTTTTTGAACTGTTTTGTTGTCAAAACTCACTAACACCTGAGCATGTTAGAATCAGTTAGTAGCACTGTGTAGCATAGCATGCTTGCATGTTTATTTCAGACCTACTCAATCTGCATCGTATTCCCTAAACTGTGTTCAGCATCGATTATTTTACTGTCCGAATAAAGTATAGTATATTTATACAGTCTATGTCCGATGTGTCGAATTCCATAAGACCAAACAATACTTCATAACCGATATTGACCACAATGGAGAAAAACACTAATATCCTATTCAATATTTAATAAGGTCCGCTTGCCGCAAAGCGAGCTTTATTGTAACACAAATTGAGATGAAATTTCGATATGTGATCTAATTTTAAACCTTATGGAAGTAGAGTTGGAAGTTGAATTGTGGGAGAATATTTAATGGGTAATCCCGTATTTCTCCCATAATCCAACATTCCTTATCCAGTATAGCTTGAAGGTTTTTTAACGTTTAGAATAGGACACTACAAAATCAACAAATGCAGTATTACTATTATTATCAACATTTTTCGCCAAATAAATACATGTAAATAGAACTGTGGAAAGAATTACCGTAAGCATTTAGCTTTCAGTTGAAACCACATATCGCGATATAAATGTATGTTTCTGTATATTTCTCAATGTATATTACATGTTTCCTGATAAATTTATAAACCAAATGAACTCCTGTAATAACACACCATTGGAAATAGTCTAAAATCGGATTTAAAGTTTTGAATCGGCATCCTGTAATAACACACCATTGGAAATAGTCTAAAATCGGATTTAAAGTTTTGAATCGGCAGACACAGTGACTGCTTTATATTCTGATGAAAGAACATGCGTGCGCACTCGATATTATATATATAAAAATTTAACATGAATGTCTGTACAATCAATGGCTTCGTGGCCCAGTGGTTAAAGCATTGGCCTACTGATCCAGAGTACCGAGGTTCGAATCCTACTGCGGAAATATTTTTTCTCACTACTTTTTATATACTTCGTAATTCTGTTGTTTTATGGAAATCAAGTGTAATATTACATGAATATAAAAAAAATTAACTCCATACTACAAAATTTCGTAATTCTGCTTTCATTTTTATAATCAAAATATGTGTACACTATCATAATCCTTGCTGTATTGCACAATAGAAATAGTAACAGCAGCAGTAACAGTATCAGTATCACATTGTTTTACATACATGTTTATACACTACATGAGAAAATCGTTCTATTAGCCCAGGCCATGGATTCAATCATTCAGATTTAGCTATGCTATGGATCTATGATTGAGCTTGCTTTGAGGCTTTGCCTTATTCATATTAAATACAGCAGATACATATAAATAAAATTTATATTTGATTTACGAAACTGGTCAATAACCACTGATGAAATAATGGTGCAGTTATACAATGACACCCATACATTTTGAGCCAAAACAAACAAATTAATTAATAATAATGATGAACGGTTTATTCAATTATTGGTATCGTTAATTTGGAAATTACCGATAGTTTGCACAGATGCGGCGATATGCATGGTTGCACACTAATGGTGTCCCGAGGACACCAACATTTGGGGAGGGCCTCCTGAACTTCATTGTCCAGTATTCCGCCAGGGATCCCGGATTTTTTTGGTTTTCTATGTTCTGGCCCCTTAAAATAAATTCATACATTTCTGCAGTTTTTATTATTAGGTTGGACATCCATGTAAAGTTATGTTCCATCTTCAGAATATAAATAAATATAAACTTCTCGCGAAGATTTACTACCGTTTTGCCAAATGGCATATGTTTTGTACATGTTGCGTTATTGAGTTAACTATCCCGATATATAGGAGAAAGATAATGTAAAATATCATTTTTTGAAACAACCAGTGGCACTGCATCACTAGACAGAACTTAGAGTGAAGTTTTAGATTTACTTTCAACCAAAGATCCTTAATTACTGGTTATATTCCATGGTAGCAAATGAAATAGATTTAGTGTCTGTATTGGGTAATGTTGCAGTCTCCCATGATTATGAACATTCATAATTTTCAAATCAGATTCCAATATTTTGGTATTCTTACAGCAATATACATCTTGTATGCCATATTGTCTTATAGTAGTAATGGTATACCTAAATGACTACTATAAGACCATAGAGCATACAAAATAATTGTGTCTTGTGCCTGTATATATATATACACACACATCAATTGTTGATTACGGTTAATAATGCGAAAGTTACCCATACATTTTAATTTTCATGTGTGAAATATGTGAATGTTGCATTTCCTACCTGTAATAGATATTTATGTTATGATTGTGAAAGCCTGTGCAATTATGATATGTATAGATTGATATTATATGCACATGCTTTGCTACACATCCACACAACATGTGCTACAACTTGATACAGGACAGCACTATTTCACTGTAAGCTAATAATGCGTAGCAGAACTCTAATCACAATGAGAATGTTTCTAGTTATCCCTTGCACAGTAGGAAGAGATTCTAGACAATGATGTTGTCCAGAATCTGTTCATGTTGCTACTTAATTATATTCAGAGGTTCCTCTATGGCCAGGCGGTTTTCGACATGGACTGTTTTGTCGAGTCTTAATTGTCTAAATCGTTTAATATTAGGAAAGGAAGTCATCCAGATGGTTTGTGGGCAGTGTGTGGTTGTACAAGTTCCTGCCCATGCCTGATGCAATACACATTGGGGTACCACTGCTGAACAGTTTTCATTGACCTTAGTTGTTCATATGACCCTAAAATCTATTGCTGCTGTAACACTTGTAAATGAGCCACAAGAGTCTTCCTTCTTCGACATTGTTCTGGTGTTGTAATTGATATTGTGATGGGTAACATGACTGCTAAGTAATAGTAGCATGTTAATACCTCACTTTGTGGTTTTGTATTGTATCATCCTGTGTGTGGCATCCTGTACATGTGTGTGTGTGGGGCAGTGGCATCCTGTATGTATGTGTGTGTGTGTGGCATCCTGTATGTATGTGTGTGTGTGGCATCCTGTACATGTATGTGTGTGTGTGGCATCCTGTATGTATGTGTGTGTGTGGCATCCTGTATGTATGTGTGTGTATGTATGTAGCCCTACCTGATCCTGTATGTATGTACATGATCCTGTATGTATGTAACTGATCCTGTATGTATGTATGTACATGATCCTGTATGTATGTGTTTGATCCTGTATGTATGTACATGATCCTGTATGTATGTACATGATCCTGTATGTAAGTACCTGATCCTGTATGTATGTGTTTGATCCTGTATGTACATGTGTGTGTGGCATCCTGTATGTATGTGTGTGTGGCATCCTGTATGTATGTGTGTGTGGCATCCTGTACATGTGTGTGTGGCATCCTGTACATGTGTGTGTGGCATCCTGTACATGTGTGTGTGGCATCCTGTACATGTGTGTGTGTGTGTGTGTGTGTGGCATCCTGTATGTGTGTGTGTGGCATCCTGTGTGTGTGTGTGTGGCATCCTGTACATGTGTGTGTGTGTGGCATCCTGTACATGTGTGTGTGTGTGTGTGTGTGTGGCATCCTGTATGTGTGTGTGTGTGTGTGTGTGTGTGTGTGTGTGTGGCATCCTGTACATGTGTGTGTGGCATCCTGTATGTGTGTGTGGCATGTACATGTGTGTGTGTGTGGCATCCTGTACATGTGTGTGTGGCATCCTGTACATGTGTGTGTGGCATCCTGTACATGTGTGTGGCATCCTGTGGTGTGTGTGTGTGGCATCCTGTACATGTGTGTGTGTGTGGCATCCTGTACATCCTGTACATGTGTGTGTGTGTGGCATCCTGTACAGTGTGTGTGTGTGCATCCTGTACATGTGTGTGTGTGTGGCATCCTGTACATGTGTGTGTGGCATCCTGTACATGTGTGTGTGTGTGGCATCCTGTATGTGTGTGTGTGTGGCATCCTGTATGTGTGTGTGTGTGGCATCCTGTACATGTGTGTGTGTGGCATCCTGTACATGTGTGTGTGTGTGGCATCCTGTACATGTGTGTGTGTGTGTGGCATCCTGTACATGTGTGTGTGGCATCCTGTACATGTGTGTGTGGCATCCTGTACATGTGTGTGTGTGTGTGGCATCCTGTACATGTGTGTGTGTGGCATCCTGTACATGTGTGTGTGTGTGTGGCATCCTGTACATGTGTGTGTGTGTGGCATCCTGTACATGTGTGTGTGTGTGGCATCCTGTACATGTGTGTGTGGCATCCTGTACATGTGTGTGTGTGTGGCATCCTGTACATGTGTGTGTGTGTGGCATCCTGTGGCATCCATGTGTGTGTGTGTGGCATCCTGTGGCATCCATGTGTGTGTGTGTGGCATCCTGTACATGTGTGTGTGTGTGGCATCCTGTACATGTGGCATCCTGTACATGTGTGTGTGTGTGGCATCCTGTACATCCTGTGTGTGTGTGTGGCATCCTGTACAGTGTGTGTGTGGCATCCTGTACATGTGTGTGTGTGGCATCCTGTACATGTGTGTGTGTGTGGCATCCTGTATCCTGTACATGTGTGTGTGTGTGGCATCCTGTGGCATCCTGTACATGTGTGTGTGGCATGTGGCATCCATGTGTGTGTGTGTGTGTGTGGCATCCTGTACATGTGTGTGCATCCTGTGTGTGTGGCATCCTGTACATGTGTGTGTGTGTGTGTGGCATCCTGTACATGTGTGTGTGTGTGTGTGGCATCCTGTACATGTGTGTGTGTGTGGCATCCTGTACATGTGTGTGTGTGGCATCCTGTACATGTGTGTGTGTGGCATCCTGTACATGTGTGTGTGTGTGGCATCCTGGTATGTGTGTGTGGCATCCTGTACATGTGTGTGTGGCATCCTGTATGTGTGTGTGGCATCCTGTACAGTGTGTGTGTGTGGCATCCTGTACACATGTGTGTGTGTGGCATCCTGTATGTGTGTGTGGCATGTGGTGTGTGTGTGGCATCCTGTATGTGTGTGTGTGTGTGTGGCATCCTGTACATGTGTGTGGCATCCTGTACATGTGTGTGTGTGGCATCCTGTATGTATGTGTGTGTGTGGCATCCTGTACATGTGTGTGTGGCATCCTGTATGTATGGTGTGTGGCATCCTGTACATGTGTGTGTGGCATCCTGTACATGTGTGTGTGGCATCCTGTATGTGTGTGTGTGGCATCCTGTGTGTGTGTGTGTGTGGCATCCTGTACATGGCATCCTGTGTTGTGTGGCATCCTGTATGTGTGGCATGTGTGTGTGTGTGGCATTGTACTGTGGCATCCTGTACATGTGTGTGTGGCATCCTGTACATGTGTGTGTGGCATCCTGTACATGTGTGTGTGTGTGGCATCCTGTACATGTGTGGCATTGTACTGTATGTATGTGTGTGTGGCATCCTGTACATGTGTGTGTGGGCATCCTGTGTGTGTGTGGCATCCTGTGTGTGTGTGTGTGGCATCCTGCATGTGTGTGTGGCCCTGTGGCATCCTGTATGTGTGTGTGGTGTGTGTGTGGCATCCTGTGTGTGTGTGTGGCATGCTGTGGCATGTGTGTGTGTGGCATCCTGTACATGTGTGTGGCATCCTGTGTGTGTGTGGCATCCTGTACATGTGTGTGTGGCATCCTGTATGTATGTGTGTGTGGCATCCTGTACATGTGTGTGTGGCATCCTGTACTGTATGTATGTGTGTGTGTGGCATCCTGTACATGTGTGTGGTGTGTGTGTGGCATCCTGTACATGTGTGTGTGTGGCATCCTGTACATGTGTGTGTGGCATCCTGTGTGTGTGTGGTGTGTGTGTGTGGCATCCTGTACATGTGTGTGTGGCATCCTGTATGTGTGGTGTGTGTGTCATCCATGTGTGTGTGTGGCATCCTGTGTGTGTGTGTGTGGCATCCTGTACTGTGTGTGTGTGTGTGTGGCATCCTGTACATGTGTGTGTGTGGCATCCTGTACATGTGTGTGTGGCATCCTGTACATGTGTGGCATCCTGTACATGTGTGTGTGGCATCCTGTACATGTGTGTGTGTGTGGCATCCTGTACATGTGTGTGTGTGGCATCCTGTACATGTGTGTGTGTGGCATCCTGTACATGTGTGTGTGGCATCCTGTACATGTGTGTGTGGCATCCTGTGTGTGTGTGTGGCATTGTACATGTGGTGTGGTGTGTGTGTGTGGCATCCTGTACATGTGTGTGTGTGGCATCTGTATGTATGTGTGTGTGGCATCCTGTACATGTGTGTGTGTGTGGCATCCTGTACATGTGTGTGTGTGTGTGGCATCCTGTATGTGTGTGTGTGGCTGTATCATCCTGTACATGTGTGTGTGTGGCATCCTGTATGTATGTATGTGTGTGTGGCATCCTGTATGTGTGTGTGTGGCATCCTGTATGTATATATGTGTGGCATCCTGTATGTGTGTGTGTGTGTGTGTGGCATCCTGTATGTATGTGTGTGTGGCATCCTGTATGTATGTGTGTGTGGCATCCTGTATGTGTGTGTGTGGCATCCTGTACATGTGTGTGTGGCATCCTGTATGTATGTGTGTGTGTGGCATCCTGTATGTGTGTGTGTGGATCCTGTATGTGTGTGTGTGGCATCCTGTATGTATGTGTGTGTGGCAACCTGTAGTATGTGTGTGTGTGGCATCATGTATGTGTGTGTGTGTGTGGCATCCTGTATGTATGTGTGTGTGTGTGGCATCCTGTATGTGTGTGTGTGGCATCCTGTATGTATGTGTGTGTGTGGCATCCTGTATGTGTGTGTGTGTGTGGCATCCTGTATGTGTGTGTGGCATCCTGTATGTGTGTGTGTGTGTGGCATCCTGTACATGTGTGTGTGGCATCCTGTATGTATGTGTGTGTGTGGCATCCTGTATGTATGTGTGTGTGTGTGGCATCCTGTATGTATGTGTGTGTGTGGCAACCTGTATGTGCATGTGTGGCATCCTGTATGTATGTATGTATGTATGTGCATGTGTGGCATCCTGTATGTATGTGTGTGTGTGGCAACCTGTATGTGCATGTGTGGCATCCTGTATGTATGTATGTATGTATGTGCATGTGTGGCATCCTGTATGTATGTATGTATGTATGTATGTGCATGTGTGGCAACCTGTATGTGCATGTGTGGCATCCTGTACGTGTGTGGGGTAACTCCAAGACGATCTTATTGATTCATGGATTAGTGAGATTAGTGAGTTAATGTTGGTGCTCCAACCAAATGCTCACTATATCTTCAATATAAACAAATTTCTCCCTCAGCTGAGAATAGGGAGAAGTGAAAATGTTGAGGGAAACTACTCCTCTCAAGTCGCCCACTACCTTAAGTCCTGATTTTGTGGTCATAAAAGTTCTCCAATCTTGTGTATGTATGTGTGTGTGTGTGTGTGTTTTATGTTTATTTATTTTCGCTATCGGTTTCCCATATGAGCAATGAAGAGATTAGTCATTTTAGATTTATTGGAGGATACTACAATGACGGACAGAGATCTGTCAGAGACGGTGAATCAAACCTGCGATCCCTGGATTTGCAGTCCAACGTGTTAACCATTGGACTGCCGACCCGTCTGTAATCTCGGTCTCAAGCTTCTTAGTGTAAATCTCAAATTCAACCAATCAGACTTTAGTTTGATATGTGAGGAAAGCTTTATAACATTGGAGCCAGATTTGATGACAACTGCTCATTAGATGTAATGTAATCCACCTGGCTTCATACACATTGGAAAAAAATGTTAAAACAATTTCAGATTAAAATTAAATGTTTTGTGTTAGATGAGTTTGTTTGCCTTTTAGTGATTTCACAATGGCTTAAAAAGTTTTTCCTGTACGAGCTTTAAGCTTGAGGGAGATTTTGGTGATGAGAATCTCCCTTAGCTATCTAACTTCTCTCTATTTGGAGCTTGGCAAGAACTGTTTTAATATAGTCTATATATATATAGAGGACAATTGGCTGAATGAACAAATTTCTCCCTTGTATACCTTAAAACCCAACTTATCAGGGTATATCATAAGCACTATGACTACTGCGACAACAATTATATCATATTGGATTATTACAGTTCAGAAGTAAACGTTAATATGATATAATGGTCTTGGAACGTTGTCTTGAATCAAAACAATTGTATTGTTTGCCTTTAATATTGTTAAATTTGCTGTGTTGTCAATGTGTATGTTTGATGTGTGCATGCTTGTATTGCTTCATGTAGTCTTAGAAACCAAGGGTGACATCTCACTCTAATAGCATTTCAAACATATATATAGAAGATCGAAAAGTTGGGGTTCAAGTTTGACAAAACATAGCCTAATTTAGAGAATCTGAAGCATCTGAGTGGGGACACATTGCCCATGAAGGATGACGCTGTATGTTCTAACCCAAGGATTAGTGAAGCATGTGAGTGGGGACACATTGCCCATGAAGGATGACGCTGTATGTTCTAACCCAAGGATTAGTGAAGCATGTGAGTGGGGACACATTGCCCATGAAGGATGATGCTGTATG
The DNA here is from genome assembly GCA_014843695.1 of Archivesica marissinica. NCBI lineage: Eukaryota > Metazoa > Mollusca > Bivalvia > Venerida > Vesicomyidae > Archivesica > Archivesica marissinica. The sequence continues at coordinate 39,361,897 of CM026388.1, forward strand.
TTCTAACCCAAGGATTAGTGAAGCATGTGAGTGGGGACACATTGCCCATGAAGGGTGATGCTGTATGTTCTAACCCAAGGATTAGTGAGCTTGCATGTTCAGTGGTATAGTGTAGTACAAAATCACCTCTTTAACAAAATATTTTCAGTTAGGTAGTCAGTTTTATTCTTTAGAAATCTGTGGATATTTGAGACATTAATACCTTAATGTGCATTACATGGAATTTTAGTGAGTATTATTTAAATTTTATTGGTTTATATATTAATTTCATTTATGTGTTATTTTTGTTTTTTTCTCTATATATCCTAATAATACAGTGTTGTATGTTTTATGTTGAGTAAGTTCACATTGTCTCACCATCTTGGATAGTTTTACTTCATTTTTTAGCATATTATTTAAACCTAGCATTTCTAATTTGTTTTTAATTATGTTTGAAGGTATGATTTATTTGTTCACGCTTTTTCTGTTGATTTAACAGGGTCCGCTGGAATAACGACGGGTAAATTAATGTTGTGTATTTTGTTGTGTTGGTTTTCTTTGTTTAAAGAACTTTAAACAGTTTCTGATAATCAGTTTCTCGATAGTGTTCCACTTTGATCTGACAATGTTTCGCCAGTAATATATTTGATAAACCAATACAATGCAACAGTTTGTTCATAAATTCATTACTTCTATAGTTCATAAGTTATGGAAAAAAGACATGGAATTTGTATTTCTGTCCAGTTTATGCTTGTAAAACAAACATTTCATTTGTAGAAACTCTTTTTACAAAATGCTCATTCCATCACTGCAAAGATTTATGTTCTATATAAAATTCAATTGTTCGTAAGAAAGTAACAGCTATCTATATTAGCGCTACATATCTGAAGATTATGACGGTTTATTGTGGTGTTGTGTACTTGTGATAGCACTACATATCTGAAGATTCTGACGGTTTATTGTGGTGTTGTGTACTTGTGCTAGCACTACATATCTGAAGATTCTGACGGTTTATTGTGGTGTTGTGTACTTGTGCTAGCACTACATATCTGAAGATTCTGACGGTTTATTGTGGTGTTGTGTACTTGTGCTAGCACTACATATCTGAAGATTCTGACGGTTTATTGTGGTGTTGTGTACTTGTGCTAGCACTACATATCTGAAGATTCTGACGGTTTATTGTGGTGTTGTGTACTTGGTGCTAGCACTACATATCTGAAGATTCTGACGGTTTATTGTGGTGTTGTGTACTTGGTGCTAGCACTACATATCTGAAGATTCTGACGGTTTATTGTGGTGTTGTGTACTTGTGCTTGATACTTTTAATTGAGTGATGCTGAGTAGGAAGTTTAGTAAATAACATCACACACAAGTTGGTACATGTACATTAAGTGAATTTCCACAATTGTATATTACTGCAATTAAATAATTTCACTGTCTTCTTTTGCAGATTTTGAATTAAAATATTGTTAAATCTCGTTAACTTTTCTGAAATTAAGTTAAAACCTGTACAACAGTACAAAATGAAGTTGTCACTTGATCTTGAGTGTTAGGATACATTATGTGTGTATGTTTATTGTGTTACTATCCAATATTAAGTTGTGTAAACTTTCATATCAGTTTACATATTTTAATGCTTTAGTATGATGCCAGCCATGGTTAGCTGCTAACTGTTGTTATTACACATTATATTGTGGTATGGGAGGATATATTGTTTGTAGTAGAGGGGAGTATAAACAAATTTGTTCAGCCGAGGGGGAATTTTTGTTTTCATAATATAGAGAGAAATGTCACAAGTATAATGTATGGGTATAAAAAAATATCCATGGATGAAATGGGATAGTTTCATGTTTGTAGTAATATTTTTTCATAATGGGTGTTTTATCCTAAACCTTTATTATGAGAAACCCAACATTGCCATGCCTATTTGGCACTGTATACTCATATAATACTGTAGCCTGTACTGTGTAGTGGTAGTGTGTGGATGGTCCCTGTACTGCCTCTAGCTTGGAAGCTGTATTGTGGGTGTGTATTATGGTATTGTGTTTGTACGTGTAATATCTGTATGTTTCAGACAACAATATGGCGGAGACTATGGACAGACTACAGTATATAACACACCATCGGGCACATACTATCAAACTGGTACTGGACAGGTTCGTACTCAAAATTTACTTGATATTACAATTGTAAATCTCTATTCTATTTTCCATTTGTGTCATATTACTACCGTAATCTTATATATGTATAATACACACTTTTTTCCTTCCAAAATAGCATCCAAAAGTCTGGTGCATCTTATACTCGAGTTTAGAACTAAATTCCATTGTTTCAAAGACTCAAAAATGACAAATGGCGTATTACAACAAAGGGAAATAAATGTTTCATACTATTTTTCTCTAAGTCCCGTAATGTCCCGTATTTGTTCAGGATTTCGTTCGCGTCTATATATCTATATCGTGTGGAAAATCATACAAAGTTAAAAATATTATTTAATTTATGATTTACAAAATGGAAAATCTAGATAGAAAATAGATAATAAAAAAACATTAAAATCAACAAATAAGGAACTAAATTCCTTTGAAAATAATAAATGTTCCATACTATTTTTCTCTAATTCCTGTAACGTGCCGTATTTGTTCTGGATTTCGTTTGAGTCTATATATCTATATCGTGTGGGAAATCAAAGTTAAAAATGTTATTTAATTTACGATAAAAAAAATAGAAATTCTAGTTAGAAAATAGATTATTAAAAAATATTAAAATCAACAAAAGCAACTTTTATTGAAGGAAAATTAATGATGGTTCACATTTATCAAGTTTTGCAAACAACCAATTACCGACTGCTGTTTGGCATATGTGCTGCTAATTATCATTGTTAATGTGTTGAGATTGACAAGTTTGACTAGGTGTTGACATGATGAAATTAAGTCACTTTAAATACTAGAACTTGTTGAGATTTACTCACTCACTGACATGTCAAACACGCTATTATACTGATTGTATGAAATATTAATGAAGTCATGAGCAGCCGGATCTGTAGTTCAGTTGTAACACGCTGGACTGGTAATCCAGGGATCGCAGGTTCGATCCCCCGTCTGACCATAATAAAATTAACAGTCTTTCAGATGGGACGTTAAACCAAGGTCTCGCGTCAGTGCTTTACACCGTGCATGTAAAAGAACCAGAGGAGACTTCTGGAATGGGTAAACGTAAAACACACACACAGATGATCATACCCCCACAGTCGCCCAAATGCAGTTATGCAGTGGCGACGTTAAATAAACTTTTTAATCAATCTGATCATACCTAGCGAATAAGAAGTTAGCCGCCTACATCGAAGCACAGAGCCTTGAGAGAGAATATGGCATATTAAGGATTTAGTGGTCATACTTCAGTCATTATCATGACTAGTAACGCTTACAAATCACATTCAGTTTATTATTAGTTTTCACGACATTTGGTCCTTTTCTTCAAAGATGCGTTTTATACAGCAAATAAGTATTTTGCCCTGGAATTTCTGTTTCTTAACTGCGTTCTATACTCCTGTGCGACCTATACATACGCGATTACGGTAGTACTTACAGGGACCTAAACATGTTTCCCTGGACAGGTTTAGCCGACTAAGCGGTTAAACAGTTGTAAGCAATGTGTGTAAGATGCCTTGCTCAAGAAATCTACATAAGTGCCGTGATCGAGTATTGAATCCAGGGCCCGTAGATTCCAAATCCAACACTTGACCACGGATGCCACACTAACTAGTTCATTCTTCCTCGTTTTAAACCTGTTCAAATCGCACTGATATAATTATTCAAAAGCACAACATTTCCATTAGATACCAATGTCCCTGTGTTAAAATTTGACTACATAAGTGTTGAATTTACTACTGGAACACAGAACACTGTTTCCCAGAATCAATGATTCTGTTCAAATGAAGAGGGAAAATTACCATGCAAACTGATGAGCTATGGTAATACCGGTTACCATGCAAACTGATGAGTTATGGTAATACCGGTTACCATGCAAACTGATGAGTTATGGTAATACCGGTTACTGTGCAAACTGATGAGTTATGGTAATACCGGTTACTGTGCAAACTGATGAGTTATGGTAATACCGGTTACTGTGCAAACTGATGAGTTATGGTAATACCGGTTACCATGCAAACTGATGAGCTATGGTAATACCGGTTACCATGCAAACTGATGAGTTATGGTAATACCGGTTACCATGCAAACTGATGAGCTATGGTAATACCGGTTACTGTGCAAACTGATGAGTTATGGTAATACCGGTTACCATGCAAACTGATGAGCTATGGTAATACCGGTTACTGTGCAAACTGATGAGTTATGGTAATACCGGTTACCATGCAAACTGATGAGCTATGGTAATACCGGTTACCATGCAAACTGATGAGTTATGGTAATACCGGTTACCATGCAAACTGATGAGTTATGGTAATACCGGTTACTGTGCAAACTGATGAGTTATGGTAATACCGGTTACCATGCAAACTGATGAGCTATGGTAATACCGGTTACTGTGCAAACTGATGAGCTATGGTAATACCGGTTACCATGCAAACTGATGAGCTATGGTAATACCGGTTACCATGCAAACTGATGAGTTATGGTAATACCGGTTACTGTGCAAACTGATGAGTTATGGTAATACCGGTTACTGTGCAAACTGATGAGCTATGGTAATACCGGTTACCATGCAAACTGATGAGTTATGGTAATACCGGTGTAGTGCAAACTGATGAGCTATGGTAATACCGGTTACTGTGCAAACTGATGAGTTATGGTAATACCGGTTACTGTGCAAACTGATGAGTTATGGTAATACCGGTTACTGTGCAAACTGATGAGCTATGGTAATACCGGTTACCATGCAAACTGATGAGTTATGGTAATACCGGTTAGTGCAAACTGATGAGCTATGGTAATACCGGTTACCATGCAAACTGATGAGTTATGGTAATACCGGTTACTGTGCAAACTGATGAGTTATGGTAATACCGGTTACTGTGCAAACTGATGAGTTATGGTAATACCGGTTACTGTGCAAACTGATGAGTTATGGTAATACCGGTTACTGTGCAAACTGATGAGTTATGGTAATACCGGTTACTGTGCAAACTGATGAGTTATGGTAATACCGGTTACTGTGCAAACTGATGAGTTATGGTAATACCGGTTACTGTGCAAACTGATGAGTTATGGTAATACCGGTTACTGTGCAAACTGATGAGTTATGGTAATACCGGTTACTGTGCAAACTGATGAGTTATGGTAATACCGGTTACTGTGCAAACTGATGAGTTATGGTAATACCGGTTACTGTGCAAACTGATGAGTTATGGTAATACCGGTTACTGTGCAAACTGATGAGTTATGGTAATACCGGTTACTGTGCAAACTGATGAGTTATGGTAATACCGGTTACTGTGCAAACTGATGAGTTATGGTAATACCGGTTACTGTGCAAACTGATGAGTTATGGTAATACCGGTTACTGTGCAAACTGTTGAGTTATGGTAATACCGGTTACTGTGCAAACTGTTGAGTTATGGTAATACCGGTTACTGTGCAAACTGATGAGTTATGGTAATACCGGTTACTGTGCAAACTGATGAGTTATGGTAATACCGGTTACTGTGCAAACTGATGAGCTATGGTAATACCGGTTACTGTGCAAACTGATGAGTTATGGTAATACCGGTTACTGTGCAAACTGATGAGTTATGGTAATACCGGTTACCATGCAAACTGATGAGTTATGGTAATACCGATTTACCTATGGTAATACCGATTTACCGTGCAAACTGATGAGTTATGATAAATTAATACCGGTTACCATAGGCATTCACTAGACTTAGAAAATCAAGTCAATGACCCTTGATGTCAAATCTCAAAAATGTCAAGCTGTATATTTCAAGAGTCAATAATATTACGCATGTTGATACTTTCCGTACAGCTAACTTTTCTCCGACCATATAATTACCTCTAAACCAAGTAGTGTCTTTGGTGCAACCAGACCTAATTTGTTTTATCTAAATTAGTTTGCCAAGTTGAGTTTAGGACTTTAGGTTTGGGTTTAATGATCATGAGTCTGAGTCTTTTGGGTCCTGCATGCAGATTAATCTTGACAAACAAACAAAAGTTGATCTGCATTTAATTTTATTATGAACGAAATCAGTACAAAACGGATAGAATACAAATGAAATGACTAGAAATTCAACTGCTGTAGATAATGCAATGTCCAAGTGTGGACAAACACAAACAAGAGTGAATTTCAAGTCAGGAATTATGCCTTATATACTGTCCTGATAGATAAAGAAAATCGCGGCAAAAATAGTAGATGAGTCCACATAAGATAATTTAGGTGGGTCGTTTATCATGTACTCCTGTACTATACACGGATATTGGTCCGGACAACTGGGCTATATAAACTTACCTATCCAGGTAAATAATATGGTCGAATGCATATGTTTATAAATATCAAATTATCATTTGACACTATTACTGGGAAATCATCAGGAATTGTACTAATACTGTTGGTTTGGGGGGGGGGGGGCATTTGACAATTGACTCATATTCTTGTTGTTTACGGCTACGTTATGGTGTCTTTTTAAATGCTTTATTAAGTTTGTTGTGGAACGAGATGGTGGATAGCTTACGTCGTTGAAACATAGACTGCATGTGGCCTTGTTTTCCTTCATGTCAACATCTCGAAATCCAAAATAGGCCCACACTAACATAACTTTTTAGGATGATCATTTAATACGATTACAGCAGTAACGGCAGACGCCATTTTGATAAGCAGACCTTTCAGAAGTTTTAACAGGTTTGAATAGACTTGAATAAATCCAGCCAATCAGATTGTTTTATTTTATCGAGTAACAAATTGGCGGTGCGGAATTGGATCGAATCATTGCAGCCCTAGTAGATAAATACCGCTCAATACCGGTGTTCAATTTTAATACCTGCTTCTGTAGACATGCGGATTAGGCACCTTCTCTGTCCGTGGTGACAAATTCTGTAATGGTGCTTCTGTCGAAGGGACCATTTTTAGGGCAACACTTCTCACTGTTGGTCATCCCTCAGCAGCTTATAAACCGACCATGCAATTACACATCCACGTGTCGTATGTGGCTTTCCGGTCTGCATGCGCTGCTCTTGAAGACTGGGTCATGTCGGATAAATGCTGCGAGTACTCGTGAATCCAATATTGTCCAGTCACCAAAACGAATCAGCAAAATGCAGCGTTCACGCAAAATTCATATATGCGCAAATAACAAATAGCACTATTGCATTTAATGTTTCAGTTTATATTCTGTTTTTTATTCACCTGTGTACTCTGTCATTGTAACACTGTCATCTGTGAATACATTTGTGAATAGGATTTTGTAATTGTAACAGGTAACACCTGGCCTGCCAAATATGGGTACGACAATACAGACGATGCAGGGTCACATATTGACCCAGCAAGGTGGCAACACGTACCTGATCCAAGGAGGCACCATGGATGGAGAGGGCACTCCTCTAACGCATGCAACCAGAGCTTCACCAGCTACGGTATTTGTTTCATTTTTTCACTTACACAAGATCTTGTACCATATAGAAGCAAACTGTGAGGTCAATACATATAATTGAATTTCATATTTATTTTAAAAAAATTACCATTAAAAATATATTCCTGTTCAAACTAAGTTGTCCCAATTTCTAAAAATGTTCATAGACTACAATTGTATTTGTTAAAAAATCAATATTACACAAGTTTGCAGCAAAGAAATACATAATATTTTACATTTTTAATGTATTGGTAACAAATATATAATTTCAGTTTGGACTAGATTAGTAGTTTTTTCATTAGACTCTTTTCATAGCTACAATTCTCCGTAACAAATAATAACATGACATTCGCATACAATGTAATTTAGTTTTTTTTAACAGGAATATATCTTTAAAGAACCACAAAAGTTTGTATGCTAACATATACTTTTTACAACTATCAGTCTGTGTTTTAGTCTAATCTAAAAGGTTTTACTTACAAAGTATAGTTTGGTGGGGGTGAAAATCAGTCAAATAATTTAGTTTTTCTTACCACAGAAAAATCGTTGCATTTGATGTGGGTTGCTTTCATTATTCCAATTTCCACTTGCTTTGTGGAATTCTAAAATATGCAGGTTATAATACAGTTTAAAGAGACATTTGAAGAATATAATACCTTTGTAGCATGTAAAGAGTCATTTTAATGAAATGAAACCTTGCAGCAATTTATGCTTTATATTCCTTAAGTGTATTAATGCCTAGCAGCACTTGGTGTGCAGTTTCCCTTTTTCTGTCTGGCACTCTTATTGGTATATTGCAAAATGTTGCCAGAATACACCATACTTTAGCCACTTTCACATTTGCGTATTATTAAACAAAGAAATTGTGTTGGTTTAAAGTGAGAGGGTGAGGGTTTTAGCTCATGACTGAGATGTTATTACCGCAATGTGTTCGTTCAGCGTGCGTGAACATTTTGAAACATCTTTTCCTCAGTAACCATTGGGTCTATAGCCACCATTTATGGTCATGATACTTGGGTAGGTGGGCGATTACATAATTGATGAAACCACGTCCTAAATATCCAAGATCGCCACTGTCTAAAAATAGCACTTCTTAAAAAATCTTATGAATCCCCAATCTGATTTTGTCGAATCTTTGTAGGAATGATCGATGAACAATACACTTTCAAAATTTATTGAAATGGTGACCCAGGGAGGTAAAATTTTATTTTTGAGTGAATATAGTCCTGTCATATAAAATCAAAGGTATCGATCAGGCGGTCACTTGATGCAATTGTGATCAAAATCAATTGATTTTGTCATCCAAGATGGCTACCGAAAGGTCAAAAGATTGTTCGTGTATTATTGAATTCAAAATTCTGCTACACCCAAACCACTTGGCCAATGGTAGCCAAATTTAAACAGTTATAGTCCATGGGTATAGACTTTTCAGAGTTTTTTAATGGCCACCGTAGAAAAATAACACAAATTCTTCAAAACATCTTGCGAACCCATCTGTCGGATTTTGGCAATATTTGGTAGGAATGATTGATGTACAATTCTCCATTAAAGTTGTTAAAATGGTGAACCCATTATTTTGAGGGGGGTCAATATTCTATATGACACCGGAGTAAAAAATAGTCATGTGTGCGATACAGGACCATCATGGCCCTCTTGTTTTTAGTTTTCAACATGTTGATCTGACAAAAGTATAACTTGAGAGAGAGAGAGAGAAAGAGTAGAGCTGTTTATTTATTGTAAAAGCTGATCTTGCGTGTGTTTCTTTGTTACTTGTTCATTTGTAGTTAATCCCGTTGAAATATCTATCTACTTATAAACTTGCCTAATGTATTACATCCTCCCATACTGTTCAATGGTAGATAGATATAACTAGCATCTACTGCATTTCTCAGTCCTCGGTTTCCCGTCTCGGCAATCATATCAAAAGTGTCGTTATAAATACATAGTAAGTACAGCCAAGTTACGGTTAATACCATGCCGATGAATTTATTTACTTGTGGTGGAAATGTTCACTGAGATTTGTGACAAGGACTGGAATTGTGGGTAGAGATTGCGAAATGCTGGGCTTGCACATTTATGTACTTAACTATCACACGCAAATAGCATCTTCATCAACTCTTGCACATTTTTGGTAAATAATCTTAATAATGGATACCTTGTCTGATGATGAAATATGACTAAGATGTGTTGATGATGTAAAATCTCCATGTCCTATCTTAGGGTTAATGTCTTATATTGCCAATTGCAAGGTTTACACCATTATATATTTGTAGGACGAGTTGTACAATCGCAGTCAAGAAGTAAGTACTGTACCTTACATAGTGCACTTTTATTAGCCTTGACATACTGTTCCAATGCAGTTTTATTGTTGAAACTTGGTCTATTCATTGTGGCTTATATCCATTGGACTAACATTCAACTTCCTATATTTTGGATATACAAGAAATGCATGTGTACTCATTTCCCCCAGTTATATGGTGTATATTCTTCTACATTTGGATATGTTCTACAGTTCATAAGAAAACTGGGTCTTTCTTATGGTTTCCATGATTTAATGGATAAAATATAGCTACCGGTATACAACATTTGGCTTTAGTGTAACATTCTGAAATGTTAAGGAAATGCGCATGACCTCGCTTTGTAGGAACTGTCTTGAAATCGTGTTCAGTGTTTCATGAAAGCCACTTTTAACGGAACTTTGTAAAAACTGTATGCATGTCTTCAGAATAACTGTTATAATGATAGGGTGCATGTCACTTGCTTCATCAGAATAACTGTTATAATGATAGGGTGCATGTCACTTGCTTCATCAGAATAACTGTTATAATGATAGGGTGCATGTCACTTGCTTCATCAGAATAACTGTTATAATGATAGGGTGCATGTCACTTGCTTCATCAGAATAACTGTTATAATGATAGGGTGCATGTCACTTGCTTCATACAATTTACAGATATAAGACAAACAATGCCAGGACTGCGTTATTTCACCATTATGTTATCTGCAGTTTGGAGATCGTTCCCATTGGTGCTTTACATTCCCCTTTGACATTCATTCCTAGCATCCCAGTTTAGTTATGGGCAATTAATTGATGATAACAATCAAACACTAAGCAACAGCCGACCACACATACTATGTATGCACTGTCTTGTGAAATTTGTTGAAATGCTATAGTAGATGTTGTGAGTGTTGTACATTTACTCTATGTATTTTTGTTTCAACATCAGATAAGGTATCCTAACTTACTATAAGGCATCAATGGGAGATCTTGTCTTTATAACCTAACTTATATATATACTTGGGAAAATTCTCCATTCATTTCTGGTAGCTCTGACAACTACATACATTTGTTTTTATCAATCAGCAACAGCAGCTTTGTAAGAATTTACAAAGTGTCTCTTCACATGCATATGCAATGTGTTGTTATATCATTTCTGTACATGAATCTTTGTACATAAACATAATTACATGTCATTGTTAAAATGCTATTCTTTAAAGTGTTTAATGTTTATAAAATGTCACCTGCTTAGGTTGTTGATTGATAGAAGTAACATTTAGACTAAAGTTGTAGAATAAGGAAGTGTATTAATAGCAAGTTTACAGAGCTAATCCTTTACTACTTTCTGCATTTCAAAATGCTGTCTTAATCAATTTTCTAATGACAAGATTTTCCATAAAATGAAATGAGTTTAATATAATAGTTAATTTTTCTTTCAATGATATTTATAATCTCTCTGGAGCATTTAAGTATGCATCTAACAAGAGAGCCAGTTAAATTGTTTTGGTTTTTCAGCTCGTGTCTTGCATGCAAATTTTACGTTTTTGTTGTGACATTGTTGAAACATTTAATTGTGTAACTACGAGTTTTCCCACAACCTGTAGTGTGTATTCTTGACCTGTGGCGGGTATCTCAAGTGTATTCTTGACCTGTAGTGGGTATCTCAAGTGTATTCTTGACCTGTAGCGGGTATCTCAAGTGTATTCTTGACCTGTAGTGGGTATCTCAAGTGTATTCTTGACCTGTAGTGGGTATCTCATGTGTATTCTTGACCTGTAGTGGGTATCTCAAGTGTATTCTTGACCTGTAGTGGGTATCTCATGTGTATTCTTGACCTGTAGTGGGTATCTTGGGTGTATCAATGTCCTGTATTGTGTATCTTAAGTGTATCCATGTCCTGTAGTGGGTATCTTGGGTGTATTCTTGACCTGTAGTGGGTATCTCATGTGTATTCTTGACCTGTAGTGGGTATCTCACGTATTCTTGACCTGTAGTGGGTATCTTGAGTGTATTCTTGACCTCTAGCGGGTATCTCATGCGTATTCTTGACCTGTAGTGGGTATCTTGAGTGTATTCTTGACCTCTAGCGGGTATCTCATGCGTATTCTTGACCTGTAGTGGGTATCTTGAGTGTATTCTTGACCTCTAGCGGGTATCTCATGCGTATTCTTGACCTGTAGTGGGTATCTCATGTGTATTCATGACCTGTAGTGGGTATCTTGGGTGTATCAATGTCCTGTATTGTGTATCTTGGGTGTATCCATGTCCTGTAGTGGGTATCTTGGGTGTATCCATGTCCTGTAGTGGGTATATTGGGTGTATCCATGTCATGTAGTGTGTATCTTGGGTGTATCCATATCCTGTAGTGTGTATCTTGGGTGTACCCATGTCCTGTAGTGGGTATCTCAAGTGTATTCTTGACCTGTAGTGGGTATCTCAAGTGTATTCTTGACCTGTAGTGGGTATCTCATGTGTATTCTTGACCTGTAGTGGGTATTGGGTGTATCAATGTCCTGTATTGTGTATCTTAAGTGTATCCATGTCCTGTAGTGGGTATCTTGGGTGTATTCTTGACCTGTAGTGGGTATCTCATGCGTATTCTTGACCTGTAGTGGGTATCTTGAGTGTATTCTTGACCTGTAGTGGGTATCTCATGTGTATTCATGACCTGTAGTGGGTATCTTGGGTGTATCAATGTCCTGTATTGTGTATCTTGGGTGTATCCATGTCCTGTAGTGGGTATCTTGGGTGTATCCATGTCCTGTAGTGGGTATATTGGGTGTATCCATGTCATGTAGTGTGTATCTTGGGTGTATCCATATCCTGTAGTGTGTATCTTGGGTGTATCCATGTCCTGTAGTGGGTATCTTGGGTGTATCCATGTCCTGTAGTGGGTATCTTGGGTGTATCCATGTCCTGTAGTGTGTATCTTGGGTGTATCCATGTCCTGTAGTGTGTATCTTGGGTGTATCCATGTCCTGTAGGGGTATCTGGGGTAATGTCCTGTAGTGGGTATCTTGGGTGTATCCATGTCATGTAGTGTGTATCTTGGGTGTATCAATGTCCTGTAGTAGGTATCCATGTCCTGTAGTGGGTATCTTGGGTGTATCCATGTCATGTAGTGGGTATCTTGGGTGTATCCATGTCCTGTAGTGGGTATCTTGGGTGTATCCATGTCCTGTAGTGGGTATCTTGGGTGTATCCATGTCATGTAGTGTGTATCTTGGGTGTATCAATGTCCTGTAGTAGGTATCCATGTCCTGTAGTGGGTATCTTGGGTGTATCCATGTCCTGTAGTGGGTATCTTGGGTGTATCCATGTCCTGTAGTGTGTATCTTGGGTGTATCCATGTCATGTAGTGGGTATCTTGGGTGTATCCATGTCCTGTTGTGTGTATCTTGGGTGTATCCATGTCCTGTAGTGGGTATCTTGGGTGTACCCATGTCCTGTAGTGGGTATCTTGGGTGTATCCATGTCCTGTAGTAGGTATCTTGGGTGTATCCATGTCCTGTAGTAGGTATCTTGGGTGTATCCATGTCATGTAGTGGGTATCTTGGGTGTATCTTGGGTGTACCCATGTCCTGTAGTGGGTATCTTGGGTGTATCCATGTCCTGTAGTAGGTATCTTGGGTGTATCCATGTCCTGTAGTAGGTATCTTGGGTGTATCCATGTCATGTAGTGGGTATCTTGGGTGTATC